>ML675650.1:3544186-3663197 GCA_007922155.1 Mesoclemmys tuberculata | reverse complement strand
ATATCTTTAGGCTTGGACAAACATCTCCCAGAGGGCATGCATAAATAAGCCTGTTGGTCTTTTCCTGAAACACAGATCCCAGCACGTCCACCAGAGCAGCAGGAAGGGATGCAGTATCAGGCAACGGCTAAGCAAGAGGCTCTCCTCCCCTCCTGGCTTAGTCATGCCAAGGCTGCACAGGCCTGCAGAAAGGCCTGCCAAGTCTGGCTGCTGTGAGCAACCACTATGACAACCAATATTCCATGATCAAGTGGTCCCTGGCAAGTTCGGGTTCCTTCCCTGCTCCAGTACACAAGTTATTGGGTTCAATACAGGAGTAACTAGATGCAATTTTCTAGCCTGTGTTATACAGGAATTCAGACTAGGTAATCTGATGGTCCCTTCTGTTCATTGGTATGCAGAACTTTGTATGGTATTTTCAAGATGATCTCATTTGTAATTAACATTTTACCCCATTCAATAGTTTGTCGCTTGCAATGACAGGTCAGAAACTAACCAGACTTTCTAATTCACTTTAACAATACAAAATGTTTGCACCTGGGGGAAAAAATGAAATGTCTTTTTCTTTTTTTTTAACCAAGTTCAGCTCTACTATATCAAACGGAGTGATAAAAAAGTGGCTTTCAGAGGACAATTTACTCAAGCTGTATTAAAAGTTTTACACACAGTGTGAATCAATGAATGCTCTTGTTGGCAAAAAGGTTAGATATGTCAGCCCTGCTTATCTGACTCAGTTTCCTTTGTTTTCTTTACCGTGGCATCAAGAGCAGCAGCACGCAGCCTAACAAAAGGGGGCAGCTGAAAGAAAAGTCTTTCCAGTGGTGTCTCAGGAGGAAGAAAGGAAAGAAATACTAAAGTGGCTGCTTGGTTGAAGCAGTGATGTAGGCTTACTCTTCGACAGCGTTGATTCCATCAAGGTTTTCTTTTGAACCCTAGCGTCAGGTCCCCAGCAGGGGTAAATGGCACCATCTTGGGCAAGTTTCTGATCTCATTTCCCTGGTACGGTAGATACTTGTTAGTAGCAACACAGTGGTGCCCTTTTGCTATGCTGCACCTAAGCAGCTGTTGCTGTTATGTAAAGGCGTACGAAGAGTTAAGGGTGTTTCAGAAGGGGGTGGGACAGCCACATTGTGGGGGGGGGAATTGGGGAGTGTGCGACCCCCAAGTTTGGGGGGAATGGAGGAAGGGAACCTTGGATTTGGCAGGGGAGCCTCCATTTGGCAAAATGGCTGAGTGATCCCGGTTGCTGGGAACAGGTTGAGGATGCTCCTGCTGGGAGCTTCATGCGACACAGAGCTGAGCGACAGGGCACCACGCACAGCCTGCAATCGAGGGGGGTGCTAGCATGGACAGCAGAGATGGGAGGGGGGCAGTGGACATGTCAGTCCCCTGGGTAAGGGGGGGTCCCCTGACCACCCCCTCCAAAACAGCACCCACACCCATCCCTGGCAACCAAGATGGAGGGGACAGCTCAGTGCATGGGAGGCCCCTGATATTCCCCACTGCAAAATAGCTACCCCCTCCCCCGCAACCTGCAAACCAGATGCTGAGGAAGGGAGGAGGAGGAAACCTTCCTGCTGTGCCTCTGCTGTTCCCCCAACCCCAGCTTTGCATCCCCCCACCCTCAAAAATCCCTGTCTTCCAGACTCTTCCCCCCACACTGCCCTTACATGTGCTCTGCTCGCAGGCTGTATCAGGCAAGCCAAGTGGCTGGGGCTGGGTGCCCGGAGCTGGGCTGAAGGGCCAGGGGTGGGAGGGGGAAGGGAAAGATGCAGTTTGGGGGCCAGTGCCCCTACCTGCCTCCCCCCCATCTTCACCCCAGATGTGACATCACAGCGACAGAGATGTTGCTGTTATGCGGCAGCTGTGTTGCTGCTACTGGGTGGACCATTCATGGCAGGGAAAGTGTTCCCGGGGGAATGTTGCTCGTGAGCGACGGGTTGCTCTTACCAGGTGTTGCTGAAAACCAGCATCTACTGTAGTGTGACTCTGTCTATTTCAGCAGCGTTATTCCACTGACACCCATTGAAATGAGGGCAGGTGGGGCCAAAGAGGACTGCAGAGGGGGAAGACTTTAAAAAGCACCTGGGTGAACGTCCTGGTCTCGCTGAAGGTGGACATCGGGAGAAAAGAGGAGACGTAACCACGCCTCTGCTCAGTGTCTTCCAGGCTGCACAGATCGAGGCCAAGAGGCTGTTTGTGGGCAGCTGACAAGCAGGAAATACCTGGATCTGACAGATATAAATTGTTTCCAAATAGTTCACCAATCTCCCACAGCTAGTGCTGGCCTTTATGGGCTGGTGCTGTGGAATGCACTCTCACAAGGGCTGTTTCTTTCCCATGAGGGATCTCCCAGCCACAAGAAAAGGAGCATGCCTTGGTTGAAAGAGGACATAAGAGCTCGCTGCAAGCCAGAACAGCTAAAAGAAGCCTGCAAAAGCCATTCAAATAACACAGACCCACTTGGTAACTGAGCCCACCTCCTTGTGTTAATGGAAGTGCTAGCTGGGGCTGTACCCTGCTACTTCCTGGGGGAGTGTGTAGGGAGGAATCCTGGCTGACTCTTAGCCTCAGCACACCCACAAGCAATGCGGTAGGATTTCTCCCCCAAATGCTATATTGCTGCGCATATAGCCCCAGGTGGCAATAGTGTAAATGAGACTGAATCTATCAGAGTCTGTTTGCAGCTGATGGGGAAGGCAGTCTCTGCAAGCAAACCAAAGTGCAAAATGAAAAACAAAAACAAAAGCCTAAGCTGGAGAGAGCAGATCAATTAGAATGCAAACCTAATGCGTTAGAGAAGGCGTTTCTCCCAGTAGGGGAGTCCTCTGATATCTTACTATGGTTAATTTGTAGCAGGAAGATCTGTAGCCCTTACCATGGGTGATGCAACTGGATTGGCACAAAATATACTCAAAGGGGCATTTTCTCCTTAAATTCTCTCTCTGTTTCCTTGTGCTCCCCATCTATCTGTATCCATAGCCATCTGTTGGCTGCTGTCTTACACTTAAATTACACTTACACCAGCTCTTCGTCCTGTGGCCGTACAGTGCCTAGCAGAGCAGAGGGCTGGTCCACGACTAGGGCTTTTGGTGCTACAGCAATAAGAATAAAGGGTCTAAAGAGTCGTGTGATGCAATGAATAGGGCAGGGGACTGTGCAACAGGAGACCTGTCCTCTAGTCCCAGCTCTGCCCTGCTGAGTGACCCGAGACAACTTGCTTCACATCTCACTGCCTCTGTCTCCCCTCCTGCCCTCTGCCTGTGTTGTCACAGTGCAAGGCATAATGGGGTCCTGCTCTTGGCTGGGTTCGGTAGGTGCTTGTGCGATCTAATAAAGGTGACACAAACAGAGTCCACTGCACGTGCACTGGGAAGAGATGCCTTACAAAGAGCTGTGTCTATCTCAGTGCTGTGGAGGCTCTGCAGCCATGCTGGATGTGTTGAGCTGCATGGGACAGAGGCCTCACTCAATAGACTTACATCTCTGGATGAAACAGCAGGATCTAGTCAGGAACGTGAGCCTGTCAGGCCCCAGCCCCATTGGATTCTGGGGGGCTGTGGGGCCTGAATGGCCCATGCAGTAAATTAGAGCAGTCTCTGCAGATGCAACTTCCCCTGCAGCCACACAGAATCCCCCACAATGCTCAGTCCTTTAGGTATGCCCCCGCCAAGCCCTGCCTTCAAGATGACCCCTACCACCAGGGCTGCTGGGGGCAGTGGGGTTGGTATATGGCCACTTACATCAGCTCTGCATGGCTCCTGCACCAGGAGAATTCTCCCATAGCCGCTCGCTGCACCTGTACAGCTCCTGTATGCTGCTGGAGCAATGGATAAGGAGCCATAGCAGGAGCTAACTCAGCCCCCCCCCCTCCCACCCGAGGGCAGTGCCAATAGATGAGCGTGCCTCAATTCACATGCATGCTCCTGAAGAATGCATGTTCTGCAGCATGAGCCAGAGTACAGGGGACTCAATCATAGCGTTGCCAATTCGCTTTCATTGTGGCCAATTTCATTTCAACGCCAATTCATTTCATTGTGGCTCTTCAGCTATTTGGTGCTTTTGTTCAAGTCCCAGCTGCTGGAGTCATGGGATTAGTTGAGAGGCTCCGCTTCCATTTCAAACAAAAAGGAAGTTTCTAGTCATTGTGGCTGCAGAGAAAAGATTGAAAATGTGACCCAGATGCACCCTCCAAGCTCAGAAACTGGAAGGCAAAGCAAAAGCACCCAATGTTTATTGTTCTTTTAAAACCTCACGATCTTTAAGCTAATCTCGTTATCTGAGGGGAGATGAATTGTGAATTTTGAACGGATGGGGTCAGTCATAGTGCAGCTGTGACGGGAGGTTCCCTGGAGAGTCAGTTCGTAGTGTCATGAAGTGTAAGACTTGTGCATGGTGCCTGCTAACCTTCATTCAACCTGATTACATAATCGACCTTAGCTACTGCACTCAAGAAACACTTGGCCAGGCAAAGCAGTATCTCTTGGCTGTTCAGAGCACATCATCCTGTAAAAAGCCTTCTGCCAAGACTCTGCTGCCAGAGACTTTGACTTCGGAGCATGGAGACTGGGAATGGCTGCCTAGTCTCCATTGTTTTCTATCCCTGCTGAAATACTTGCTCACACTGGATTCACACTGGACAATAACGTGAGAGGCTTCTCTACCTGGAGCAGACCCAAGCAAAAACTGTGGGCCCAGTCCTTGTCAGTAGAAACTTTGCCACTCGCTTCAGTGGAACAGGGAGACAGTGGACCAAATTGTGCATTACATGCAATCCCACCCCACCCCCTGCCTGCGCTCCTGCGTGGAGTGAGAATCAGGGCTGGCTCTTGCCCGGCGTATTGCTGTTTAGCCTTACCTTTCCTATCAGTTCCACTGCCACATTCAAGCCCACTCCGAGAATTATTGGAATTGTAGAAACATGAGGTGGCCTCAAGACGTCACACTACATCTCCCTTAGCCCATCTGCCTCATTCCCAGTTCTCTGGGCTTGATCAAGTTCTCCAAAGATATATACTGTTAACGCTCCCACCTGAATCTGGGGGGGAAGTGTGGACTCTAAGGGCTATGACTTGGCGGGTGAGTCACCAGACAAAGAGGTTTGTGATTTTTGTAAACACCGTTTTGCCATTAGTTATTTCAGAAATTAGACGGCAGGTTGCTGCTAGCTGTGTTATCAATAGACTTTACGAAGTACAAGTATTTAGCTGTGTTTCTGCTGATGACAAAAACACATCTACAAGCTCACAAATTTGACACGTCGATTCCTTGAGGAAATTGATCATGTGCTCACTATTTAACGGCACTGAGCTAACGCCAAACACAGCCACTCTTTTGTTAAGGCTTCTACTATGATTGCAAATAATATCTCCTTTCCTCTTTTGGGAGAATTGAGGTGTATAAAACAGGAACCGCCTATGTTACTTGCTTTACAACCTTCTCTACCTCAAAGAATGAAAATATTTAAGGTCTGCTGAAACACCCATTAAAATAAATGGCTCACTCTTGTTTTGAGAAAATAAAAATCAGGGTGTCTGGGAAAGAACATAAATTCTAAGAGCCCACAGTTGCACAGTCAGAATTGAAAAGCACTCCTTCCTTTACTGAAGGCAAGGACAGAGCTGACCTGAGGTCTGATGCATCGATTTTGTAGAGCTCAAGAAAGGTGGCTTCAGATTATTTTTGCAATATTCAAATATCCACCTCATTTACACATACACCCACTAATGCATCATGCTGTCACGGCATTCCCATCAGAGCGCCCTTCGAAGAGAAGCACTCAGTAATGTTGCAAGCTGAAAAGAGAAAAGGCACTAGCCATTTGGCAAGGGAATGTCAGAGACAGTAATAAGTGGTGGCCACATTATATAAACCCACATCTTTTCTGATATGCCTCACTTCCCCAATACAAAATGACTAGTCTCTTTATTGTTGTTGCTGTTAGATAGTCCTTGCATCCCGACTCTACAAGCCGCAGTCTGTTTTGTTCTCCGCTTTATCTGATGTTGATTTATCTCTTGCTTTTGCATAGTTTACACTGGGGAAATTTGCTCCATTGTTTGGGTTGAAGGGAGAAGACAAGAGTAAGAAAAAGATCTGTATTTGTTTATTTAGATACCATAAGGCAGTGGCTCTCAGCCTTTCCAGACTACTGTGCCCATTTCAGGAGTCTGATTTGTCTTGTGTATCCCAAGTTTCACCTCATTTAAAAACTACTAGCTCACAAAATCAGATATAATACAAAAGTGTCACAGCACATTATTACTGAACAAATGCTTACTTTTTCATTTTAACCATATAATTATAAAATAAATCAATTGGAATATAAATATTGTACTTCCATTTCAGTGTATAGTATATAGAGTAGTGTAAACAAGTCATTGTCTGGATGAAATTTCAGATTGTACTGACTTCACTAGTGCTTTTTATGTAGCCTGTTGTAAAACTAGGCAAATATCTAGATGAGCTGATGTATCCCCTGGAAGACCTCAGCTTACCTCCAAAGGTACACATGCCCTGGTTGAGAACCACTCCTATAAGGTGCTCCTTTCCATGTGCTCCAGGCACGTCTGGCATAACATGAACCTACATTCTGAGTGCTGCAGTGAAAGACAACTGCAACCCACCACCAGTCAGCCAAGCAGAGGCCTTGTCTTCCTTGCGAAAATAAGCTGCATTTTTGTACCTGGGCGCATGAACTATCCCCAAGACGAAACACTGTAAAGACCAGGAACACTAGTTTTACTGAGAGGTAAACTCACTCTAGTGAAGGCCAAGCAGGGATGCAGGGTTGACCTCAGCAATTTGACCATGTGGTAGAACTAAAGTGCCTGGTCTTTGCTGTGTTTTCACCTCAGGATCATGCACGAGCATGAGGAGCTACTCGGAGGTAGAAAACACAACACCCTTCTTAGCAGTGAAGCCACAGCCTTAGATACTCAAATCTCCCTGCCCTCCTGCACAGCCCTGCTCTTTTGTAGATGTCTGGGGGGGAAGCTGAGCTTTGCAACACGCCCTCCAGAGCGTCAGACTGGGGCTATTTCAGAGCAAGGTCAGTGGTGGACTCATCTCCGGGCCAAGCAGCCCCTTCTCACGTATGCGCACTGGGCTCCAGCTCAAGCACACCCGCTGCTCTAATGTGCGGTGGGACAGCACAGAGCGAGACCTATCTCAGAGAGGTTGGTTCAACACCACATAGGACTTTAATGGGCAAACCCAGCACTTTCAACTCCACCCAGAAGCCATGGGGAGTCAGTGCAGATCTCAAAGTCCTGGTCTCTTACACTGGCAGGATGCACCCCACTTACCAGCCGGCCAGTCTCCACACTAATGGCCCATTGACTTCAACTGAAAGCTTCCCATTGAGTTCAGTAGGGTTTGGATAAGGCCCTAAAGAATTGTCTTCAGATAGCATTTCCTCCTGCAATGGTAGAAGAGACCATGGAGGGTTCAGCAGTGTTCTCCACCAGGCACGACTATGACCAGTCTCAGGAACTCAGCACAATGCCTTTGACCCTTTGCTAGGAATTGAGCAAAATGCAACGTCAGTTTATTTCACAGAGTACATATTACCATGCCACTACTATTAAATTGAACTGCAACTACCATGAATCGTAATTGCTCATCCCTGCAATTTACTTTACAATTACAATTTACATTTCCAATGAAACCAAAGATTATTTACCATGTATCTTGCATTTTTCAGATCTCAAATTGCTCTACTTTAGGAAACAGCAATAACCACATAATGCATTACCCTGAGAATGCATGGGTAATTATCATATACTTATATGATTAGTAGCAAACAATATAATTCCAAACAGATCTAGTTATCAGTGCTGTAAAATGCATGGATCTTACTCTGAGTAAAATATGTAGCATTGAAGAAGTTCAAAGAGTCTAATCCAAAGCCCACTGAAGTCAATAATTCTCACATTTCTAACTGGATAAGTTAAGCCACCAGAAACACATGTCTAACTTAAATACAGTAATTTTTCTACAAAGGTTTATTGAAATATTATCTAGACTCTTGTCTTTTTAATGTGCACAGTTGCTTTACTCTCTGATGTGCTACACACACAAACATACCGCTTATCCTAAGGTCTTATAACAAACACATTCATGGCACTGGGTGAAATATGGGTGACTTTATATTACTATACTTTAAATGGAAAATTATTCAACTTTAAAAATAAAGAAAAAAGAAGAATCTTTCTAAAATTTGTTTTTTTCTTCTGAAAAAAAGCCACTTCTGACCCATTATAAAGTTCTTGATTTTCTCAATATTGTTAGAAACACAAAGGCTGTTCAAATTCTTATTCCCATAACAACAGAGGGGGGCAATGGTTACAAAGGGCACAGGAGATGCTGATTGCAGGAAGAAGATAGACAGCCTTGAGATGCTGGGGGTAATAAATTATTAGAATCAGAAGCCAAGCAGGGGCAACAGCAGTCTCGAGGGAGCTATCATTTGATTTCTGTGGAATGCAGTGACATGACAGCTGCTAATACATTAGTAAATAGGAGTCCTGCATATTTTCCAGTTTGGACTGATTTCCAACTGATCAGCAGAGAGAATGGCAGCAAAGGTAGCTGTGCTTTATCCCAGTATATTGCACACATCTATGCTTGTATTTCCTTTCTAAAGTCACTTCTATTCCATTATGCAGCATAATGGTGAATTTTCATTGCTCTTCAGAACAAGTGTCGCAGTGAACAATAGATGTATTTGACTTACCACCAGCATAGCCTTCTTTATTCTAATGGGATTCAGCTTTGGACCACCGAGCGTCCTTGTGTCTGAGGCCTTGTCAGAAGACCTGATAAATAGCTATTACACGTGAGACCTGGTTTTTGCCTTATGCTGCCTGACAGTGACTTCAGCCACCTTGCAGGAGGTATGTCGATGCGTCACGTACAGCCCTTGATGCAGCTGCTTCAGAAGTTGATGTATCAGGTTCAGCAGTTAATGTAGCAAGTTTGTTTTCCTGGGCTTTGCTGTATGTGTCAGATCCTACCCCAGTGTTGGCCTACATGGTTTTTGTTACCCTGGCACTGATGGAAAATGACAGAGGAAAAAATTTAAGAAGTGGCCACAGATAGCTGGCATTGTGATGCTATGTTATGGTTAGATAAGAATGTAACTTCAGCTGCTGTGCAATCACCAAGATAGACGCTAGGTACATAATAAACATATGGAAACAACATGTCCTCCTAACATATACGCTCTAGCACAACAGAAGTTATGAGACTGATGCAGGAATCACTGGGTGAAGGTCTGTGGCTTTTGTTAAGCAGGTGGTCAAAATCTTCCCTTCTGGCCTTAGAATTTATGGTGAAGTTTTGGCCCATTAAAGTCATTGACAAAACTCCCACTGACTTGAATGGGGACAGGATTTCACCCTGTGCAAGCATGGAAATGAAGCAGAAGAGATGAAGATGGTAGAGCCTGCAGATAGGAGTAATGATCAGATAGAAAATGTGAAAAATCAGGATGGCGGTAATAGGCACCTAAATAAGACAAAGTCCTACAAAATCGGGACATTTGGTCGCCCTAGGTGGGAGGTATAGGTGGTACCAACTGTTGGGTTCCAAAAGGTGAATGGTCTATGCCACTTATGGTGATGTCCTGAAATTCTTTTCAAGCCTGACAAAAAGCCACGTAGCTCACATTGATTCTTTTCACCAAACCCTTCCATGAGAAGGTCAGGAACAATACTGAATTGTTATTTGCACTGTGTGGGGCTGATGTGACATGGAGGGGTAGATGTTCAGTGTAGCACTGGTATACAATAACCAATTTGATGGAAAACGAATTTCATTTAGGAACAGTGTAGCGAGTATTAGAAATGGTTGCATAAATGCTATATTTCTTGGAGTGAGGGAAGAGGTAGTTAACTATTGCAGTATATTAGCTGTAGGAAACCCACTATGCAGAGTTTCTATGTGTTTTATGAAGGGTATGAAGCATGGAGTGGGTCAGTCATGTATAATAATTAATATATTCGCTTCAGTAAATAAGGAAACTTCCACATCATTCTGCATTATCTGTCACATTCTGAAAGGGTGGGAAAGGTTCTTACTGCACGTATCCTCTCAGTAAGGTGCCATTGCTTGTCCTAAACAAAGAACTGGTAATGGTACAAATGAAGAGGTGGGGGCTATCAGTTAGAGTGCTCTGCTACCGTCCAAGTCAATAAGTGTATGCCAGAAGAAAATTCAGAGAGACACGCAGAGACAATTTAAATTAAAATAGTTGGCCATAATTTACATTTTTAATTAAAAGCTTTTAAGATTTAATTAAAAACTTCAATGAGTTTTCGTTATTGAAATGCATTTGTACTTCCACGATAAACCCAATAAGATATATATTTAACTAGCTCCTCTCACTTTCCCATACAGCTCCCTTGACCCCATGTTTAAAATGTAGAAGAGGCTCAAATAAACATTGTAAAATGGCATCAGGACATTCTAAATTTTTAATCCATCAACAGCTGTGGCAATAACATCCTCTAGCCCCACGAGCTGGAAACGTAGCATTTATGAAACAATAAGACTAAGGGCTGGTCTACACTAGACAGGTATAGCCAGTCCAGCTGCACCCGCAGAGCCAGCATGAGGGGATCTTTTGTTGGCATAGTTAAACCATGTCCCCACCCATGAGGAGTCCATTCACCAACATAGCTGCACCTCCATGGGTGCTGGTGCCAGCATAGCTATGTCGGCCAAGGTTCACACCCCAGACTGGCAGCTATGCCAACAAAACACTATAGTGTAGACCTGGCTTTAGTTGGGCTCAATTATCCTTTCCTTACTCCGGTGAAGCTCCAGTTCAACGGAAGTTTGGACTGAAAGCTTGTCTACATGCAGAATTGCACTGGTTTCGCCACAGGTGTGATTTTAAATTGATTTAGTTAGCCAGTGCAAGAGACCGCAAGGATATAATCCGTATACACTTCACGTATCAACTTAGCTTAAGTCAGTGACGGACAGGTTTAAGCTAAGCCCAAATACACCGTTCTTACCCTGAAATGAGTGTCTGGACAGAGGTTGCACCAGTTTAACTCAAACTAGAGCTATTTCTGTTTGGAGACAAGGCTTCGGTCGAGATGCAACAGAGCAACAGCATCAGTAACCTGCTGTGCCTTGCCAAGCTTTACGGTGCAGGCATCGGCACTCTTTTCAGAGCAGCGCATTCCTCTGCAACAGGGGTCCGCAAGCTTTCAGCTGCCAGGGCCACGTCAGTCAGTCTTGCTCTTCTGGTGGGCCAAAGTGGCTCCTCCTGGGCCCTCGGCACATGGGAGAGGGCCGGGACTGGGAGGAGGGAGCAGCCGCCACGCAGCGCTGCTTGGGGCTGGGAGCGGTGCCTGGCAGGGGCGCTGGACCCACGTCACGTGGGAGGAGGGAAGGGGCAGGGCTGGGAGGGGGCAGCAGCCGCCACGTGGTGCTGCTTGGGGCCAGGAACAGGAGCACCTGTCCTGGCACAAGTGTGCTGGGCCTACTTCAGAGCCTGCGCCAGGCCACCTTTGCATGCCCACAATGCCCCTACTTGCAATTGGCCCAATGTGTAATTTAGAGCAGCCTTAGGACAGCTCTAACTTGTAACAGCTTTTAACTGCACAAGGGGACCCTTCACTGCCTGTTCAGGGCACCTTTACGGCCCCCTAGTACTGCTGGAGGGGGCTTCACATGAGCCAGAAGCTGGCCTGATGAGTCTTTACATAGTCCAGTGTTTCGATTAGTGAATGGCTTTCTGGTGGGTGGGGAACTGGCTCTGGCTGAGTGCACAGCCCCTTCCCTAGTGCCAGAGCATGACAAGGCACTGGTTTGCTCTGATAACAAATCTAGGATGGATGGATGGTTAGCGCTCTGGATCTGCCATCCAGCTGATGCCCCCTCCTCTTCCGCTCACCCAGGAGCAGCTTTCAATACATTTTTACCCCTGGCCAGGCTAATGGGAACTTTCACTCCCTGTTAAAGCAAAGATAAACCAGGAGCTATTTGCTGCTCCCTGCTGAGCCCTTTTAATGCAAAATGGGCTGTAGAATGACTCCTTGCCTTCCCATGTGGGAGGTCATTCAAAGCCCGCCACACCACTTCCATAATCAGCTTTCTTCTCCTTATCCTGCCAGCAACACGGGCGGCGCCTGCTCAGAAAATGGATTTCACCGAAAAGGCCACGGTGTAAAGATGGCTATTGTGAGGGAGGAATCTCCTTGACTGAAAGGTAATTATTCCAAGACCGACTTTCGCTGCCTGTTGCACTGATCCAACTTTAGTGAAGCCAATAGGTTTTCAACAGCATCAGGGAGAGCTGTATTTGTCTCGGGAACACTTTTTGTAGGGTGATGTTCATGGTTAGCGCACAAGACTGGAACGTCCCCTCAGCTGATGGAGACACAGTGTTAGCAATGGGACAAAACCAGCTTTAACTTTCGTTTGTTAGCGTGGGGGGTACGTGTGGGATAAACAGCCAGGTGACTGAAACTGAAAGGGAATATGTTGGCAAGCTTGTGCCTCTGGGAACTGGTGCACACAGTAAGCTGCTTACCCTGGAAGGTGAATTTTGAAACCTAACACTTGCACCATACTGTGTGCTCCTGGCAGTGTTATCAGAGAGGAAACAGACGCCTCAGCTTCTGCAGTGCACAGGACGGTACATTGTCTGCATCTATCGAGAGGCTTTGTTTAGCTGAAGTCTTCTGACAACTTTGACAGAGAGATTTGTTCAGGCTGCCACAGCTAGAGGCTCGGTTGAGAGGATGCTGTACGCAAGAGATAATGGCCTGCAGTGCTCAACAGAGTGTCATTGACTGAGGAAATTTTTATGCAGCTTGATCTAGTGGATCGGGCACTGAAATGGGAGCTCGGAGACCTGGGTTCTAGCCTTGTTTTTGCCATTGACCTGCTGTTGACTTTGGGCAAGTCACTTCACCTCCCTGGGACTCTATTTCCTCTTCCAACCTTTGTCAATATTCCCTATGTAAGCCTCTGACCAGAGGCTTTAGAGCAGAGGTTCCCAAACTTTTTTTTGCTGTGCCCACTTTTAGAGAGTTATGTCCCAGGTGCACCCCCCTCTTTCTAAGAAACAGTATTTCTACAAGTGCCTGTTGTCCAGGAGCCCATCCCAGCCGGGGCATGCCTCTGCTCCCTAGCCCACAAGTATCCCCTTCCCAGGGCACATTCCAGGCAAGCAGCCCCAGCAAGATACACTAGAGACTCGAAGAAGAGCTCTGGGTAAGCTCGAAAGCTTGTCTTTTCCCCAGCAGGAGATGGTCCAATAAAACATATAGCCTCACCCACCTTGTCCCAACAGGAGACAGACAGCCAAGTTGTGCCCCTCTTCTCATGCCCATGCCCTGGGACCTCCCAGAATGACTCGCAAGCCACTGACTCCTCTCACGAGGTGATCTCATGATCACCGACACACATGAGCATCAGCCTCTGGAGAGGGAAGTGACCTAGGAGAGGGCCCCGCCTCCTATGCAGGGAGAGCCATGCCCCCTCATGTCTCATCCTTCCTTCCTCCTCGCTCTTCCAGCCTGGCACCTGTGGCAGGAACTAGAGCAGGAGAGGACTAGTCAGAGGACAGTTAGGTCCTCATGCCCTCCATGTACTGCTGTAGGTGTGAGGCCAGAGGGGGGACCTTCCCCATTGGAAGGCAGGACTGGGGGCTCTAAGGAGAGCTGCTGGCTACAGCGAAGAGCCAATTCTGGTTCTGTTGGACTAGAGCCAGTTGTGTGACCTTTTAATTTAGTGATTCAATACAAGCTCCATCAGGAATCCGGGCCTTCAGCAGAGCCAGTCTCTGGAGAACCTGGCATGTGCAGGGGGCCATCGCAGGCTGCCTGGCTGGCTACATCGCCAGATTGGCTGGAGGAGTCAGCAGGCCGGCCCTTAAGCCCCGAAGAAGCAGCAGTTGTTCAGCGGCTGCTCAAAGCCTTTGTCCACAGCTGTGATAGCTCCTGCACCTGCCTTGCCTCTCCCCAGGTAACTCAGTTTTGAACCTTGTTTCCAGCTGCTGATCCTTGACTCTAACCACTGAGCCTGACCGCCCACATCCTGGCCGCTGACACTCATAGCAAAGAGCAGCACATTCTGCCTAGCGAGTAGGATTGGGTGGGGCAGTAACGTTTGCTCTTGAGAAATGCAATCAGCATAATTTCCAAAGCCTCTGAGCCGCACAGGCTGTGCCATTCCCAGTCCTCTCTCAGCAGCCACACACTGCCCACAGTGTTTGCTAACAGTACGGCTGTACAGCCCTTTCTTAACCAGGGAGCACAATGAAAACCACTTGGATTAAGGTCCGGTGACAAAAGGGCTTTGCTCAGGTTTCACGGACTCTTCCAAATCCTTAAAGTCGAGAATTCATGCTCTGTTCCCATTTTATTTTGTGTGGAGCAGAAGGCAATAAACACACCAATTGGGAAACCAAACCGCGAAGGCGCCAGTGGGAACGATGGCTGGAGCAAAAGTTGCCAACCTGCAGGAAGGTTGGGATGAAGTGCACCATATCGAAAAGCAAGGGCTGCATTCATCCTTGGTGTGACCTGTCCCTGCCCAGGGTAGCCCACTGATAATGCCAGGGTCAGGGCAGGCTGTAAAAGGAGAGCAGATTCTCCCAGCACTGGTGGGTGACACTGAAGTCAGACTTCCCAACCAGCCACAAACAGTGCTTCTGATTCCCCCACACTGGTTATCAAGAAGCCACTGTGCAAATACACACAGCCCCCTTTACTGCATTTCAGTCTCTGGCTCCCAAACTGCCACTAGGTCCAGTAAAGAGACCAATTATTTAAACTTAATGCTCTTTACTCAAGAGATTCCCTCTGATCCCAAAGGACCAGTCACAGGACCAGTTCACTATAAGTTTGGAACTTACCCAAAATACCACACTGCCAGCCAATCCTTTAGTAACTAAAACTAAAGGTTTATTATAAAAAGAAAAACAAGCAATAAGAGAAATGTTAGAGGATTAAAGCAATCAGATACATACAAATGATTTGAAAGTCCATGCACATCAGGTTTCTAGAAGAATTGTGGAGTTGCAGACTTGTATAGTCTCTCTGGTATACATCCAGTACCTGGATGGGTCTAAGTCCTTCAGTTCAGTTGCAAAAAGAATTGATCC
Source organism: Mesoclemmys tuberculata (assembly GCA_007922155.1). Lineage (NCBI taxonomy): Eukaryota > Metazoa > Chordata > Testudines > Chelidae > Mesoclemmys > Mesoclemmys tuberculata. The sequence goes on along the minus strand of ML675650.1, from coordinate 3,648,067 downwards.
AGAGGTGTGTGTCTGCAGCTGGACAGGAACAAAGACAAAATGGTTTCTGTGGTTTGATCTTATATACCCTCTGTCACTGGCCATGTGGCCTGTAGGCACTTACAGGAACTAAAATGGAGTCCAGGGTCACATGGGCCAATCCTGGTAACTCTTCAGGTATGCCCTTAGTTCCTTTCTGGGCCTTTTGCTTCTGTAAAGGTCTTGATGGGCCATGAAGCGGGCTATTGTCCTGCGGCCTCTCTGTCTGGGGTTTGACAGCACAGTTTGAAATACAGGATATCAAAGATATCCATGACTTCCCTCACACATATCACACATGAACTCAAATATTATCTTCTTACTCCGCACATTATAGCCTTTCTAACAGTACCTGCCATGGCATGTCTCACATGAATCACTATGATTTGACAAACTGATGTCAAATAACACTAACCCCCAATCCAGTCAGCATGACACCCCCAAAGCGAGACTGGTGTAGAAGGGAGTAATCGGAGCTCCTGAATACACCTCAGGGGCCCCCCCAATCTAGTCAGCATGACACTTGGTACGATTCCTCCACAGTCAGGGATGTTGCACCATGGGTGGGCTTGCCTCAGGCTCTCTCTTCAGTCCCCAGCATAACGGTGCCTTGTGTGATCTCAGAGCTATGTCCTGCACTTCTGACACCATCGGGGAGCTGGGCTGCCTCACCCCAATGGATTCTAAGGGCCCATTTCACAGGACGCCTTCTGTGACCTCCCATGGTGCTCCATAACGAAACCTAGCTTTTCTATAGCACTCTTCATCCAGAGACCTCCAAGTGCTTTGCAAAGGTTACTCTCATCAGCCCCATTTTACAGAGGGGGAAAGGGAAGCACAAAGAGGGGAAGTGACTTATCCAAGGACACCCATCAGGGCTTGGGCCAACCTGGACATAGGTCTCCTGGATCCCACCCAGTGCTATATCACTGGGACATACAGCCTCTTAAAGCTGCACTTTTATTCAAGGAGACACATACAGCAGTGCTCCACCAAATGCAGAGTTCAGCACGGGGTGGGGTGGGGAGCAGAGCCATTAAAGACATGCAACACCAGGATCTGTGGGGGCGAGTGGAGTTGATGGTGGCAGTGGCAAAGCCCCTTTCTGCACACAGTGTATGATAGCTGGAGATTCAGGATGAGACTACAGCAATGGGAGAAGAGCCAGAGACTCTATAAATCTGGGAGGGACTTTGGAAATAGCAATCTTATTAAACTGGAAGATGCCCAGATGCTATGGTGAGGGGTGGCAGTACAAAACCACATGACTGAATGTGAGGAGCCTATAAGTCCCCTATAGCCCTGTGTAAATACTGCTCTGATGGTCCCATGAGTGCAAGGCTGTAGCTAACAATGGCACTAAGTGGGCAAGTCACCCCAGCTGCCCTCCACACTGGCCATGGGGACTGACCCCAAATGGATCAGAGCACACACTGTAATAAGGAGCAGCAGAACCCACCCTCCCCCGTGCTCCAAGATGCATTGTGTTTGCCTCAAGCCTAATTGCCTGCCTTAACCTATGCAGAACTTTCTGCCATGTGTTTAAGCTGAACTGTGATGTAATTCAGCGCCATGAAGTTTTGCTGACTCAGGCATGTGAATGGAGCGGGGAAACTGAAGGAAAGCAGCATGAAGAGACTTGTTGAAAGGCTGGCTTGGAGAGGAGGGAGAAGTAAGGAAACAGGCACTGGAAGGCACTTGTGACTGAAGGGAAAAGAAATGGCATGTGCAGTAGATGTGGTTTGGGCTGAAGTGAAAGAGATAATAGCAAAATGAATGATAATGGGGAACAGTCACAGACCTGTAGGGCAAGGTCAGGAAATGGTTATGCAGATAATCGAGAAGCCTTTCAAAGGTTACAACATGGCTCTGTAGGGTTTCAAAATCTCTAATGAGGACATAAATGAATAGCTAAGAAAGGGAGATCATTCCTTGAGGTAATACAGGGCTGTTCACAACAAAATGTGGTACAGCAGCAAAGAAAATGTAGAAAAATATTGTATCTTAGCTGTGGGAAGCTAGCATGGTGACCCAATGGTTACCTATCCCCATGTTTTCCAACTAGCATGCCATCAGGCGTGAACAGGTATGCCGTGGAAAAAGGCACTTATGAGGAAAAAAAAATTCTCACATTTTAATTAGTGTCAGAACCAAATTGCATTTTGTGCTGTTGTTCTTCAGGTGTACATCTGAGACAGATATTACATCATGCTACGCTCAGATGATCTTGGCGTTAGTATGGTAGTGTTGTAGCCGTGTTTTCTTACCAACCATTAAGTTATAGTGGTGAATTTTTAACTGAAGACTTGAAAATAGACAAATATTTGAAGAAAAGAGATTCCAGCACCTCCATATCTACTTTCAATGATGAAACAGAACATGAACACAGGAAAGTCAAAGTGGTGAGCCAATGCTACTGTTAGAGTTATTTGCAGTTTGGATTTTCGTTTACAGGTGAACCATCTTGCCATCTTCCACTGTGTTTTGTGTGTAAGGAGAAATTCTCACACCATGCAATGGTGCCAAGAAAGTTAAAATGACACCTTACAAGCATACATCCGCCCCTTGCCAACAAGGACAAATATTTTCATATGTGTTTGAAGGATCAGAATGAAAAATAAGTCCAAATTCTGAAAGACTGTGTAACTGTTTCTGATAAAGTTCTGGACGCAAGCTACTTGGTCATTTCACTTGTAGCGAAGGCAAAAAAGCTGCACATAATTGCAGAGACATTAATTTTACCAGCATGTAAAGAAATTGTGAGGGTAATGTTAAGTGCACAAGCAGTCAATGAAACCAAAGAAGTTCCCCTTTCAGATCATACAAAAAGTCACCACACTGATGACATGTCAGCTGACATTGAGACTATGTTTTAAGAAAAAAAAATCAAATCAAGTGGAAAAGTTGAAGTGCAGCTTTATAAATCAACATATATCAGTGGACATGCTCAATTCTTGGCTAACGTCAGGTTCGTTGACAGAGGCAGCATAAAAAACATTTTTATTTTACAAACAACTGCCAGGTTACATGACTGGAGAAGAAATCTTCAGGGTGACAGACTACCTTGAGAACTGCACTGGAAAAATTGTCTTAATGTTTGCACATTTAAATGGCTGCCTCCACGACTGGCAAAATGAAGGGGTAAAACCCAGGTTTGCTCATGACCCACTGTTTTCTGCACTGTGAAGATCTTGTGGCCAAAACACTGGCAGAAGAACTTCCTTTAGTGTTCAATGAAGCAGTAAAGATAGTAAACGCAATAAAATCACAGTCCTTAAAATGGCACCTTTTCTCACTGTTCCATGAGGAAGTGGGAGCAGAACATCCAAGTTTACTTTTGCACACAGAAATATGCAGGCTTTCCTGTGGAAAAGTTCTCTCACGTTTGTATGAGCAGAGAGAGGAGTTAAAAATGTTTTTAACTTTGGACTGCTGGTCTAGCATGATGTGCAAAACTTGCCTACCTGGCTGATATATTCTACCACCTCAATGAACTGAACAGGCAAATGCAAGATAGAAACAAGAATCTTCTCTCCTGCAAGGACAAGCTGCATGGCTTTAGATCTAAGTTAGCCCTCTGGCATGAAAAAGTAGCAAAAGGCACAATAGAAATGTTCCCCCTGGCAAACTGGGGCAGATCCTACTGGCAGCATTTTGGTCAATGTCATTTCTTGAGCACTTGGAAAGTCTGGAAGAAAAATTCAGCTTATTTTCCTTCCACCCATATAGAAAATTTCAGCTGGATCCAAAATCCTTGGAGTTCCTCTGCAATGGAAAGTGCTAAGAATCTTACAACAATGGCTCAAGAGCAACTTGCTGCATGAAGGGTGGATTGCATTTGTAAAATTAAGTATGGTGACATGCCTTTGGACTCGTTCCGGCTGAAGGTGGCAGATGAATATCCAGTAATCTCAGACCATGCTGTCTCCATTTTCTTGCCATTTTCAGCAACGTCCCTGGGTGAGTTAAGTTTTCAAGCCTGACTTACATCAAAGAGAACAGCTGAGATGAGTGGAGTAAGGGCTCCAAGTTGCATTGCCAGCATTTCCTGCCTGGATTAAATCACTACGCACCCAAAGCAAGCTCAAGTTTCCCATTAAAAGTACGTTCTGTTTTAATAACGTTAAATGTGTGAGCTGCACAAATGTTTACTGAAGTAAGTGTGGTTTAGACTGGAAAAGATTGGGAAACACTGGCCTAATCAATACCTTGGCTCTGGTCCTCAACTGGTGTAACTTGGTAGAGTCCCATTGACTGCCATGGGGCTACACTGATTTATACCAGCTGAGGAGCCGACCTCCAGAGTCTCAGAGCCATTGAGCCCAATATTGAATTTACTTACGCTTCACTCCACTTGATGTCAATGGAGATCACTGCGAAGTCAGGTCAGTTAGCCGAGTCCTTGTCTGCACTCAGATTTGCACTGGTTTTGCATCGGTCAGTAATGGTATGGCTACACTGTAGTCTTTGCTCCATACAGCTATGTCTGAGGGTGGGAGAAGGGGGATTCTTTTCCACAGACCTAGCCAACATATTTATACCAATATAAATTTAAAGTGTAGACCAGACCTTAGCTAAACAACAATAAGTCACTCTTGTACTGAATTAAAAGAGAGACAAGGTGGGTGAGCTAATATCTTTTATTGGACCAACTTTTGTTGGTGCAAGAGACAAGCTTTTGAGTTTACACAGAGCCGTTCTTCAGGTCTGGGAAGGTACTCAGTGTCACAGCTTATTTGAAAGTGGAACAGATTGTTAAGAACAAGGAGTTAACATATGTTGCAAGAGTCCACTCAAGGTGAAGTGGGCAGTTAACACCTCTGCAGTTGTAGGACAAAAGAGAGTTAGTGGGTTACTGACTGTTGTAATGAGCCATAAATCCAGTGTCTTTACTGAGTCCATGACTTTTAATGTCTAGCAAAGTTATGAATTTATGATCCCAGGCATGTCTTTGAAGGTGTTGTGTAGCATTCCTTTGTGGATGAGAACTGATAGGTCACATATGGAGTGACCATTCTGTAAGAAGTGTTCACTCACAGGTGATACAGTGTTTTTGTCTTATCATTTTTCTGTGTGAGTTCATTCAGCAGCATAATGATTGTCTCATTACCCGGATGCGAACATCACTGCTGCAAAGCTCTACCTGTTAAGGTGTGTATCCCAGGTTTCCTCCTTGGAGCAGTGGTTGTTGGGCACTGGATGCGGTACACCACATGTTGGGATAGGCATGGATCTTTAAAGGTGTAAAAGGGGTGGGAGATTGATAATTGTAACCGTGGAGATATGTCTTCAGGCTTTGCATCTGTGGTTCTGGCTGGATCGGTACCACTTCAATTTGGTGTGTCCTTTGGGTCTGTGAGGAGCTTGCTGATAAGGCTGGGTGGTTGTTTGAAGGCCAGAAGAGGGTGTTCAGGAAAGATTTTTCAGGATGTGGTCTCCATCAAGTATGGGTTGTACATGTGTAATGATACCTAGTATGTGATACCAATTGGGGTGGTAGGTGACAACTAGTCATATGTGGTCAGTGGATTTTTGGGGGGTTTTCTTGTATGTCGAAGCAGGTTTCTTCAGGGCATTTGGGTGACCCATTCCATTATGTAATAAATTTCTCTGGTGGAGTGTGAAGGTGGTTTTAAATATGTTAAGGTGTATATCCCTAACCTTCTCTTCTGAGCATATTCTGTGGTATCTGACAGCCTTGCTGTAGATAACAGATTTCATACTTTGTTTGAGAGTGGTTACGGGATCTGTGAAGAAAGTGTAGTAATTGAGGGGTTTCATGTATATGGTCATTTGTAGGGTACCATTGTTGAAATTGATTGTGGTGTCCAGGAAGTTGATGCTGATATGGGAGTGTTCTAGAGAGAGTTTGATGGATGTGTGGTGGTTGTTGAAGTTGTGTTTAGGTCGTCCATCCAGAAAAAGAAAATATTACCCATGTATCTTAGTATATCACTGGCTTCATAGTATATGTGTCCAGAAATAAGTATCCACATAGGAGTTTGCACCAGTTTAACTATATTTGTTTAGATTCACACCTTATACTAGTGCCGCTTTTGCATGTAGAGAAATCCTAACTGACTTGAACTGAACTGAAAAAAGAGTGGTTCAACCCAACTTAAAAACTTGGTTAAGTCTGGTTAAACTTTGTTTTTCTGGAAATGCAGTACCTGAACTGTTAATCACAATCTCTCTAGGCTTTTGGAAACCAGGTCATTCTGAGCTAACGTCAAAAATAGACTATAAAAAACAATTGTTTCCATCTGTGTTTACAAATTAATCAGAGAGGTATATAAGAATTTAACTTTCATTAATGCTAACGAGCACGAAGATATACACATTGAGGGGGCAAGGGTTTAAGACTAGATTTGCAGAATCATAAAATGAGGAATGAGAAGGTGTGGGTATCTTTTAGAAGGAAGAAATGAGAGCAGAGTGATGGGCACTTGTGAGCAGTCTTATCAACTCTTGCAATTTTATTGTGAGTCTCATGGCACTTGATGTTGGAGAATGCTTGAGGTTGGAAATACTGTGTAATTTCAGTTTCGATCAGCATCTCAAAGTGCGGATATTTAATCAAGTTTATCCAGACTTACCCGAATGTCTTTGATTTGCAAGTCAGACTGGAAATCCTGTGAGATCAGGTTCTTTCAGGAGACTGCCTGATTTAAACCAGATCTGAAATTCTGCCCTAAAATCTTTTCTTGGTATTTCTGTCTTCATTGCAGCTGAAAGCATGAAGGGACTTAAAGGAAAGGACCAATTAATGAGCCAGTCCTTCCACTTTTAAATGTTGTAGTAAAATGTGAAAATGGAACAGGAGAAAAAGTTAAGCAAACTTTCTTCAAACTTCAAAAATAGTTCAACTTTGGGCTGTCTGTCATTTGATCTGAATCAGTTTTTGCCCGTCCCTAATCATAAGCTCATTAGTATTTAAAATTGAGAAAGTGCTATGAATAGAAAATACACATCCAAGTGTGCTAAAAGAAGTGGGAGTAGAAAGTGGAGCAGCTTAAAGAGCAATTGTCGCAAGCTCCCTCAGCTCAGAAGAGATCCTTGGAAACTTAAAAGCAGCCAACATTACACATTTTTTTTTTAAATGACCTCGAGGACCCACCTGGAAAACTACAGTCCATTTAGCCAGTCAAAAAGAATGTTAAAAGTGCAAATAGGCAAATACTGGAAAAAGCAGCATTTAATTAATAATAAAGCACATGGTTTCATGGGAAGGAGGTTGTGCCCTACTAGTGCTTTGGAATCTTTAAAGCTGTCACTACCATGGTAAAAGTCAGAGATTCAATGGGAACCATGAAACTTTCAGATTTTCTGAGAGCTTTCCACATTTTGTACTAGGAGGATAATGTCAAAGGTGGGACACAACAGGGCTAAATGCCAAAATTTGCAAATGGTTGAAAAAATTATACTAAAGTAAGAGAGACTAGCCTAACAGGGGTCTTTTTCAAGCTGGACTGACATTTTCATGGCTGACACTCCAATTTATGTAGAAATCCTTACAATTAATTCCACTCTGATAATGGCAACTCCAGCAACATGTGGCAAACACCACTCTGGGGGACACGAAACAGCTCTAAATTATAACCAAGGGAAAGGGGTAAAAGAATGAGGCTGAAAAGAAGAAGGATCTCTGCTAATGCACATGTTGCTATAGTTCAGTCTCTCACTGGGCAATGTGCAGCTGACAGTAAAGAAAGCAAAGAGGATGATGGTTTGGTTAACTGAGAGCCTAACTATGGTATAAATCAAATTCGTGGAGGTAGTGCTGCACATTCAAACGCTCCCATTACCTTTCTCTTTGTGCTCTGGAAGCTCACACCTGCTCTGTCTCAGGAGTGTCCAAGCCTATATGGCTCATAAAATCAGCAGGGAGCTCCACCCTGATTAAGTGACTCTGGTAGGCAAGCAGAGGGGAAGGGATGCAACTGCTATATCACACTGGACTTGCCTCCTGACCCTAGGCTGGGAGCATGGATTTAACACATTAGGCCCAGCGAGGACTTTTCTGTGGGTGGCGTGAACAGCAGCCTGGCTGCTTTGACAGCTGCCTATGTCTGTTGGGACTCCCCACCTCAGTGGGGAGGAGCTCCCTCAATCTGGGTAGCAACAGCTTTGTTTTCTCTTAGTAAAAGACAGCCAGGATGGCCCCCTTCCCATGATGTCTGACCGCCTCCTAGTCTCACAACAGGGCAGCGCTATTATCCCCATTGGACAGATGGGAAACTGAAGTACCGAGAGTCAGGGTCAGATTTTAAAAGCTATTTAGGCGCCTAAGGAAATTAAGCACCTAAATACCTTCACAGTCTGTCCCTAAAGGACTGGTCCAAGGTCACACAGAAGACCAAGGAATAAAACCCGAGCTTCCCACTCTCACCCTAGCCACTCGGCTCCCTTTCCACTCAGCAGTAGGAAACGAGCTTGTTCTCAGGACAAACCAAACTCCTATTTAAGTGAAAATCTCTGTTCTTAAAGCTTGCCATGAATACCAAGGGAAGTTCAATCAAATGCAGGCACTCTCAGATATTGCACAGGCTGGGCCATTGCATGCATGCAGCACCCAGAAAACACATCCTGGGGCTGGTGGCTGACTGCCCTAGTGGTCAGGCAGTGGCCACAGTTCTCTTCAGCTTGCTCGCTCTAGAGGGGCCCTGCCAAGTCATATACAGCTGGCCTCTACCTTCTGGGTGTCCCTTCTTCTCCCCTGGGGAGAAAGGAGGAGGAACAGGGAAGGGAGACCTGTGCCCTCCCCCTCCACTGGCTCCCAACCCGGCACCCTAATGGGGTCTTGCAGTGTCCAGATTGCTCATTGGTCCATCCCAAGTTACACGCCTCCCGTGTTGCTTCCTACCAAGCTGTGGCCTTACCAATGCTGAAGTGATTCTTCCCATAACTCCAAGCCACAGCCTCACTCCCTGGTGCAGCATGCACCTCCTTCTCCCCGCCCCTGGGCTACCAGTGCCACTTTAAACCAGCCCTACACCTGGCACTTGCCCTGCTGCTGCTGAGGGTGAGATCTCCCTGGCTCAGCACTGCCCCATGCCTTGCTCTGGGTTAGCGTGGGGTCTGTAAACACATCACGATCCCCAAACAGCCATGTGCTGCTGCAGTTACATATCAGCACTGCTACGGCCCTTGCTCCTGTAACAAAAGAGATACAGGGCCGTGGCCGTGGCAGTGAACTCAGGCAGGCCCAATGTAGGTGGTGTCGTATCTTCAGCTTTCTCTGTTCATATTGGGCTACGTCCTCAGCTGGTGGGACTTGACCTAGATCCATTGACTTCAATGGAGTGACTCTGATTACACCAGGTGAGGACCCCTGGCCCTCTGTGTTTGCAAATGGAGTCAGGCATAGCATCCTGCATAAGTGAAGGCGAGATCATCTAATTGCACGTTGTCACTTTTTGGTTTGCAGGAGAACCTTGTTTAAGCTTGTTCTGGCCTTTTAACAATAGGAGATTCTCCTCCCACCCTCATTGTCACTGTTCTTCACCTCTGTTTGAAATTCCTCTTTCACGGGGAAATCTTGCTATGCAGGGTTCCAGACTGTGAATAAGAGGAGGATCTGTTGTTTATCCTGGAAGCCCTCCCATTCCCTTCAATGAGAAACCAGGTGTCAGAGACTTAAAGGAAGGGTTGGATCCAAAGTCCACTGAAGTCAGTAACAAGGTTTCCATTGACTTCAATAGGCTTTGGATCAGGTGCTATGTTCTTGCAGAATCAGAGCCATATTATTTTTAAATGGAAGCCAAGAGTCTCCTCTACAAGGCCCAGCAGTTAGCTCTGCTAACCATGGGCTCACATGAGCTCCTCCAATTCATTAGCAATCAGTCTCTGGGTTTACCAAGATTTCTACTGAGATCAAACTTCCTGTACAAGCAGGACAGAAAAAATAATCAGACTTTTTGATTAATACAAACAGAAAGGTATCGTAGCTCTCCATTTCAGCTGCAAATTGTCTTGTGGATTTTGGGGGGGTTTTTTGGGGCGGGGGGAGGGCTGGGGAGGAATTGGGGGAGGGCTAAGCTTTGTGCCAACAAAAGATGTAGCATCTCAGGATAAGTCGCTGTCAAAAGCAGTGAATTTTTAAGTGACTACTAAAAAAAACATTCTCAGACTCCACTTTGCACTTGCAGTTCCTCAGGGAGTGATAGTCATTAACCTTCTATAGTACCCAGACATCTCTGCAATTAGAAACATAGCCAGCACCTTGAGAGAGCACCTTGATGTAGAAATGATCTAACTGTTTACTACATTCACAATCACATTCAGCCATAATCAGTAGACAAGGGACTGGCAACTTACAAATTTCTGTCTCCCCATTTGGCAAGGAGGTGCGGCCTCCCTTGCAGATGGACGGGGAGGGCACCCTACCTGTTGCCTGGTGGGCGGAACCAGAATGGCCACACCCACCACGTTGGAAGCAGGGGAGCGGGACAGGAAGTATAACGGGAGAACCCAACTGCACATCTGTGCTAGAGCTGACGAAGAAGAATGTCTCCCCGCCACTGCTGGAGCTGGAGCGCTACGGCATCAAGACTGAGGAGGAGCTGCTGCTAGTTGTCTACCTGGAGGAGACCAGCGATGACCCCGAAAGCCCTGTATCCTATGAAGTGGTAGGAAGTAGCCCAGGGAAAGCAGACAATAATATGTGTTGTGGGCAGATATGCGAGCAGCATGCTTCGGACAGGACCCCGCCAACCCAGTGGCGAAATCATCCCCTACTGCTAGGGCCCTGGTTTGGGATGTGGTGGAGTCAAGAGGGCCTGCGTCCCCCTCCCCTCCTACTGCTTGCTCACCCCTCCCTGTCTGAGGGCCAGGGGTGATAGACTGCTTCTTGCCCAGCCCTGCCTGAGGGCCAGGGCCCCAAAGCAGCTAATTCCCCATTTTCGAACCTGTCGTTTTAGGTGCAATAGCGAGGGGGTGTTGGGTCCCACCCAGATGGGAAGAGAGGGGTGGCCCTGACATCCTACACCCCAGAACACCATGTTTCTGCTTGCAACCTTTCTCAAAAAGCTGCCAGTAGCTTTTTCAGCTGAGGGGAGGTGTTCACCAGACATTTTCATTTGCATTAAAGAGCAACTGACAGACATGCCTGTTTTAAATGATGACACAATGGACCAAATTCACTCCTTGTGGTCTTACTGGAGCTATGCATTCTGACACTGTAGCTGAATTTGGACCGAGGTGCCTAATTAATTAAAATTAAACCTAATTTTAGGCAGAAACATTCTCCATTTCAGACACTCTTTCATTTGCCTTTCCCATCTAATACAGTGCAGCCACTCTGAAGAGCTGGCAAACACGTGTGCAAATAGAGGGCATTTCTGCAATAGCATCTTTACTAAGGAAACAAAAGAAAAGGCTTATCTTCCTCTGGACAAAATTCTGAGCAGTGCTATGACAGTGAGACTGTTTCCATACCTAATGTAGGCTGGATGCTAATGCTGCATTAAATATCTGAAAGTTAGGAAAGAAATGAACGTGCAGGTCAGATTAGTTATAGTGTTGTGGCTGACGCAGCGCTATCACCAGGGCTCATGATTTACTTGTCCCTCTTCCTCTGCTTCCAGACACGTCTGCTCTAAGACAAAAAGGCTTCAGGAAACACGAGCTTGATTATTTGAGTTAATAGCATGTTCTTATGTCCTCTGGTAATAGCATCTGAATGTCCTAGTCATACAATTTTTTTTATCCGTTCTGATATCAGCAAACTCCACCAAGTCTCATGCTCTATAAACTGCATGTAATAGTTTTAGGACAACAGTAAAGGTAGTTACAGGACAGATACTGATTCAGCAGTCCATCCCTATTCAGCAAAGCAGGTACTTTATTTTAGGCACGTGCTTTCCAATGGGATTTAAGCAAATGATTAAAGTTAAGCTCGTGCTAAATGGCTTTGTTGAGTAGGAATGGATTTAAGCATGTGCATTAATTCTTTGTTGAATGGGGGTCTGGATGAATCATTTGGTGGGGATACTCTATTCAATGAATGGCATCGCTGCTTCTGTTCACAGATTACATGCAAATACCTTCCAGTTTTCTCAGTTTTACTGATTATTCAGTGACTAATTTTGGTGAATAGTTCTTTGGTCTGTAATTCGTCTGAGAGGGGATCACTGGAATTCAAGCTCTGTTGGCCAGTTTTGATTGACTATTTAGATCACATGCAATATTTTTCCCCTGAGGAGTGTAACTCTAAAGCTTAGAATTCACCTTTAAAAACTCACCATTCTCTCTCCACAGTTCACCAACATTTCCTTAAAATTCACTGTTTCCTTGAATGATCTCGACAGTAAAATTGTCAGCTAGCTATTTGTGGAAAGCAACTTCAAAAGGGCTATAAATAGAGTTAAAGGGAATTTGGTTTAACCTACATTAGAATATTTATTTTTAAAAATTGTTTTGCAAGATCCATCCAGCCTTACTTACATCATACTTTGGATTTAATTTTCAGACTAGTATAAATGGCATTTGGCGCTCAACTCCTATTAATAACAGAGAGAGCTGTTCTCCGAATTCCCCAATCACTGTGTTATTTGGTACACTGAAGGTCAAGGTATATTACTGAGGCCCAGATCAGGACTTTATGCTGCTGGAAATCACTGGTGTTTCTGTAATGAAAGAGAATCTCATTGGGCCACATTCTCAGGTGGTGCATAACTCCATTGGTGCATTGGTGGTGCATAGCTTCAGTTGCCTACTGTCATGATAATGATGCTATGGCATTGCCATATTGTTAAGGTTATTTTAAACCCGGGTTTTTCCAACACATCTTTTAAAAAAGGAGGGGAAGGAGCTGAAATTTCTTATGGTTTCTTAGCTGAGAGAGAGAGAGAGAATTTTTTTAATATAATACAAATCTATTCAGCTTTTATCTGAATGTGACTAAAGGCATTCTTCACCTGATATTTTTCAGATGCTTTTTTATTAACTCAGATAACTCCAAAGCTGCTTTCTTTAAAAACTTTCCGAGTGGCATGTAAGACCTTTCCTCCCAAATGGAAAAGATATCTTTTTCCTTTGTTGAAGAAATTTGGTCTTGAAATAAAGATCTAGCTGTTTACAAGGAGAGCATAGAACACGTGCAAGATACTCAACCCAAATTCACAGGGATGGAAGGTAAGGAGTCATTTATATGCATCACACAGCAAGTTGTTACATCTTCAACACAGTTAGTATCTTTTACAGCGTTGGGCACTCTAGTTTTTCACCCTTTTAACATAAAGCCTGTGATATAATATAAAAGAACTGCAGCAGTGTATGAGGGCACACAGTGGTACAATGACTAGAAAGGTTGACTAGGAGTCACAACACCTGGGACCTCTTCCTACCTCTCTCACTTTCTGGTTTTTGACAAAAACAGAAATTTGTTTTGTCCAAAAAAAATGTTGATGAAAATTTTTCCACCGGACTTATGAGTTATTCTTTCCCTCCCTCGGCCTCTTTTTCCCCATCCCCTGCTCAACCTTCTTTCTGAACTCCAGCTTAGCAAAGTTTTTTGTCTAAGTCAATGGTCCTCAACCGAAAGCCCAATCAGCACACAGCTGCAGCCCATGTGGCATTCTCAGTACTATAGAGCTAGTATATATATTGTGTGGATGCCACCCACATACCATATAGAGAGCTGCATATAAGTAGGTTGAGAACCACTGGTCTACGTCCTAAGGCTGGTTGGAGAGGAGCCCTAGGCTCTGCAGGAAGAGGAGATCTGCAAGAGAGGAACTCCAATCCAGCAGCTGTTTGCTGGCCCAGAAGAACTTGAGGGGGGAACTCCTTTGTGTGCTAGCTACAAAGTTCCCTGCTAACCACAATCTTGACCTGTCCTCCAGTGGAGGGGAGCGGTGGTGCTGCAGACATCCTGAAGGTCGTCCTTTCCCTGCAAATGCCAGGCTCAAAGCTCCTTTCATGCAGAGTCTAGAAGATACACACGAGTTTATTTCCTATTCTGTAATCTCCCTGATGTTTGCAGAACTGCAGCTAGGCTCCTTAAATCTGCAGGAAATATGGGGCATGTGACAGGGTGGACTAGGCCCCCTGCTACACCCGTTCCAGGACAGGAGGAGTGCAGCTAAGTCCTCACTCCTAAGCCTGGAGTGGCTGCTTTCTGCACAGTCTGTGGGGGGGGTGGTAAGGGGGCTGCAAAGGGCTAGCCAATCAGAGGCTGCAGGGAGCAGCTAATCCGGCCCCAGGAGGGGCATATAAAAAGGAACTGCTGTTCAGACCGGAGTCAGTTCCGTGCTGGAGCTGGAGGAGTGCAGGTGGTGTCCCTGGCTGGCCAAGGGAACTGCAGCACCGTCAGACGGAGCCCTGAGCTGAGGGTACAACCTCAGAGAAGGCCAGGGCTGTGGAGAAGTAGCCCAGGGAAGTGAAAGCAGTTTCATTAAAGGGACATGGTGGAACATGGCGGCACATGGCTGCTATTCTTAGGTTCTCTGTGCTGGGACCTGGCATAGTGGGCAGGCCTGGGTCCTCCCCATAGGCCACTGGGGAAGTGGCCTACAACTGGATAGTGACAAACCCCCAAAGGGGAGCTGAACTACTTAACAATCCAGGTGGAGAAATGGGACCAGATGGGCCCGAGAAGGCAAAACCATTTGGGTACGGCCCAATAGCAGGGCTGGGACTGGTTAAAGACTGCAAACACACCCAACCAGAAGGAGTGCTCGTGAGAGGTGGGTGCCATGCTGTTACAGGACAGGAGAGTAGCTGGCAGGAAGCTTACGGGGGGGGACCTCTTACTGTGCTCCACCTCCCATGGAGGGGTCAGAGGGAATATAAACTTTTCCCCTTTCTCTGTCTGAACTAAATTGCTCCCTCAGTCTCAGGCAGGAGGTGCTGGGGAAGTGAAGACCGTCTTATAGATACAGATGAAAGCCTCAATTTTGCAGCATGTATGGAACAAGTGCCTGGTGAATTCAGCAGGACTATACACGTGCATAACGTTACAGTTTGTAGGAATGGGCTGAAGCTTTCCTACACTACTGAGTTCTTTGGATGGCTGAAGTTAACAGAATGTGAATTAATGTCCTATTTTAAATGTCAGAGCATTCTCTTATCCTTTGGCCGGGTTATTTTGGAATCAGGTGATAGACAGTCGCACAAACAAATAACGCAGGCAAAAATGATTTTAAGGATGGGATTTAAAACAAAAAAGAAAACAACTGACTTGACACAAGCAGCTCTCGCATGTTTTTATACAATGTTCTCTCTCTGCCGAATTCTTCAGTGTAAGGCTAGCTGTGAGTTTTGGCACCCAATTCCACAATGAATTCCCTTGTTTGACACAACTCATGCTAGCACACAAGTCTGAGCATAGCATGGGAGGCTGGTGCGCTGTCTGAGCTGTGTTAGACACCCTGTGTCACACACATCAGCTGCAGAGAGCATACCACAAGCTTCAGTGAGTACATTTACAAAGCCAGCTTCGTTCATAGAAAACTGCCATTATGTCCCTGCCTGAAGTGAATCATTCATTGTTCATGTCAAGGAAACAGAACATGTCATGGCAAAGACCCACCGTGAGCCACGCCGAAAGCTGGTAGGCTGGCACCCACAAAACTTGAAGCAAGTTCAGATCCTCATCCAGACCTTGCACTTTATCAGAAGAATCCCTCCTGTTTTCCCTCCATTTCTGAATGGCTCTCACCTCTATTGTTCACACCCAAAATGGTGGATCCAAAATATTATTCCACTTAAGCCATTAGAAGGACCTTTGCCGTCCAATTCTATATCTATTTCCATAACAGCAGTCCAGTGATGCATTGCATTTCCGCAGGAAACCCATTTATTAGAACTGGAATCTACAAAATAGCCAAACGGTCAGATTCACTCTGCGGTCTCCACTTCACTCTCCAGTGCAGCCTCTAGCACAAGGCCCCAGCAGGGGAGACAGGTGGGGCAGAGAAAAATGGCCAAAATCTCCTTACTGACAGGGAGCAACTTAGGTCATGTAGACGGAGTGAAAAAGGTGGACGTGAAGGCACTAATTCAGTGCGTTGCTCAGAAAGCTCCACAGCAACAACCCCCATTGCAAACTAAGTCCTCAACCCTACAGTCTACCCCTGTGGATCAAAATGCAGGATCAGGCCCATGATCTCCTCCCCCGTGCCCAGTGGAAAATGCCAAGGAATGGCAGGGGCAGCAGCAGCCTCCGCTATCCCTACTGAGGCTCAGGGGGGTCAAAACAGCACAGATGGGTGTAATTTACTGCTCCTTCCCCTGCTTCAGCCAGTGGGGCAGAACAATTGGCTCCCTGGGGCAAATTGTTTCCCAAGTGAATATCTTTATTTGTGGTGTTGCTATGGTACTTACAAACATCTGCCAGTAGCCATAAGCTGTCAGTCAAATGCTATATCTCATTAAAAACCCAAGAACAGCCATACTGGGCTAGACTGTGTCCATCTAGCCAAGTATCCTGTCTTCCAACAGTGGCCAGTGCCTGAAGAGTTAGAGGGAATTAACGGAACAGGGCAAGTTATTGAGTGATCCATGCTCTGTAGTTCAGTCCCAGCTTTTGGCAGTCAGAGGTTTAGGGACACCCAGAGCATGCGGTTGCATCCCTGCCGATCTTGATTAATAGCCATTCATGGACCTATCTCCATGAATTTATCTAATTCCTTTTTGAACCCAGTCTTACTTTTGAACGCAGTCACAACATCCCCTGGCAATAAATTCCACAGGTTGATTGTGCATTGTGTGAAGAAGTACTTCCTTCTGTTTATTTTAAACCTGCTTCCTACTCATTTCATCAAGTGACCCCTGGTTCTTTTGTTATGAGAAGGTAAATAACACTTCCCTATTCACTTTCTCCAAACCATTCATGATTTTGTAGACCTCTATTATATCCCACCTTGGTCATCTGTTTTCTAAGCTGAAAAGTCCCAATCTTTTTAATTTCTCCTCAGAGGGAAGCTGTTCCATATTGCTAATCATTTTTGTTGTCCTTATCTGTACCTTTTCCAATTTGAATATATTTTTGAGATGGGGTAACCAGAACTGCACTCAGTATTGAAGGTGTGTGCGTACCATGGATTTATATAGCAGCGTTATGGTATTTGCTGTTTTAATATTTATACCTTTCCAAATGGTTCCTAACTTTCCGTTAGCTTTTTTGACTGCTGCTTCACATTCAGCAGTTGTTTTCAGAGACCTATTCATAATGTCTCCAAGATCTTTCTTGAGTAGTAACAGCTAACTTAGATCCCATCATTCTGTATGCATAGTTGGGATTATGTCTTCCAATGTGCATTACTTTGTATTTATCAACACTGAATTTCATCTACTATTTTGTTGCCCAGTCACCCAGTCTAGTAAGATCCCTTTGTAACTCTTCAGAGTCTGCTTTGGACTTTACTATCTGGAGTAATTTTGTATCATATGCAAATTGTGACACCTCACCGTTCTTCCTGTTTTCTTGACCATTTATGAATATGTTGATCAGAATATGTTGTTCCAGTACAGATGCCTGGGGGACCTCTCTCCGTTGTGAAAACAGGTATTTATTCCTACCCTTTGTTTCCTATCTTTTAACCAGTTACTGATCCAGAAGAGAACCTTCTCTCTTATCCAATGACTGCGTACTTTGCTTAAGAGCCTTTGCTGTGGGATGTTGTCAAAGGGTTTCTGATTACCCTTGTCCACATGCTTGGTAACCCCCTCAAAGAATTCTAGTAGATTGGTGAAGCGTGATTTCCCTTTACAAAAATCATGTTGACTCTTCCCCAACAAATCATATTCATCTATGTGTCTGATAATTCTGTTCTTTACTATAGTTTAACCAATTTGCTTGGTACTGAAATTAGGCTTTCCAGCCTGTAATTGCCAGGCTCACCTCTGGAGCCTTTTTAACAAATTGGTGTCACATTAGCTACCCTCCAGTTATCTGCTACAGAGACTGATTTAAGCAATAGGCTACATACCACTTTCACTATGATTAAAACTGAGACCCTTCTGTGTTCAGAGCATAGATTAATTTAAGTTTAATTTGAGCAATTGATTTGGATTATCGGCAGATAAGTCTGCTCAATGGTCTGTGGGAATGTTGGATGGGATGGGAACTGAGTTACTGCAGAGAATTCTTTTTTGGGTGTTGGCTGGTGAGTCTTGCCCACATGCTCGGGGTTTAGCTGAGGTCTTCAAATCTCACTTTTGAGGATTTCAATAACTCAGTCATGGGTTCGGGGTTGTTATAAATGTGTATGGGTAGGGTTTTGTGGCCTGCCTTGTGCAGGAGGTCAGACTAGATGATCATATTGGTCCCTTCCGACCTATGAGTCTATGAGTCTATGAGTCTATTAAAACATGGTTCCTGCTGAAAAGCAAACAATACAATTCATATTCCTGACACAGGGCCTGATCCAATGCTTAGGGAAGTTGATGGAAAGACTCCCATAAACTTCAGTGGGTTTTGGATCAGGCCCAGTACTGCTCCAGAAGCTTCATCAATTTGTGCTGGATACGTGTTATTCATTATTCACCATTCACTAATCTACATTTTAATCGGGGAACAGAAAATATCCCATGTGGTCAGTCACACATAGGAAGAGGCAATAACGAAAGTAAACAGTCTGCACACTGAAAGTTCACCAGCCTGAAAAGTCTGTGCTGAACTGTTTGGCCAGCCCCTAGGAATACTGAATACATTCACAGAAATCAGAAGAGCTTAGAGAATCATTCATGATCCCAAAATCATGCCTAAATTCATCACATTTTGGTTTCACTGGATACTACTTAACCATTCCTATTCTCAAGAACACGTGTTCTCTACAATGTATTGTTGTGGTATAATTTGCCTGGCAAATCCATTTTAGAGTGATGTATTCTGTTCTTAACAACAGTCCTGTTCCTACAAAGTGCGTCTCACCTTTTCTCTCTAAAATTGGATAAGAGCATTGTTATCCAATAGTTAATGGAGGGATTCAAGGTCACATCATGTCTGGAGAAGGAGGAAAAGTTTAATGAGCCCAGTATGGTGTGTTACTACAGTCATAAGTAGAATGAAGCTTTAAGTAACTTGGAATCACTGCTCCGAAAAGACATCCAAGTACAGACTCTAGTGTGAGAACATAAGCACAAAGAGCCATGCGTTAAGCAGCAACTAGAAAGCTCCCTAACCAGGCACTTCCTATGCATATTAAGCTACTCACTGCAACACATCCTGGTTCTGTTAACTGTGAAGGACCAAGAACTCTATAGCCACTCCACATCTCCCTTTCTTTGTAATTAAAGATTAAAATTTAAGTTATAAACCAAAGGATCTACACACAACAGTTCAAAACAAATTTCAAATTCCTTAAAACAATTTACACTCCTATGTCCCCTTATCAACTGCATTCAATAGTCCTGAGGAATATTCACGTGTCTGAGGGGATCTGGTAAGTCTTCCAGACCATGTCCTCATTTCTGTTGAGTTTGTGCATGGAGTTGTCTGTGGAGGGGGCTCTCTTCCTGAGTGCCTGCAGGTCCCAGATCCTCTCTATGTTGTGTTGGGAAATATTGAAGATGAACCTGATTCCTCCACAGAAGTCCTTATGGAGTCTCCACTAGGTAGGATCTGGGAGTTTCTGCCAAGGTCCAAACAGCTCCAAAAGCCTGGGATCTTTTGAGCTAGACTTTATTCCCTAGTCTCAGTCAGGGAGTGCTTTTGTACTGTGCAAACACTGAAGTTTTATTGTTGTTGTACTTCATTTCAGAATCCCATTTTCAAAATTCCTTCAAGTGAGGCCAGTTAGGTTTAAGTTGCACTGGGGCCACGGGTAAAAGTGTCCTTAGTTGTCTTCCCATCAGATGTTCTGCTGGAGATAGTCCGGCTGCAAGCAGTGTTGACTGACATGTCAGGAGTTCTTTATACTGGACAGTTGATTTTTATGGAAGTCTTTTTAAAGTCTTCATTGCCTTCTCCACCTTTGTGTCTTTTCTCTTTACTGTGTCAAGACTGCCTGATGCAGTCTCCTTTCTAATTCACATTGCTATTTCTTTATAGTTTCTTGCATTCTTGCTTTTGCTAGTGTGAGATCTGGGTCTAACTGAAACTGGGCTAATAAATTGGTGCCTCTTATACAACAACTGTCCTGTCTCTTATTAATTCTTCATCTAACATTCCATATTTGCAATGTCCAACAAGACTATGAAGTGCAGTAATTACAGTCTCAGTTGTTTACCCTTGTTCCTAGCAA
Organism: Mesoclemmys tuberculata; assembly: GCA_007922155.1. NCBI lineage: Eukaryota > Metazoa > Chordata > Testudines > Chelidae > Mesoclemmys > Mesoclemmys tuberculata. Next base: position 3,627,860 of record ML675650.1, on the reverse strand, counting down.
CTCCTATTAAATTTGGCCCTTTCATATATAATATTCTGTCTTTCTATGAAGTGGACATTAAAAGCCTCTTTCATTTAGAAGTATTTTTTCTTTTCCTTGTCTGTGTGGAGTAGGACACATAGGATGTCATCAATAACATCAGCCATGGCAAATATCAGGGTGTTTACCTGGTAGCCTTGTGCTTTCTCTGTTAAACTAAAGCCACCTGGAATCGCGCTGAGCTAGAGATAAAGCAAGGCCAGGTGCCTGAGTTGCCAAAATCAAATTTCTCTAATAAATACATTTGTGCTGTGGGCTGTATTGCTGGGCCTCCTTCGTACTGCAGCTTTCACGGGTCTCCTTCCTGATCTTCCAGCTTCCCCTCTCACTCAGCACAGCCTTTTTTTTTTGGTCTTTCCTTTACTCCTCCTTTGGAGAGAAGGATCCAATTGCTATTGTAGCGTCAGGACTCAAAGAGCCAGGTTTTAAGCAGAAATTAGAGAACCTCCTACATTTATTAAGCTCCCGACTGCAACACATCCTGGTCCTCTCTGGTAATTGTGGAGGACTAGGAATCACTCCAAGCAGACACTGATAGCTGTCTAGTGAACAGGAGACTTTCATTGGATGCGTTGTTAATCTCAGTTACTGCTTCAAAATATCTTACGTAGTGTGATCTAGGACTACATAGCAAGATGCAAGAAATTCACCTAAGCTTTTGGAATCTCCGTATTTATATAAATTAGTTGTGAGCATGGCTGGTGACATACATTTCTATAATGGCACAGACTTTCTAATCCTTTTGAGATGTTCTTCTGAGGACCAAGATTCAGCAGTATATTTTCTCCACTTAATTTCAATACCAGTATGATCATAAGAAGAGTATCTCCCGCACGCTCTGCCATTTGAACAGATGTTTCATCAGTTTCAACTCACAACATTTTTAACAAGTGACATGTGTTTTATGGTGCCATTTAGAGATGCTGTATTCTTAAACATAATCAGAGTGATTAACTGTTGTTTTTTTATGTGAACCTTTTTTTTTTAAGTTCAACATTAGAATAAATATTCTTTTTACGCCATAAAGTAATAATGAAGGCAGAACAGAACACCTCTAATCAGATTATGTGGCATATAAAACAATAGTATGCCTATGTATTCTAAAAAACCAAACCCATGATACCTCTGGACATAAAATGAGCAAATTTACAGTTGTGTACTAAGCACTGACTCTGCATAGTCTCTGTAGGTTCTTATCAGCCAGTGTGAATAGGGTCTCCTGCGCCTCCAAAAATTCTCAACGTCCTTGAGGAGGCTCACCTTAACTCTGTGAGCCTTCTAAAGGGTCTCAAAATTTATGTTGTGCTCCTGCCTCAAAGCTTTTTCTTCTTAAAGGGGAGTCTGAACATTCTTAGTGTTTAGACGTGCTGGGAGATGCTAACAATAAACTCGTAGTTGCTGAAGCTTCCCAGTTGAATCCACTCCACTCCACTTTGTTCATTGTCACCAAGCAGTGATTTATATAGTCAGTGCTCCCTCCTTTGTGCCTGGGACATCAGGGACAGAGGTTGCTTGGCTAATTTCCTAAATCCACGAAGACCAGCCAGCAATGAAGCCCCATGAGCACTCAAAAAGTGGGTGCTGAATACTATTCACAGTTGCTCATACCCCATTTAGCTACTCAGCACCCACAACCAGAACCAAATTTTCAGAAGAGCTCAGCACCCAACATGCTGAAGGCTTTTGTAAATCTGGCCTAGGGCCTTGTCTCCAACAGGGGAAAGGAGTGCTCATAAGTCAAGTTATCTAACTCAAGGTAAAATCACAGTGAAGATGAGGCAGTAGGTGGACTTAAAGATGAAAGATATGTCTTCACTGTACCGTTAACTCAGACTTTTACCAAGGTTTTATCCCCACCCACTTTCTGACCACACACAAAACCCTTTCACACACGGGTGGTGGTGCTTTCAACCTGGGCTAGCTGGCCCACGAGATGCTAGGGTGACCGGATAGCAAGTGAAAAAGTGGGACAGGGGGCGGTGGGTAATAGGTGCCTATATAAAACAAAGCCCCTAATATCAGGACTGTCCCTATAAAATTGGGACATCTGGTCACCCCACCTGCGGCATAGCTAAAGCCCAGGTGCTGCTTACGCTCAAGCTAGTAACCCTCCCTCCCTGCAGCGTGAACGCAGGCTAAACCACTCGAGTGCTGCTAGTCCTCCAATGCCTTCCCCAATTCCCCCATTTACCCGGGACAGACAGGTTCTCCCACTGTTCACTGGGAAAGAATCATAGAGCACCCCAGCTTAGTGCAGTGCTAAGAAACATGGCTATGTCCACAGAAGTCCTAGCAATGCACACCGGGGAGCACAGCCCCCCTTGGTATGTCTACACAGCAACTAGTGCCAGCCATCTCAGGCTCGGGCTGCGGAGCTATTTACTGCTGTGTAGACATCTGGGCTTGTGCTGGGGCCCAGGCTCTAGCACCCTGCGAGGTGGGAGGGCTGCAGCCCAAGTCCCAGTGTCTACACAGCAGTGAAACAGCCCCACGGCCCAAGCCCCGCGAGCCCGAGTTGGCTGTGTAGACAGCCGCAGTGAGGTCGCTGTATCTCAAGTCTGGCTTTGTGGTGAGGCTGTTTACACCGTTGCCAGGCCTATCTGACTACTAGACCCAAGGGCTGATCACCCAGGTTGTTACGTTTGGATCTTTGGAAGTTACTTGCCTTCGGAGAGAAACCAGCGCAGCAACACAGAGAGATGTAAACACAGAGAGTCTTTATTGAACTACAGCTAAGACCAGCCAGAACTGGCTGAGCTATCCCATAACAGCAACCAGCCAGGCAGGGCACAAAATACACGACACACTTGAATTCTGCATTGAAGGCAGACCCTAAGGGAGAGCCTAGGGCTTACCTACATCTGCAAACTTACGTGAAAACTAAAAACTGCCCTGTCTTTACTAGGATTTTATCTCGAATTAGCTAACATGAATTAAGAACACATCTTTTTCATTAGTGAAGACAAGAGCTTAGGACATGTCTAAACTAGAATTTGTGGTACTTTTGGAATGCAAGTGAACGGACTGCCAATTACCTTGGGTTAACTCAACACCTTTGTAAATGCCAGTCTAGACATTGCTAAAATGTTTGTTCCTGGATACAGACATTTCTGTTTTGATCAAGGTTGTGACATTGCTTCTGATCACATTTGATTCTAAATACAGCCAGAGTTTTAGTGCCGAAGGACCTTATTTTAGCTGAAGCAGTCTTTCTTTCCACAGTAATAGCAATATCCTAACTATAGTATTTACCACACAATGACATTTCCTTTGAAAGGAATGGCTGCTGTACTGTGATGTTAGAGAAAGAAACGAAAGTAACTTCTTATTGTTTATTTGTGTAACCATAGTGTGTAGCAGCCCCAGTTATGGACCAGGACCCCCTTGTGTTAGGCGCAGTATCAGCATAGAACAAAAAGACAGTCAGTGTCCCACAGGATTTACAACTGAAGTATGAGAAAAGAGAGGACAGATGGAGACAGACATAGATGGAGAGAGTCTAGAGTTTCAATAACAGGAGGCTGCGCTGTTTATGGTAGACACATAATTTCAGCACCCCTAAACCTGTGTCCACAATCTTCCATTCACATTTCCCCACCCCAAAGTTTGAGGATGCCAGGTGCATTTCTGATGGCCAAAAGGGTTACTCTACAGCCTGTGGCTCAATCTGCTCACACAAATACTGCCTGCACATGCAGCATGTGCTTTTTGCATGAGAAAAAACGTATGTGTGAAAGAAGCATCGGTGGAGGGAGGAACTGATTCTGAAGGGCCCTTATGCAGGACAGCAGGGGTTTGTGGGTTCCTTACCACAAAGAGATGCTAACCTGTGGCTGGCAAATTCCACTGAATAAAAACGCAGGGAAAAGATAAGAGCATGTGCTCCGACTGGAAATACATGTCTTATGGGCCTTTTATGGATAGTTAAGATGAAGGTCAAAAAATATAATAAAGGACAACACTATACCTTGCCCTGTATGCCCATGCAGATGAGTAAGGGTGGTGCAAGGTACCCCTTCCTCCCCTGCATAGACTACACCCCCAGCAGGTCCCTGCAAGCAGGCAAGGAAGTCTCTGTGGAATTGCAGAGCCTCCGTTGCAGAAGTTGGTTAGGAGCGAGCAGGCTACTCACCCCTGCCTTCCGCCCCTCAAAGCTCCAGGGGGCACAGCTGAGCTGGCAATCAGCTGCTAGCAGAGACCAGAGGCAGCGTATTTCCCCCTGAATGGAAGAAGGAGCCAAAGAGAAAATGTTGACTCTGAGAGTCACTGGCCCCTCTCTGCTCTGCTCCTTCGGCAGCACAGCTGCATACTGCCCCGTAAGGTCACGAAGTAACAATCTCGCCCAGAGCTAGGGTAAAGAAAGATCATTTGTTCCATTGAGTTAGGGTACCATGGAAACGGAATTTTTTAATTTTATGTCATAGCTCACTCTGGTTTCACGACGCCATGGGTTTAAAAGCAGGTGCTTTTGTAAAATAGACAGTGTGCATAAAATGTATATAAACATCCAGTGGCAAAGCAAGATGGCAAATTCCTCTCAGTGTTGTTTGCTGGTCTCTGATATGTGAGAAAGGCAAGGCACCGCAGTTTAACCTGCCACAGTCAAGTGGCATGACTGAAGACATCCATCTAGGGAAGCATGTGAAAAAACAAATGTTTTTCGCCACCTTGGCAAATAATAAAGAAGTTTTTTTAGTGCAAATAGAGAGGGAAACAACATTTTTGCATCTGATCTTCAGAAGAGGTCACGCCCATAAAACTCCCCTGCGCTTTGTCATGCGGCAACAAACTAATAAGTTCAGTTAAGTAGTTTCTGGGTTTTGCCCCCAAAGTTCTCAATCAGATCTGAACTGAATGCAATCCACACTGTGAAATAAGGGTATAAATTCAACAAGATGACACAATACAGATTCAGACACAGAATTCTGCTATTAGAACTGTAACGTCTGTAATTTGAGTTATATATAGTGAGTGCTGAATATTGGTCTTCACTTGGCAATCTGCCAGAATCTTGACGCCTTCCAAACTATGTACCATGTCTTTTGGCCCCTCCACTCGTTAGTCGTGTATGTAGCAGATCTCCAAAAAGGAGCATCACTTGACCCAAAACAGGTCAAATTACCAAAATGTTATGAGCCTGCTACTGATATAACCTAGCTCAGTGTAAAATCAGGAGTAACTTCACTGGAGTCAATGGAGTCCATTAAAACCAGTATGACAGAAGAGTCAGGCCCACAGCTTATCATATGCTCCCAGTTCCCGACGGTGGCAATTAGACTCTACTGTAGACAGATAAATGGCACCTGACTTTTGAAGGAACAGTGTTTGTCTCTAAACCTTAAAACCATTGTCTCTTCCTATCTCAGTGCATGTATTTTTAAAGTCCCTGGTGCCTGATTTGCATCTTGCATCTGCTCGATACTGGTGACCACTAACTTCAGTGGAGTTCTCCCTGGTTTACACTGGTGTAAATGAGATCAGCATCAGGCCCTTTGGGGTCTATGTATAGTTTGAGAGCTACTTTATTGAATGCACTGTATTTCTAAAGGCTGTGGCATTGGAGAATGTCCAAATAGGGACCCATCCAAAAGACTGGCATCCATGGTTATGCATGTGGGGCTGGGCAGAGGACAGAGCCTGAGACTAGCCAGAATTATTGCAGAAAGACGCCACCAGAGCAGAGACTTCCGAATGGAATGGGTGAAGAGAAGGCCAGCTGTGCCAGGGCAATGCCCCCACTCTCCAGTAGAAGTCATGGGAAAGTTTTCACTGAAAACAAAGGCCTTTTTATGAGAATTTTCCATGAACATTTTCGTTCCTTTCAGAACCTCATTTTTTGAAAACTAAAAAAGCTCCCCAAAAATATTGGTTTCTGGGTTTCAAAAACTCTAAATGTTTTGGGTTTTGGTTTTTCCCCTTTCTCTCTCTTTTTTCCTGTTTCCATATGGCCACCAGAAAAATAGGAAGGAAGGAAAACAGGGCACAGGGAGAGATGGGGGAGAGGGGACATAAACTTTTGGGGGGTATTTTTGTTTTTTCCTTGAAAAACTGAAAAATTTCAACAGAAAATTGTGAAAGCAAAACTGAGTTTAAAAAAAAAATCCCATGAAAGGAAAAAAATCATTGTTTGACAATGGCTGTGCTCCTCTGACCTCTCTGAAGCTGCTCTTGAACTCCCCTCTACTAGGTTCGTCTCCTCACCTCCTCCACTTGGGATGGTGTCCAATAGGCACAAACTAGCTTCAAGAGGGGAAACCAGGTGAGGGAAGACACTGGAGAGGGGCCCAAATTTGGATTTGGGTCCAGATTCTGAAACGTCTCCTTGCCCCTCCCCCAACAAAATAATTTCACTGGTGCTCATCTCTGTGATTTCGGGGCAAGTCCATTTGTAGAAGATATCTCAGGCCAACCCAGCACTGCAAGGAGCAAGACTGAAATGTAACGTGCCCAAGAAATAAATACGAAAGGGTAAATGGGAACTACAATACAAACAAACAGAAGGAGGACATAAAGTAGGACATTGTAATGCTCATTTGGGAGGAGAGAAATAAGAAAAACATGGAGAAGAAAGATAAACATAAATTATTCATTTACTGTGTATCTTAATAGTCCCCTTTACAGTAGGACTTCCGTTCCGATCATATATTTCAATGCTGAATGCTGAGGAGTACAGATCTGTAGTCTTCATTCATTTTTATGGCAGTATTTATGGTGATCCCTTCACACCACTCGCTTTACTTTGCATTTTCATAATAGCCATTTTATACCTCTGTCATCAAAAAGTGCCCCCAAATTAAAATGTAGCTGACGAGGTCTTAGCTAGCTGGAGTACATTTCTAGTTACAAAATTTGAAAACAATCAGTGTGGATGTTGTTGAGTTAAAAATCTGAGCTATTTACTTGGGATTTTTATATTATTTTAATATGGGTTTAAACCTTGAAAAAGGTCTATATGCAGTAACTTATTTTATTTTTAACTGAATTTTTGCATAGGCCAGAATCTGGATTAGTATTTAAGTAACTGGAAAAGAATAAGGCAATATATTATTTTCTTGAACTTCAGGTCTGAAGAGCAAGGTGCATTCTTCCAAATGTTTGCATGTATATGAATCTAAATATGCATTCAGATACAGGTGGGCAGACAGTGGCCTGGAGACTCAGGGTTTGCGCTAGGATCAAGGAGTTGGCATTTCTTTTTAATATGGCCTTTACCTGTTAATCAGCTGTTATGTAGGTGGAATGAGGGAAAACTTCTGCTGCTGGATATGGCTGGTTGGACCCAGGTACTGTAAAGAGTCAACATTTTACGTGCAGTATCTCTAATTTGATTCTCTTGGGGAACCGATGCTACAGAAAGCTGAGGGTCCAAACCTCCTCTCTCTCCAAACCCTTGTGTTTCTTTTGTTGCAGTTTTGCTTTGCTTCTTTTTATTTGTTAATATCATAACAGGCTTTCTGTTCCTTGTTCGCTTGTCAGAGAAATCACAGCGTGTGCAAAACCCCCATGTTACACTACTGTAACTACGCTGCTGTCACACTGCGGAGGAGAGTGAAGCCCAGACTCTCCAAGGTATTTAGACACCTTACCCCTATTGAAATCAGTATGAATGAGGGGCCTACATATCTTTGAGGATCAGGGCCAGAATTACACAAATGCCAGGAAATGCAGGGATAAAGGTCTGAGTTCTCACGTCACCTCTTGCCATAGAAGGGCAGCTCCAACAGCTAGCAGCACAGAGGCTAGGGTTATTAAGGCACAGGCTGCCTGTGCGGGCTAGTGTGGGAATCTGACTGGCAAGCAGGGCAACCAGCTGCAGGCTCCGGAGAGTCTTCCCAGCCGAGACCTCCCTGACAGGAGTGCAGCCCCGGAGTGGAGAGAACTGGCGGCAGAGGAGCTGGCTTAGAGCAGCCCTGCATTTGAAAGCAGCAGAAGGGGAGGTGCCATTTTGTCTCTCTCAGCCTGGGAGCTTGACACTGACCCTTGTCCCCAGCTCTGCAATAGGAAGACTAAGCCCAGTAGGCTTCCCCTGCACTGGGTGCCAGAAAACGGTCATGGCTTGAGAGAGCCAGAAGGCCACACCAGCCGAAAGGGAGAGCTATCAGCTTCCCAGCAAGGGACGCCAGTCCTTCCCATGGCGCTCCGCCTCCACCAGCCGGTGATGGCCTGCGGAGAGCATTTTGGATGGTAGCTGTAGCAGTTTGTGGGCATGTAGTTTTTAACTACTGCCGTCAGCTTGGGGAGTCACTCAGTGAATCACCATCCCCAATTCCCTGTGGGTTTGCTCTTCTCATCGCTTAGCCCTTGAGTCCCTGTGACTAGAATCCGTGACGTCCGAGAGGTGGTAGGGGCCGTCTCCATGGTTATGCACCCAGCTCCTAGTGGAGGCGCCAAGGGCTAAGAACCCAGGCCCATTGGTCCCAAGGTGGGTTACCAAGCCCTGCAGAGAGAGGAACACTGGCATCTTCCACCCTTGGGGCGCAGGACTCCCACAGAATGGGGTGGCACACATTTACTCCAAGGCCCCCTTGCATTGTTCCAACCATATACAAAAGCCTGAAAATAGAGGTAGGTGTAATTTCAGGAGATCCTGTTCTGTCAGACTTCCTGTCTGACCAGTTAGCCGCTCTGTGCCTCAGTTCCCCACCTGTACAATAGGGCACTGCCCAACCTTGCAGGTATGGTGTGAGGGTAAATACACTAATGACTGAGGCACTCAGATAGCATGGTGATGGGATCCACAGAAATACCTCAGACAGAATCTGGCTCAAGGGGGTTGATTCTCCATTGCCCTGCCCTTCACTCCAGAGCAACGCTGCCATTTTGAGCTGGTCACCGCCCCCCACCCATTTTCCAAGGATGTGACAACAGCAGAAGTTGCATCAGGCCCAAAGTGTTCATTTCTCCCTGTGTAGTGGCACCAGTTTACACTGGCTCTTTTCTATAAGCTGCTGCTACACCTAACCGTGTGTGTCGTTTATTAGAAAAATTCAGTAATATCATTTTAGAGTCTTATTGGGTTATGTTCTGAGTCCTGAGCTCACTTGCTGGTATTGGTGCGTCACCCACATTCTGTCCGGAGTTCCTGGAAAAGACATTTATTGGCACTGCATGTGTGACGACACGAATTCTAAATCTATTGCCAACAGTGCTGGAATTGGGAGGGGCTGAGGGGTGCAAAGCAACACATTGCAGGGAACAACATTTTAAAAAGGAAAATAGGTGGGTGGTGTGACCCTTGTCTCGAGTCCAGGCCCATGTGGATTTTAAGGAAACAGCTTTGGCCATCTTGCCACACCAATACATTAGGTTACCTGCGAATCCATAGACTTGGATGGCCAGCTTTCAGGATCCCATGACCTGCTTTCTGATTGGCCACATGGTCTTGACCCTGATTGGCTGGTGTGACTATATATAAACTTCCTGCTTCCTTTCTGGCATTGTCGGAGCAACAAGTCATTGCCTACTAGTTACTACTTCGCCCCACCTGACCCTGCCTCCCCCTTGCTGTACCTTTGCCTGGGATTGACTCTGCAGGCGATCATACCCTTTCTGTGAACTTTTATCACTGATGAAGGCTGCCCTTTGACCCACTGGAGTCCTGGACGTTACATGGAGAGGCATGGTGACAGATTCACTCAAGATCCCAAAGATGTATTCATTTATGGCTGAATCCTTATGTTTTGTCCGCTATTAGGTCATCCTCCCCTGACCCTGACCTCCTGTTTCCCCTTCAACCACAGTTCCCAGACAGCTGCAGAGCTGGGCAAATAATAGATTTTTTGGTTCATTGGATATTCTGAAAAGTCCAGGGAAAAAAATGTGATTTTATTTTAATTTTCAGATGATCAAAAAGCCAAAAAAAGGTTTGTTTCAGGTCTAACAAAATGCTTTGTTCCACCAAAACAAAACAATGCAATTTGATTTCAAGTGGTTTTTTATGTTTCTTCAATTTCTTTAATGAATTTTAAAGAAACTTTGAAACAGTCATTTCAAACTGAACAACCAAAATGTTTGATTTTGAAAATACCAAAATGAAGATTTTTTTGGAATCATTATGTGTTTGACAAGAACAATTTGTTGAAACTGACACAAATTAATGAAATGGTTAAGTGTTGCTGAATCTGCAATTTTTGCCCAAAAATGTTGCAGCAGGAAAAATTCACCAACTCTAAGCAGCAGTACCTTTTCCCTGAGTTTTGGGAGGAGTTGGAATTCTCCGTCTTGTTACCTGGCAGCTCTGTGTTCTTGGGGAACCAGGGTGAAAAACCCCTATTCTCTCTCTGGCTCACCTGAATCCCCCCCAGCCTCTGCTTGAACCAGAAACAAAAGCTATGAAAAGGCTGTGGGAGACACACCTAAAACCCTCCCAATAAGGGTGATAGGATTAAGAGAACTCCCCATGCCTCAGCTACATAGAAGATGTAAAAAGAGGAATCTCAATTAGCACATTGAATGGAGAACTGGAGCCTCATTTACATTGAAGATGGAACAAGAATTAGCATGAAGAATGGAGAACCAAGAACGGAGAACCAAGCAGGTACCGCACTGAACTCTGGGATTGGCAAGGCAGGGACACACTGCATGATGGGAGATCTCTGCTCTCGATGTAAATGAACTCATACCTACACCCATCCAGCTCCGCAGTTATCAGACCAGTCTAGTATTGATATGCAAAACACTGAATCTGCCTGGTTGCATTGTGAGCTCCCCCAAGGAACATTGACCATAGCTGGGAGTGATCAGCTCCTATTGTCTAGCATAGAGAAAACCACCCTGGGGTACTTCATTGAGACATTGTTTACCCACAAACAAACCTGGTTCTACAAAATACCCCTACCCAAGTTCAAATCTCTCTCTTGCTCTCCTCTTCTGATGCCCGGACCCAAATGCTTTCCTGACTGATCCGGTTGTGGGTTTTGCCTCTCCCTCAAGTGTTCCAGACCCTAAGCTGAACAGCCTGTCTCCTGGGAACTTCTGAGCTGCAAGGAGTGGTGAGATTTCCCCCTCCCCCCATCTTTCCCAATTCTCTCTCTCTCTCTTTTTAATCCAGGTATAACTTTCTACTTTTGTAATCAAACCTGGGCTAGCCTTCTCCAATGCCCCTACTGTAATGTTGTTGTATTGTAAGAGTTAGATTGTTTTTCTCTCCTTGTATGGCATCACTATTAGTATTATAAGTTTTATACACCTATTATACACCTATAAACTAACTATTGTTATCAAGCCAGTTGCCAGTTTCTCTCTCTCTAAATGCATTTACTCCTTTGTGTTCTTGGCTTCCCTACCTTGCTCTGCAGCAACGCTTCTTTTACCTAAGCCAAAGATCCCTGGAGTGCCCAAAATCCTATGGGGTTTGCTTATCAAGGGGGTTACTGCTAGAACAATTGTGTTGCAAAGAGGCATATAAAGGGGGTAGCCGAAAAGTGCTGCTCTGCCTAGCCTACCAGTCCAGAGGCGCATAAGGGTGACAGCTGAAAGTGCTGTTTGACCCAGCCTGATTGAGTCCAGGGGGCACATAAGGGAACAGCTGAAAAGTGCTGTTTGGACCCAGCCTGCTCATAAGTGTGCTCCATTCTGGTGCGGTGCAATGGGCACATGAGGGTGACAGCTGACAGCGCTGTGTCACCAGCCTGCTGAGTTCAGGGACGTATAAGGGGTCAGCTGAGACTGCTGATAGCCCGGTCTGCTCAGACGCACTCAGTTAATCTGGAATGGTTGTGTGTATCTGGGGGATGTTATTTGAATCTGAAACCCTTAGGTCCTGCAGGATAGCTCCACTGGGAGGGGACTTGTAACCATATGAACACACCAGTCACACAAGCAGCACATTAACAGAATCACACCCCCTCTTCCAGGAAGGGAACCCTAATAAATAAGCAGACCCCAAAGTGACGGGCACATCTGGTAACGGTCTGCTCCAGCACAGATCTCAGTGTAAATCCAAAGTACCGATGCACCAAGTCAGCAGGCAAAGCTGGTCAAAAGGAGGGAGGAGTCTTAAACCAAGGAGCCAAGTTTCCAGTGACAGCAGGATACAGCTGGAGGCACTCCACCAACTCAGAATGTGGCCTTTTGGTCACAGGAGGCCCTTCCCCAGGTCCTGTCATCGTCTGGTCTGAACTGCAAAGGCGGCTCTGCAGCTCTAGGTCCCACCCCCCACTTTTCATGCAGGGGCCAGAAAGTCTTACCTCTTGTTTTTGGTTTTACCAAAGAAGAAGCAGATGTGCGTGGCATGCTGGCCAACAGCAATGTGCTTAACTATTTTTCTGAGGGAAGCACCATCCGAGGAATTCACTGCTCCAACTGTCTTGACTTTCTCTCCTGTGTTATTGGATTTTACGTGGTTTCGGGGATTTTGGGATCGCACGTTTTAATGCTCAGTTTTATGTGAAATGCCTGGAATTAGACTCTGGGCTGGCCTGCAAAGTTTTGGTGTGGATCCAGGGCTTCGGTATGAGTCCACTTCTCCCTGGATAGGCACCGGAGGTCAAACTCAGCACTTGAGTGTGTGCTGACAGTAGTTCCCATATGTTCTGCACATGTGCGCCCAAAGCAGATTTGGGATCCATGTGAAACAGGCTGGTTGCTCAGCTGGCATAAACCAGTGTAACCCCACTGATGTTAATAACAGTACCGTGGTTTACACCAGCTGATGATCTGGCCCAAAGTGGACTAAACGATTTCACGTCTGATTCCTGAGACAGCGTGAGCCGTGCCACTCCTGAGATTTTCCATATTATTTCTGGACAGACACATTCTTGATGTTGCCTGGTTTTCAAGATTAGACATGTAGCTTGCGTTAAGAAAAACAATGGCAAATACTCCTCCCCAAGGTTCACAGTATTTATTAAAATGCAGTGTAGAGTAACTTTCTTGCTGTGACAATATCATCAGAACTTGGTTTTTAATCACTGCTTTTTTTATTGATTTAAAAATCAGATGCTAAATGTTAATCTCTACAAGCCTCCCAGCCATATGGGGATTTAAGAAATAAGAAAAAAAAGCTGAAGCTTTCATATTGACAACACGATTTCTGAATATGCATGGCTGGAGGATTTTATTTATTTATTTAATGAAACTCTTCTTTTAATAAAATTGAATTCCAGCTATTTTAGAAGCAAACAACACCCAGACACAATCTGACTTCTTTTTTTCTTTGTGCATCTTGCCTCAAAATAAGGAGGAGAAAAGAAACCTTTTGTTTTTGCAAAATTTGCAACTCAAAATCACAATCCTCATTTCCTTTGATAGTGTCAGCTGAATCCAATGATGGCTTTGGTCTGGGATCTTTATTCTGAAACGTGTCACTATCCCCAACTCTTGGTAAAGCAGATCTCTTATTCACTCTCAAGATGTCGATTCCCACCTCCGATCAGCTCTTGATGCCAGCCTCCAATACCCACTTTCTCCCATGCTGCCCTACACACTTGGGAGGAGCTCCCTGTAAACATCCACAAAGTCACCTCATTGTCCTCCTTCAAATCCCTCTTTCAAATTCTCCTTTGCTGTTATGCCTACAAAAACTTGACAGCGGTTAGGCTGCTGGTGTGTTGACACCACTGGCCATCATGCTGACCAATATTCGTAGAATTGTAGGACTGGAAGGGATCTCAAGGTCTTCTAGTACAGTCCCCCGCAATCAAGACAGGACCAAGCTTTATCTAGACCATTCCTGACAGGTGTCTGTCCAACCTACTCTGAAAAATCTCCAGTGACAGAGATTCTACAACCTCCTGAAGTAATTTATTCCAGTGCTTAACTATCCTGATAGTTAGGAAGTTTTTCTTAATGTCCAACCTAAACCGCCCTTGCTGCAATTCAAACCCATTGTTTCTTGTCCTATTCTCAAGGGTTAACGAGAGCATTTTTTCTCCATCCTGCTTGTAACAACCTTTTATGTACTTGAAAACTGTTATCATATCTCCCCTCAGCCTTCTCTTCCCCACACTAAAGAAATCCCATTTAATTAATCTTCCCTCACAGGTCAGGTTTTCTAGACCGTTAATCATTTTTGTTGCTCTTCTCCAGACTTTCTCCAATTTGTCCACCTCTTTCCTGAAATGTGGCACCCAGAACTGGACACAGTTTATCTCATTGAGTCCTTGAACTCCCCCTTCTGTCTGCATCCATTTGTTGTCTCTTGTCTTATACGATCAGCTCTTTAATGCACGAATTATCTTTTTGTTCTGTGTTTATACAGTACCTAGCACAATGGAGGGTCGTGGTGCATGGATGGGCTCCAAGCACTGCCACAATGTACATAAATTATAATAACAACTTAAACTTGCCTGATCTCGGCAATCCGTTACTTTGCCTTGGAATCTACGTGCAATAGGGAGACTTCTGTTCTTTTATAAATGTCCAGTCTTAGGCCGGGTCTACACTTACCTTTGCAATTCGGCGGCAGTTGACGGGAGATACGCAAGTGACATAAATCACTTGTGTATCTCCTGTCAACTTTGCAGCGTCTCCTCCGTGTGGTGTCCACACTGTGCTGCGCCAAAGGGAACAGCGCTCCCTTTGACGCAGCGCTACGCCACTTACCAGGGTGGTTTTCCTGTGTCGTTTGCTGGATCGACTGAGCGTGTCTACACAGACCGCTCAGTCGATCCAGAGCAATCGATGTGACGGTGGCGAATTTGCCGCCGTCACTGTAGACCCAGCCTTAGTGTTTGCAGCTGAGAGCAGACTCTGACTATATGCTCAGAAAATTTAACAAGCTTTTCAGTTCCATTCTACCAAAGCCTAAAATGATGAAGATCTATAACAAGGGGAAGAGAAGAGTGACTATTTTGAAACATCTTATTTGTTCTGTATTAATGACAGATTTAAATGTCATACCAGTCTTGGCCTGCTCCATGACCTCGGGCAAGTCACTTCCACCTTCTGAGCCTCAGTTTCCCCATCTGTAAAATGGAGACAATGACACTGACTTCCTTTGTGAAGCACTTTGAGATCTACCAATGAAGCATACTATATAAGAGCTACGTATTTATTATTTTTTATTATTAGCATTACCTGTAACCGTGTGACAATGCACTCTACTCCAATCACCCAATGACTTCGTATTTGTGCTGAGAGTCTGTATGTTACTTGTCACAGAAGAACAATATTTAAAAAAAAAAATAGAATATTGGCATTCTGCTCATTCCTACCTCCATTCACTACTAATTCCATCCGTTGTCGCTTCCTCTCCTGTGGTCCTACAACAAAGACAGTCGTGGCCGTTGAGTTTATTGCTCCACTTACCAGACAAAGAGTTGTGAGTGTAGATCTCTCTAGATATGCCTCAGTGCACTTCCCCTCTATCCAGTTAAAAAAACGTAGCGCACACTTTCATTGTTGTTGTATTCCTCGTCTCCCTTCCTAGGAGAGGGGCTGTTGGCAGGTCTGGCGAGCAGTACCCCAAGGAAGTAGGCTGACCTTACTATGCTGTTTGCAAAACCATAGGGCTACAGAAGGCACCTTCCACAGCAAGGACTCTGACTGACAGTCCTTTATGAATGCAAGGGTATGACCCAGGTGCTGCCTTGTACCCTGCTGAGACAGACACCTGCTGACATCTCAGCACTCACGCCTGCGGAAGCAGAAGCACGTCTAGAGGAATGGCAGGGCAGTCTGGCTTGTTTGTATGCAGTCTTTATCTGGCGATGTTGTCCATGAGCTACCTTTCTTTGCAGGAACCAGCAAAACTATTTAGTTCTCCTGAGTTCCTGAGCAGGCAGACCTTGGCACTCACTCTATGCCCAGCAAATAGCATCTTCCTGAATGGGCTCACCCCAGCACCCCAGCCAGGAAGCTGCCCCCTCACTGTGCTGAAGGCTGCACTGCACAAGCACCACGGGACGTGGGTTTGAAGAGAGGGGATACTAAGGAGGACAGTCTAGGGCTGTTTGGGGCTCGAAGATCCAGTGTCTAGTGATTGTGTGTGTGACTTCTCATAGGCCCTGGGAAAGGTTAGCTCTGGCTTCCTGTCAGTAAGGCCTTGGGGGGAGAGCACCAAGTCAGTGGGCCGAGTGTGCTTTGATACTGAGTGAAAAGACACTGACTTCTACCTTAGGGTGAGAAATGTTCTGTCTGGGTCCTCAGGAAGCCTGTGAGATAGGAGGCTTTGGTCCATAGGCTCCTACCCCTCACACACTGTGCTAAGGATGGCTGAGTGTAACAGGGAGACAGTCTGAGGTTAAGCAAAAGAGGGGGTGGGTTTATGTTGGAGACAGAGTCCCTGGGTTGGGCCTTTGGTTCCTCCATCCCCCCAGAGTAATGAAGGACAGGAGGACAAAGGATTCTTGGCCAGGATAGACAGTGAGGTCCAGGTCAGGAGATGGCTCTAAGACTTGATCTGGGTCTTGGCCAACTCCAGGAGGGAGATAGGTCTAGATCCTAACAGCCCAAATCTGGGATCTCAGGAGAAGACATTAATTCTGTGGGAGATCCAGGGGGACCCAAAGGGAGATAGCACTAGTGAGGAGTAGGGGGTTCCACAGGGGCTGAGCTCAAGCAGGCCATATGCCAAGCAGAGCTGCCAAATCAGCAGCAGGCCTGCATTTCAGGGGCTGCAAAAGCAGGAGGGAGCGGTTCATTCTAGAGCTGCTTGAAATATTTTCATTGAAACAAAATGTTGATGAAAAACAGTGTTTCAAAGCAATCAAAATGATTTGTGAAAACCATACAACAGCTTGATGATCATCTAGTCTGGCTTCCTGCATAGCACGGATCAGAGAACCTCACCCAATAATCTCTGCATCCATCCTATAACTTCTGGTAAAATACATCCCACCTGGTCTTAAATGGAGAATCCACCAGGTCCCTAGGGAAGGTGTTTCAAGAGCTAACAATCCTCATTTATTTCTAATCTGAATTTATCTAGCTCCAGCTTCCAAACATTGGCTCTCATTATGTCTTCTTATGTTAGATTAAAGACCTGTCCACTATCAGAAATCTCTCTTTCATGTAGCTACATATAAGCCATGATCAAGTCATTTCTTAACTTCCTTTTTGATAAACTAAATAGCTTGAGCTGTTTTAGTCTCTGATTATTCTTGTAGCGCTTTTCTGAACCCTTCCCAATTTGTCAGAGAATCATATGGTTAGCAGGGATCGCAAGGGTCATCTGGTCTAACTCCCTGCCAGGATGCAGGATTTGTTGTGTCTAAACCATCCAAGACAGATGGCTACCCAGCCTCCTTTTGAAAACCTTCAGTGAAGGAACTTCCACAACCTCCATGGGCAGTCTGTTCCATTGTCCTACTGTTCTTAGAAGAGCTGTATATAGCCTTTATTGATTTGACCACAGCCTTCGACTCTGTCAACTTAGAGGCTCGGTGGAAAATCATGTCAAAGTTTGGCTGCTCAAGCAAATTTACCACCATTATATGACTCCTCCATATCTGATGACTGCCTCCATCTTGTGCAGTGACTCTACCTCTGAGTCCTTTGCCATTCGAACTGACATAAAGCAAGGTTGTGTACTGGCACCTACTCTCTTCTCCATTTTCCTAGCAGCTATGAAAATGCTAATCCAAAACATCTGCATCTGGGCATCGGCATCCAATATTGGATTGATGGCAACCTCCTCAACCTGTCTTGCCTCCCTGTCAGAACTAAAGTAACATTGGCAACAATAACTGAACTTCAGTACGCAGATCATTGTTCTGTAGTTGCACACTCAAAGGAGGATCTACAAACAGCCCTCACCTGTTTCTCCAAAACTTATAAAACTCTTGTTTTGCTGATGTTCAGGGTTAGACCTAGAGTTCTCCACCAGCCTGCTCCCAGTCAATCATCAGACCCAGCAAAGATCTACATTGATAGAGAAGAACTTGAAAATGTAGAACACTTTGCCTACCTTGGCAGCCATCTCTCACAGAAGGCAAACATAGATGTTGGGATTCAGCACCGAATCCGCTGTGCCAGCCTTGCCTTTGGCAGACTGTCACACCAGGTGTTCAACAACTATGTCATCAGAACACATACTAGATTTTTCATTTGTAAAGTCGTGGTAATTCCAACTCTCGTCTATGGCTGCGAGACTTGGGTGACCAAAAAAAAACATCTGAAAAACTTGGAACACAAGCACCAGCACTTTCTCCACAAGATCCTCAACATAAAGTGGGAGGATCACTGCACTAATGTTAGTGTCCTCGTGAAGGCCAACATCTTCAGTGTTGAGGCTCTGATTATCCTGCACCAACTGAGGTGGAGCGGGCACTATGCATGCATATCTGATGCATGCTTACCATAACAATAGCTATATGCCTAACTCACCAAAAGAGAAAAGAAACATGGAGGCTAAAATAACTGCTTCAAAGACACCCTTAAGATGAACATCAAGAGTTGTGGCATCGACAGCACATGCTGGGAGACAGTAGCCCAAGACAAACGTAACTGTTGAAGACTCGTCAGAGAAGGAACGACCACTTCTGAGGACAACCTTGTCCTGGTTGCAGAAAAATGCTAGAAAAGAAAGGACAGACAACTGTCATGCATCAGTCGTAGCCCTACACTGCTTCCCAACACCACCTGCAACATCTGCCAGTGAGTCTGCGGCTCAAGGACCAGACTCCTCAATTACCAAAAGACCCATATAAAATAAAACTTGTGAAAGAGATCATCGTCGACCCCAAGGGATCACTGATGATGATGGCTGTTTTTACAGTTAGGACTTTTTTCCTGACATTTAATCTAAATCTGCTATGCTGTAGTTTGAACCCATTGCCCTTTGTCCTGCCCTTTGTGGCAAGACAGAACAACTTTTCTCCATTTTTTTGATGGCAGCCTTTCAAGTATTTGAAGACCTCCGTCATGTTCCCCTGTAATCTCCTTTTTTCCAAACTAAACATACCCAGTTCCTTCACCCTTTACTTCTATGACTTGCGTTCCATCCCTCTGACCATCTTCGTCACTCACCTCTGGATCCTTTCCAGTTTCTCTACCTCCTTTCTATACATGGATGTCCAAAACTGGGCACAGTACTCCAGCTGAGGCCTAACCAGCGCCGTGACTTGCATGCCATGCCTCTGTAAATGCAACCTAAACTCTGTAAATGCAACCTAACTTTTATTGCAACAGCATCGCATTGCTGCCTCATGTTGAAGTTGTGATCCACCACAACTCCGAGACCCTTCTCAGCAGTGCTGCTGCCCAGCCAATTATCCCCCATTCTGTATTTGTGCATTTGGTTTTTCTTCCTTAAGTGTAGCATCGTACATTTGTCTTTGTTGAATTTCATTTTGTTGTCTATAGCCCAGGTCTCCAATTTATCAAGATCCCTGTGAATTTTAGCTCTATCCTCCAAAGTGTTGGCAACAACCCCTTAGCTTTGTGTCATCTACAAACTTGATCAGTATGCTCTCTATTCTTACATCCAGGCCACTAATAAAGATGTTAAACAACACCAGACCCAGAACAGATCCCTGTGGAATTCCTCCAATCTGACATCGTTCCATTAATAGTTACTCTTTGTTTGCAGTTGTTTAACCAATGATGTATCCATTTAATGGTAGTTCCACCAAGCCCGCATTTCTCCAGCTTACTTATCAGAATGTCATGTGGAGCCGCCAACAATTTTCTTGAAGCGTGAGCTCCACAACTGGACAGAATATTCCAGGAATGGTTTCAGCAGTACTGAATATACAGGTACTACAACTTCTCTATTTGATTTATCTCTGCTTATTCATCTCAGGATCGTGTTCACCCAGGGATCACAATGTGTAATAGGTTATCTGCCATTACCTCTAAGACCTTTTCAGAGTCACTGCTTTCCAAGATAAAGTCCCCCATCTTATAAATGTGGCCTACATTCTTTGTTTCTTTTTTGTATGCAGATGCAGAAGTGCATTACAGCCCCAGCCAGCAGCCAGACATGATTAACATTCCCCTACAAATAACAAACAGCTAATAGAATCAGTTCTGGCCAGGGCCATCATAATGCTGCTGAACATACTGACAAAGGAATGGTCAGATTACAAAGGAAAGGGCTACAGACTTTAGGATGTACCATTGCCCAGATCCCCAGCTAGTATAAATCAGTGTAGCTCCATTGACTTCAGAATTAATAAGCCAATTTATAACAGCTGAGGACCAGGACCAGTGCATTTTCAATGCAGAATGCAGGGGTTTATCTATAGCACTTCCATTATAACATCAGTGTAAGTAACTCTGCTAAATCCATGTGCGCTGCTTTGGGAATACATCCCTCGGTTATAAGTTATAACACCAGCAACATATTACAGGAGATAGCAGCGCAAAGAAAACACAAACAGATTTGGCATTTAAACCCTAAGAAGAAGAACCAGTGAATAAGGCTGACATCTGTTAACAAGGAAAGAAACATAAGGAACTTTTCTAAGGATTTATATATTTATATCTGGCTGGCATAATTCTCATTCCAGTCACGTTCATCTTCAGCCTACTTTGTTGAGAGTCTCACATATGCCCCCATGATGGTGAATCTGTTTCCTCTGAATATTGGGGTGCATTAGTTGCAATTATTGACTGCTTGTCTGTTTGGAAGTCACAGTTGAGATCAGCAACCCCTAGGCGCTATATGCAAATGCATAGTTCACTTCCTGTATGGAGAAGCTTGCATTTTTGTCACAGGACACATGTTCCTATTTCTATACCAGTACCCATGGCTTGTGACGTTGGAGTGTTCTTGTGTGTGGGCAGGTGGATGTGACCATTACGGCTGGAAAACTCGGGCAGGTTGAATACTGTAAAAAAGCATTCACATGCATTCTTTGGAACTCCAAACAGCTGTTCGGTTTGAGTATGGTCCTACCCCTTCTTTACTCACTGTTTTCAAATGGCTTTTTGTTCATGCAACTATTTGGGAATGCCTGTGTCCTAAGATTATTTATCTTAACAGTGCACCTAAAGGCCTCAAGCAAGACCAGTGCCCCACTGGGCTTTGTGCCCCACACAGTCCCTGCCCCTACAAGTTTGCAATCTAAATAGACAAAGGGAAATCAGAGAGGTGAAGTGACTTGTCCACACAAGAAGTCAATGTCAAAGAACCCAGCTCTTCTGAGTTCCAGGCCAATACTCTATCCACTAGGCCACACAGCTCCCAGGCTGGCAGGGGGTGAAATTCATCTCTGCAAAGAGTGACCACCCAAAGCTATGGTTTCAACCCTGCTGAGCAGGCCCAGGGGAAAAGGTTTTAAATGGCTTTGCAATGTTAGTTCAGTGTTATTGAGTGGTTCCCAGGGCGTTTCAAAGCAGAGAGAGAGTTTGGCTAAAACAAGGTGATTTGTAGCTGTTGCCTTTTTCTCCCAGGAACAGATCATGACTATTCACATAAGTTACCATGGGAATCCACTAGCTCTGAGTCTATATATGGACAGTAACTTCCCCCTCTATTTTCTGTCTTTTGTTCTTATTCTGTTTGCTCCCCAAAAGCAAGAGGGAGAAACAGAAATGGAGAAAAGTTGCCATGCACTGGGCAGCTTTTATCAGTGTGCGGCCGGGTGAGAAATCAGTCCCGAGATCAGTGGGGCTCTATTTAATAGGGTTCCTGTTCTAGCAGTGAGAATCTGAGTCTCAAGGAGAGTGATTCCCATGTCGTCTTCTCCCTGCTCCCTTCACTGTGGGGCAGCCCCTGCCTGCCATTCTGTTGGCTTCCTTCCGATCTGACTAATGGAGCAGGGAGGGTTCTGTGGCTGGCATACTGCACCAAACCCTTCTGAGCTGGGCAGGTGGGAGCTCTCAAGAAGGAAACAAAGACATCACCCTCCTGTCCCACATCCAGCAAGAGAGCATAGGCAAGTGCCTGAGCTTCAGGAATCCCTTTCCACACTTTGTGGGAGTGCGGAGAGAGAGGAAATGACTGCAGACACTAGGCAACTCCGCCCATCTCTTGTGGCCATGTCAGAAATGAGGGTGACTAAAGTCAGGCAGGGAGCACACACACACACAAAAGTCTCAAGCTTTCCCCTCCCTGGCATTCTAGAGGGTCTGTTCTGGAGCCAAGGAATCTTTCAGCATGTGTAGTTGTGATTCCAGAAGAAATGGGCTGTTACTAACATGGCCATGGGGTGAATAGAGTATCACAGCAGAGGTAGTCTGTTCTCTCAGTGCTAAACAACCTCCTTTCTCCTTCTCCCTGACCCAACATGTCTGCGCTGCCCTCGGAGGATGCAGAAAGAAAGTCAATGCCCTGGAAATAGCGGAGAAAAGTGAGCTTCCAGTATATGCAGAAGGCTTTGCCTGGAGTGTCATTTACTTCCAGCTCTGGTTAAACACAGCAAAGAACAGAAAGTTAGAGATGTTTTTCTTTAGGTGATGAAAATGAATCAAATATTCTTTCAAATGATCACAACATGCAATGGAATCTGCACCCTGAAAGGAAAGTCAAAACCTAGGGTTCTCCCAAACCTGAGAAAGGATATTTTGGGAAGGTGGGGAAATGTGTGCTACCTCATTGGTGTGAAGGTGACCTCAAAGCTGAGAAAGAAGGAAGTAAATATTTCCTCTCTAGCACCTTGCAATGTGATGTACCAGGCCTTCGTGGCCCCCTGCTGGAGGCCGCATGGTCCTACCATATCCCACCTCAGGAAAAGAACACTGACGGTGAGTCCTCCAGGCCTGCCTAGAGAGGCTGAATGGAAGCAGCCAATCAGAGCCCAGCAGGCTCAGTTAAAAGGAGCTGCAGGGCCTGAGCAAATGAGTTCTTGGCTAGGACCAGAAGGGCAAGGGAGGGTGTGCCTTGGTGCATCATGACAGCATGAGAGAGAACCAGAAGACAAGTGCTGGTGGTATTTTCCTTCAGTGAGGAGGAAGAAGATCTGAGAACTTCAGCCCTGAAGTTCGGGTGAAGAGAAAGGGGACAGCAGAGAACAGGAGGATGCTATTTATAGGGTCCTTATCTTGGGAACTGGAGTAATAAGTGCGCCTGAGTTTCCACACCAGCCACTGGCAAAATGACCTAAGCCCTGAGAAGGAGACAAGGCTCTGTTAGGAAGCCCAAGGGAAGAACTGGATGTAACGGGCCCAGAAAGGGGCTGAAGACCCTGGAAAAAGCTAATGGTGTGTTGAACTCTTTGCAACCCCAGAAGAGGTTCATCTATTTGACTGTGTGACTTGGCAGGAGGGCTGAGCCACTGAAGACCTACCAAGCATGGTTGACAACCTACAAGGAGCAACAAAGGCAGGAAAGATTGCAGTACCATACCCAGCCACTAGGACATATTCAGGAGGTGAGTCTGCTCCATTACACTCCCCTATAACGGACATCACGGGTGGGGCTAATGTGTGCATTTGGATTTGTCTTCACAAATGAACTGTAATAAAATGAGAGCATAAGCAGCCCGGCTAATAAAGGCATTGCTGTAGCTGAAAATAGCATAAGACAACTTTAACAAAATTGTAGCAGTAACTGGTGTCTGCTGGTGAAACTGATTTTGTTCCTAATTTCCTCCATATTAATTCTACTAGTAAACTATTATTTGTTATTTGTATTAAAAGAAGCACATACGTGCCCTAGTCACGGACAAGGACCCATCAAACCATAGGTTAAAAGAAAATCGATAGACATCAGGCTAGTTCCTGGGTTTGTGTTATGGACAGACTCAGCAGTGGGCTTGTCAAGATAGACTGTGACACAAGCTATGCAGCTAAGATAAAATCCATCTAATCCTCACATCAAAATATAGACCTTGAGAAAGCATGTGTAGAGAGTAAATGACACATGAGCAGTTTAGCTACATCAGCCTCATAATTCAATACAGAAAGGGTTCATAGTGCAATAATAAAAAATGAAGGGTTGGAAATTATTGATACCCAAGTGTTGCAGTGAGTGTTCTAACCATTTGAAGGCAATAAAGTGTGATCTGGGTAAAAACAGGAAGGGCAAATTTCAGGACAAATGTTTGTTAGCAAAAGCTGCCCAGGAAATCCAAAGGAGAAAGGACCAAGGCCTTTGTTATTTTAGGACTAGCACAATATATGTAGTGTAGATGGATAGTGTCTATAGAATCATGCTTATTGATTTCAAAACAAGTGGAGGTTAATCTAAAGACTGGGTAAATGGAGACAATAACATGGACTTTTATATAAAGGAAAGCGAGTTGAAATATATTTTATTTGTCTGAACTAAGGAAGAAAGGCGTGTACAAGTTTTCCACCTACTTAATGGTGCCAAGTTTCATTTGATGAAGGACGACAAACATATGTTTCCACTTCATCCCATCAAACACCTTCTGTTCTTGGCATGAAGAGATGAAGCCAGTAATGGATGAGAGCAGGTATTAGCCCAGTTTATAAACTTCAAAGTAAATCTCTGGGTGCTGTTGGTAAGATAACAATTATGTATGACGACCATTTGATCAGGCTGAATAAGCTTAGTTACAACTTTGTCAAGTCTTTCAGACACAATCTTCATGAGAATATTAACATCAACATTGAGCAACGAAATAAAGTGAAGAGAAGCATATTCTTCAGCTGCTGTTTCTTAGACTCAGGGAATAATTTAGGGAGAGGATAGAGAAATTAAATGAATCATGAAAGGATCAAGAGTTACTTCAGCTGTTCCGCTGCAGCAGGCAATCATCATGGATTGCTCTGGGCTGAGAACCATCAGCATACAGAGACACTTTCTGAAAGTTTTGAAGTTGGCTAGTCACAGTAGGCCTGATCTGAAGCCCCGTAAGTCCTGGGAGCTTTTCCACTGACTTCAGTGGGCTCTGCATCAGGGCCAGTGCCAGTTCTTCCACTGGGATATGGTTCCACAAGAAAAACATTTTTTGATTCCCCCTGAAAATGCTATTTGTTTTGCACTGTGGTATATTTCCTGGGGGAAAGGAAGTGGGAATAGTGACCTAGCACATTCCTTCTAAACTAGCTTGGGCAAAATGATGTTCCATCTAACTGAACTCAGCTGGTCCTTGAACATCTAGTGAACCTCTAATGGGGAATCCATCTACCTCAAGAATTACCATCCATCAGAAATCCATGATGCCCTAGTTTATCTCCTTGGTAGGGAAACTCCTAGATCCTGTAAAGTGTATCCATATGGAATTGCTTTATGAGTTCTAGGAAATATGCTTTATTTTTCTTAATTAAAAGTTGATCGGTTTGTTTACATTGCAATTTTAGTAGCGATTGCTTGGGCATCTAAAGAAGACATCCATTTAGGACATGGCCCTGCAACTGCTGAAATCAGTGGCAAAAGTCTGACTTCAGTGGATCAGAATCAGACCATTTGACTGTACTACCTTCTTCTTTTACCAACGAGATGATCCTAAAACATGGCAGGCCTGATTCTAGCTACTTCTTCAGCAGTGGAAATGGTGTTTAAATTGCATACAAATGGAGTTCACACCTATTTTAAGTGCTCTTTTCTCTGCAAGAATAGTGCAGAGATGCCTCAGTGTAAATGGGAATAGATACTCTTTTTCTCTGCTTGATTCTGCCTAGCTTGACTGTACTACATCACAAGTGGTTGGTAGCCATTCCTGAAATATGAGTGTCTTCCTTAATGGACCAGATAACCTAAATATACTCCAGGCTTCAATACAGCAATTTCAATAGTGAAAAATCTTTCATCTTAGACCTTGGTTTTCCAGTATTGTCATGCCCAAGTATTCAAAACTCATGAATCAAGCACCAAAAATCATGAGATTTACTTAAAAATAATAAATGGTGGGTTCTTTTTTTATCCATTACAAGGCCAGAAGGGACCACTGTGATGACATAGTTTGACCTTCTGTATAACACAGGCTCTAGAACTTCCGTGAATGATTTCCTGTTTGTACTAAAGCAGATATTTTAGAAAAACATCCAGTCTTGATTTACAAATTGTCCGGAATAGAGAATCCACCATAACCCTTGGCAAGTTGTTCCAGTGGTTAAAATTTAAATTTAAAAATTTGCACCTTGTTTCCAGTCTGTTCATTTGATTTCTGCTTTTTGAGCCTAAAACAGGTCACATTTTTTTCTTTGCAGCTGAGGAGGCTAGAAACCTACTTTTTGTTTTCAATGAAAGTTGATGTTCTCCAGCAATCCCATGACTCCAGGAGTTTGTGCTTTAGGAGAAACCACAAATAGTGGGCAACTCATGATAAAACCATGAGAATTGGAAACACCAAGGCTTGGACCTGGTCGATAAAGGAATTATGCAGGGGAGAAAATAAAAGTGAAATAGGCTGGGAAAGTCCCAAAAGCATCAGAATGGGAGGAGCAGGCTAATGGGGTATGGTTCTCCCAAAAGAAGTAGCTCCCATGAGTGGCTAAAACTTCTTGCTCTTAGAGATCATAGCCAGTGTCCCAGGTCAAGGCAACTGAATCAGTATGCTCCCTCCGTAATCCAGCAAGTGCACCCACTCGAAAGCTTCAAGTTCCCAGCTGTCACCTCTCTTGGGTGGAGACCCATGTCTCTCTCCTTCCTGATCAAGGTTTCTCCAGGTTGTACAGTTTCATGCCTACAGTGTTATTCCCAGGAAGCCAGGCTGGCTAATCAAGCCAGCATCTGCACTTTGCTTTCTCTTTGAAGACTATAAGCAGCATAATTACCCACAGTTATAAACTAACACACATCCCTTTCTAAGCAAGGACAATTATTCTTAAGGTGAAAGCATTCCAGAGAAAACAATTAAAACAATTAAAGTTCCTATACTCAGGGCAAAGGTCACCCATCCATCTAATGGGACCTCCACATGCAAAAGTCCTTCAAACACTTCTCAGGAAAGACTGGGGCCCCCTTTGGACAGAAGATCCTGTCTGTTTGCTGGATCAGAAAGAAGGACCTGAGCCAGATGATACTCAAGCTATTTATTCGAAAGTCCTTTCTTTGTCTTTTGGTCTCTGAAGAATCCATTTTGAACCAGTATATGTGAGCTTGTCCAGGTGGTGAACCTCTCTGGAAGTGTTACAGCCTGACTGAATTTGCCTTCTTGGAGCAGTCCTGGAACCCACAAGGGTGTTGCCAATTTGGTGCATGCATGAGAAACCTGGACAGTGTTAGATGCCATGTTATGAAACCGAATCACTTTCCAATAGGCATTTATTTCTGTAAAATTTAAGATTTAGTTTAGTAAAATATAAGTGCTATTGTGTTTTGTGTGTGACTTACTTCTTACCATTCCTAATGTACTGCCGCTGCATCTGCAGCTTGACACCGGTAATGACTATTATATACTATTTCCTAAATTAATAAAAATCAAGTTATCTAAAAATTACACAAAATATACCCTTCTAGATGTTGTAAAATACTGTAATGAGTTGTAAATTAACATGTTTTAGTGATCATATTTGCACCATTGTTTAAGAAATATGTGAAAAAGTATCAGTAGGAAACTTGATTTAAATCAATGATTTTCTCTTGGTGATTTAAATTGCCTTGATTTAAATCAATCCACCCTGCTCCAAGATCTTCCTTGAGCAGTAACAGTTAATTTAGACCCCATTTTTGGTATCTTTTTGGGATGATGTTTTTCAATGTGCATTACTTTGCATTTCCATGTGTCTTAATGTGTAAAAAGCAGGATTTGGCCCTAAGTGATCACTGCAAGCTGTTGCAAATGAAATACTCCATCTAATTTGCAGGTCTCTCTTTTCCATGTTCAGAATCTTTGCAGGTGTGTTACCAGCGATGGCCTCACTAATTAAAATCTTGGCATGGCACATAAACCTGGTTGTTCTCCAGTAAGGTTCGAAAAGCATTGCAGTTGAGAAGTAATCCAACTTGTATTGAAAACATGTAAGTATGCCTTTGAAAAGGAATGTGTTTGCCAGTGTACAGGTTAAATCTACTAGCTGTATTTGATCTACTTGTAATGGAACTGCCCTTGCAAAGTAAGATGTCAATCCAATTAAAAGGGAAGTGTCTGGCTGATGCGTCTCCTGAACAATTTAGCATGTTTCTTTGAAGCTAAACTGGCTCCTGCAGAACAGCCATGTGTCCTTAAATCAGGGTTGTATTGTACCTTGTCGGGAGCAGAATTAATCGCACTTATGTTTCAGGCCA
Source organism: Mesoclemmys tuberculata (assembly GCA_007922155.1). Taxonomy (NCBI): domain Eukaryota; kingdom Metazoa; phylum Chordata; order Testudines; family Chelidae; genus Mesoclemmys; species Mesoclemmys tuberculata. The sequence continues at coordinate 3,599,857 of ML675650.1, read as the reverse complement.
GGAAACCAATTGATGGGGCACTTGGCTAAATATCTTTGGTATAAGGGCAATTATTGCTGTTTCATCACCAACACCAGCTGACAGTTCAGCATTTCTCACCACTCTGTGGGATGTTTTCACTAATCTCTAATTATCTAGCAAACTTGATGACAGCAGTGTCCATGAAAGGAGTCACCAAATGTAGGCTATTCTGTTCAGTGACATAAGATGCTTTTTTTTCTTCTCTGAGTAAAAGTACTTGAGTGAAATTCCTGTGCCTCAGAGGATGAATTCCACCATGATTTTAGATCCTTTGCCTAAATAGATACAGACACACATTTTGTGTGTATAAAACATAAGACTTGGTTAAAAAGCCTTAAGGTTACTGGGTGATGTAGTTAAGGTTAAAAGTGTTTCAATGGAGTCCAATCAAAAGCAAAACATATCATTAAACTCTCTGTCCTGAAAATCTATACGTTAAAGAAAAAAATTAAAAATCTGGAAATTTAACAGTTTGAGTCCAGCCAGTGTTTCATTGCCATGTGATTCTTTATCATTCATTATCACCCCAATTTACCCTTCCCACCTCATCCCCAGCCTTACCTGTGCCCCCTTCTGTAATGGGAAATGAGCTATTGGCTTTATATGTTGTTTTTTAACGTGTAGTGTAAAGATTTCTGAAGAACTATAGTCCCAGGGTCCATTAAGAAGTGTAAAATTCCTTACATTTTCTCAAAGCATGATGTGTTGGTGAAGCAGAAGGATATTTTTACAAAAGGAAATGGAAAGACTGGTGTTATAAAGCATGTTGATTATATGGTGTTGGAAGGGTGGGTATGGAAAAAGATTTCAAGATTTTATTTTTATCTCTGTGAGCTATATTGTGTGGGAACCAACGTGTTGTGTTTTGTACTGAGTAATGTTGTGTATGTAAGTGTTCTAGGACACTGGAAATTGTTCCCTTGATTAGGATCAGGTTATGTAATCTACTAGTAATAAGTTGCTTTTAAACTTTGCATATATTTTTGCAAATTTTAGGGGGCAAAGTTAGATTTGGTAGGAGCCAGTGAAGAAATCTGTCTGTAGCTGTCAAATCCCACAATGTGATTGACAATAAGTCATGGGCAACTGAACTGTCAGTGGAAAGGAGGCTCTCCGTTACTTCAGTGGGCATTGGATTAGGTCCAGAATCAGCAAGGTATCCTGCTTTATTTATTTACCTAGGATTGTCTACACTACCGTGGGAGGAATGACTGCCGCTCGTGTAGACCTACTTGTGGTAACTTTAATCTAAAAATGCTGCAGTGAAGGCATGGCATCAGGAGCTTTGCATTCCCATGTATGTACTTGCATTCCCAGCCACACCAGGGTCAATGGCCACTGCTGTTTTAGCCATGCTAGTTAAATAAAACCTAGCAAAGATATGCCTACCCCACCTGCAGTCACACCTATGACTGTAGTGCAGACATAGCCTTAGTCTCATTGCTTTTATTCACTTGTATCATTTTAAAAAACAGTTACCTATGAATAAACATCTGATTCACAGAGAAAAAATCAGACCAAATCTCACTATAAAGATGAAAAAGTATCATATAATTAATAACCTTATGAAAAAGTCCTATAGAATCTACTGGAGATTACACCAATATACTCTATAGAAATTACTCAACTGCTAGGATTTAATGTATTTGCTATGAAAATTTTAAATTACCCTCTAGAGTTCAATAGAGAATAATATACCTGCTATAGAACTGTATTGCTTAGATTGAAAACTGTACAGAGAAGTTACCATTCCCTATGAAATTTTGTAGGATTTTCCCATAACAGGAAGATAGCATCAAAACTGGAAAATGACAAGTAACCTCAAAAAACAGAAGAGGTAATATATCAAAAAAGTCTTTGGACCGAATTCTTCTCTTGGATTGTAACTACAATTCCCATTGACTTGAATGACTGCCACATGCACTCAGGTAAGGACAGAATTTGGCCCTTTATAAGGTCCAACTGAATCTAGTGTGTCAAGGTGCATGAAGATGGGATAAAAAACCTCCCAGGCAGTTAAATGGTTTTGTAAATACCAATAATGGTCTAAATTTTTCCTTCACTCATGCTGCTGCGGACAGACCTACACAGGTAGAATGTATCACTGTGACTGTATTTCCTTTCCTCAGAAGATGCAGATTCATTTTCCATTCCCTCAGATTTGTTGAAGGCTTGGATCTAAATTTAGATCTGGATCCAAACTGAATGGTTCAGACCTGTCTCCATAAATTGGCCCAGACAGGAACTCCTTGGAGCAGTTCCTCAGCTGGTGTAAATTGGCATAGCTTCACTGAGGCACTAGGACAATTTACACCTTTTATATATAGCCAGCCCCAAAATTTTGGAAAGCTGTGATTCAGATCTGAGTCCAGATCCAAATTCTATGACATGTGGCCATCTCCAATCCCAAATATAATCTTGAATCTACATATATACAGAATGGGTCTTATGATGAGAGACATGCACCCAGCCCGAGATGCACAGCAACAACTACCAGAGAAAAAAGTTTGAAATTTGGTGATTTCTTTCTTTTGTTCTTACCAAATTGCCTGTAACCAGCATTTATTGTCATTGTTACTTGTATTGCAGTAGTGCCTAGGAACTCAGCCATGGACCAGGATGCTGGTTGTGGTAGGCACTGCATGACACAGAAGAAAAAGATGATAATCTAAGTATGATTTGGCATTTTATGTACGTGCTTCCAGCCACAGTCAATAGGCTGAGAATACTCCTCTGAATATCCAAGGCACAGCCTAAGAATCTGCTCTTCGTCCCCAAATAATCCCAACCCAGGACATAAACTGTACTGTTTGATTTAATAATATTACATTCAATTATTTTAGGGTTTACTCTCTTTATTATTCTGAAAAGAGCACCACAATACAGCCTGACTTCAAAAGAAAGTAGCTGATCTCCACGTACAGAGAAAGCAGAATGAGTTTCCCTAGCAACAAAAACCATGGGAAAAATCTGAACCCAGCTCCTGCACGCTCAGGGCTCCGTTCTTTTCAGTGTGTTTTGGACACTGGTTTGCCGGAGAAAACTGGAAACCTGGCATCCAGCACAACCTTCTCGGAAAAGCTAGGGCAGAGCAAACAGTTGTGTGCTCCGTTCCGTTTGTGCCATGAGGAACGGGTGATGCTGTTGAACTGACTCTAGTGCTATTTGTTATGTTTCTGTCACAGTTGGCCTGCTTTTCCCCGGGAGGACAACTGCTACCTTGTCTAAGTGAAAAGCTCTGCAGCTGAAATGGATCATGTGCTATAAGAAAGCAGAGCTAGGAGCCTTTTCAAAATAATGTAAACAAAGAGAACCCCAATATTTCTTTCCAGCGCTCCTCATTGGTGGTGTAGCTCTCCGATCCAATGCACATTGCTGCCATGCACCGGAAGAGCAGATGGGCTGCTCATCTAGTCTGGCAGTCCTTCTCCCTGTAGACAGCATGCAATGGCCCTTCTGTGACCCATGAGCTTTGGGAGTGTGGGGTTGTTTATGGAATGTTTTAAGGGCCAGATTTTCAAATCAGCTGAACACCGAAGAGCTCCCACTGAGGCACACTCTTCTTCTTTGAAAAGACTCCTAGCTCTGCTTCCTCATGCCATAGGTTCTGTTTCAGTTTCAGCTCAACTCCGATTTAGGCACCTAACTCTGAACCAAGCCGTTCCCATGGAGAACAGCAGAGAATCCTCTCCCCTCTCCCTCCCACACTCCAGCTGAGAACAATGGGAGTTGTTTTGTTACTGGAGAGTCTTGAAAATCTGGCCGGCGTTGTGACTTTTGGTTTGGTTTTGGCTTTTATTACCTCTAAGACACAAGTAAAAGAGAAGATATAGTTTCACAGAACAAGATCTAATGATGAAGGGAAGAAGTATAAATATATTTGTATTGAACACCTCATATTATTATGACAAATCCTTTATGCCTATTCTGTATAGTTTAATTCTATTGACTCCACCTTCTGTATAAGGAATGTGGAAAAGTAGGGCCCACTCTTACATGACATGATATTTAGTTATCTCCAAGATTTAATAGTTTCCAAAAGGGACTTGGAATATCTTCAAATGTCTCTGAACCGTTTCGTAGCCAGTAGATTAATCACTCACAAGTTGCTGCTTCTCGTAAAGCTGTAATCCATTTCTCTGCTGTAGAATTCTTCCCTTATCTTCTCAACACCTGAGCAAATTGGTTTCGTGGTCACACTGCACATCGCTTCTAAAGAACAGTATAAAAGGGAGCACGTGTCTTCTTCCTCCCATAGTTCTAGACAGCTGAGAAAGGTCCAATGTGAGATTCAAGTTGCTTGGAGCCCACTCCATTTATGCGCAGCTCCTAGCTTTTGCAGTACCTGTGCTTTGCGCCTCCTTTGCAGCACCCACAGTCTGTTGGTGCCAGGAACTGGTTCAGTCCCAGCATAAATTAGAGCATCCTCAAGACTGATCTAATTTATGGTGCCCCCTCCTCTTCTGCCCCCCAGCTGCTTATTGGGATCTACAAACCAGAATGGCCACTCCTCCTCTGGCTCTCCAGCTTGACACATGCCTCTGCTGATGTGGGACAGTGTAGGGCCACTTACACTGGCTCTCTGCAGCACCTGCATGGCAGGAATTCATGCCCAGTGCCTTGTTGCCGTATTACGGCCCCAATACACTGCTGCAGATTGGTATAGGGCCCAGGGGGAGAATGGCACTGAATATCACTAGTGATTAGAAAGTTACTCTGGAGGTGTACAGAGATCTTCCCACGTGTATTTGAATTGGAGTGCTGCGTGCACAGAGCCAGTCTCTCTCTCACCCCTTCTCTTGTCAGCCTGCTTGGAATTGCTGCCTGGGAAGGCGCAGCAGCAGTACAGAGGTTAAGCAGCAGTGCGGTAGCTAAAAGCAGGGTTTGGTTGCAGGAAGTCAGGAGCTGGGAAGCAGGCTGAAGTACAGCTCAGCAGCTAGAAGGCAGTACGTCTCCTTCAGCTTTTACTGTCATGAACTTCTGGGGCTGGACAGCCCAGCCCTGTGGAATGGAAGGGGCTGGCTTCTGCCTTGGGTAGGAGAGGAGAATGCTCACAAAACATAGGCTCAGGCAAGTTAGTGTAACTCCGTGTGCGTCACAGGGCCCCTTCTGTGCCCAATTCACTGCAGATCTGAATCTCTTCCAGCTAGAACAAGACTCAGGCTCCAAGTGCAAACTCCCATGTCAGCCACCCCCAAGCCCACAGCCTAACACTGGGAACTGGGGCATGGAGAAATTCATGCTCCCATTCAGTTACTTGCTGTGCCAGTCCCTGTCTCTCTTCTTGGCCCTCCATCTTACACAACAGGCCACCAGGAAACAGTGGGCTCCCTTTTCTCCTTCCCTCCCCCTGAACGGTGCACGATAGGACAAGTGAGGGTGCAGTAGTGATCCGTTTCTCTCTGCTATCCCCACAAAGACATGAAACAGAAGAGGGAATAGGCATTTAGGCAAAGCAGGAGCCTGTTTCCTGTATGTCAGAGCCAGCCCTAGTAGATAGCAAAGTGCTAGCCTGTCTGGAGAGACCAGGCTGTTTCCAAATTCATGCAGCGCAGCTCCAGAAGGAAACCAGAATCTAATCACGATAAAGTAACATGAACCAATAAAAACAAAAAGAGAGAGGGAGAGCAGCTCAGTAAGCAGCCCAGGAGATGAAATCCTCAAAGAAGCAGATTTACAGGTAAATCATTTTCCCTTCTACAATCATGCATTCTGTTCCTAAGCAAAGGCAGGGCCCTGGGCCATTCTTACAATGGAACCATCTCCGCCGATCTAGTTTGCAATAAGAAATATCCTCTGACTTTCTCTCTGATTGTAGTTTGTGTAAGAGCATAACGAAATAAGGGGTTAATTGTTTAATGTCTTTATGTCCTATGGTGTTAATGGGGTGAATTTCCCTTTGTGTTTTTAGAAGTTATTGTCCAACCACAGATAATCAGACCCACGTCTAGGGGCTGTGCCTCAGCATTTAGAACGTAGAATTGTTTGGCATGTCCACTCGGGAGAATGGCTTGCCTGCAGGCATCTATCTTGCGTTATAATAAAGAGTACATTCGCAAATGCCTGCGAGTAAATTAAGATTCTGTAATTTAGAAAGAAAGAAATCTTATCTGTCAATTCTGAACCTCAACGGACGAGCAAAGTCTGAATCAATAGAAAAAAAATCAGGCAGTTCAGGGACCCCTTGAACTTTCTGCTGAGAAAATTCCCCTTTCTCCCCCAAGCATCTAATAAGTAGTCAGAGCGAGCCTTCAAATTAATACTCTGCACCTCTCTCTCTATCTGCCTGTCAATTGCACTTTTGGGGTGCTTGTCTTCACAGGATCCTGGTGCCACCCAGATCATTCTTAGCATATCCTCATTTTTGCATGGTTCCAAGGTTTAGGGATTGTTGGAGGGAGGGTGTCTCAGCTCTAATCCTCTATCTTCTTTTCTCTTCTACTCTCTTCCTCCACCTCTCACTATTCTTGTAAATCCTGCTGTCCCTGTCAGATGTTTGATCTTGGTAACATTATCAAGGAGGACTTTAGCAAAGAGGCGGGTCTTGCAACTAGATCTGAGTCAGGCAGTGGATGGGTGAGACGGAGGGGCTGAGGTCAATGGAAGAGCTAGAGGAGGATAGGTGAGAAACCACTGTCACTGAGGGAAAAGGAGGGAGTGTAGGAGGCAGATCACAATAGAGCATGTCTGCCTTTGAAGAAGCTAACCGTGGGGAGAAGGCTGCAGTGCTGAGACCCTGCAAAGAAACAAAACGGTTCTCATTTCAGTTTTGTTTTGAATTGAAATGTTCATTCTGTTTTGGATTTCAAAACCACAAAAATATTTTACTATTCAGATTTTGCGTTTCTTTGGAGGTTTTTTTCTCTCTCACCTTTTCTACTGCTTTCCCCCTTTCCCAGGGGAAAAAATAAACCAAAATGTCAGGCGAGGGAGTGGGGAGGAGACAGCAGCAGGGGCAATGCTGGAAGAGAGGAGAGAGCAGAGGGCAGGAACTCAGAAACTGGCAGATTAGAGGAGGAGCAGTGTTTTCTGAAGGCAGTGGGTGGAATCCTGGCCTCACTGAAGTCAATGGCAAAATTCCCATTGGCTCGAATGGGATCAGGATTTTACCATGTGTTGGGTGAATGGCCATTTGGATGAGTAGGAAAGTAATCTGGGACTGAAGGTCAAGTAAGGAAGCAAGGGCTGGAAGGCAAGAAGCTAATGGGACACCAGTGAGGAAGTTGAAGTCTCCCAGGATTAGAGTGAGAGGGGTCACCTGCGAGCAGAAGTGGGAGAGTCAGCAGCCGGAATCAAGCAGGATGTGGTGGGGGAGGACATGAGGGAATAGGAGGTGACAGCGACGCAAGATTTTATTTCAGAATCACAGCTGCCTGACAGCGTCACAACACATAAAAGCAGTTATTGAGATGCACAGACATTTTACCAACTGTAACCTAGGAAATGTCTATTTTAAAAATGATACATTGATCCCACCTTCAGACCTGTCTGTAGCTTCAAGCACAAAACAGAAGTTTGTGCCCAAGTTGTAAACTCCAGGAAACAAGAGCTTTATCCTGTAACTGATTATCTTAGCTTGGGGCAGGCTCTGCAGCTGCAAGGCATGTGAGCAGTCCTGTTTACTTCATTGGAACTACTTACATGAGGAGGAATCGCTTGTGTGAGTAAGCATGGTAGAATTAGGCCCTCAGACCTAGATCTTCAAAGGCGTTTAGATGCTACCTCCTAAATACCTTTGAGGAGAGGAGCCGAAGTCTAGTGCATAATTGCAGCAGTATTTATAAAACAAGTGACATATCTTATGGAAGGGTTTTTTTCTAAACCTGTGATTTTTTTTTTTTGGTCCAGGTTCTTATATCAAAATCAAAATGACCTTAGTGTCATTACTAATTCACATAGAATAGATTCTCCTTGCACAATTTATGAGCAATGGCCCTTGATTTAAGTGGGAGGAGAGCTGGTCAAAAAAGAAATGTATATTTTAAGACAGACTTCAAAAGAAATTAAAATTGTACATTTTGTTCAAAATTTTCTGGGAATTACTTTTCTGGAAAATGTTCTTAACAGATCTGGTTTTTGTTCTGGGGCAGCGCAGGAACACTTCTAAATGCTTTTCCCACTGGAAAAGTTGAGAAGGGAGAGAAAAAGGCTGGGAGGAAGTGAGGGTTGGGTTTGGTTTTTCTCCCACCAAAACAATTTTTTTTTCAAAAACCTTTAGCAAAAAATGTGTGACTTGGCTGCAATGTGTTTTCTGTCTGGAAAAGAATAAGGTTGACAGCAGCTTTGTGAGTACATCTATGCTGGAGCTAGAGGTGTAATTTCCAGCTCAGCTTCACCTACACGCACGCTAGCTCTGATCAAACGAGTAGCTGCTGCGGTGTGAGCAACAGGAGAGGCAAGCACTGAATACAGTCCCGCCTAGGACGCTCAGTACCGACGCAGGCGGCTAGCTTCCATGTTGCTACCCATGTCGTCGCAGCTGCACTGCTATCTCTAGCATGGTAGCCCAACCAAAGCCAGCACATACCTCTACCTGTGCTGGAAATTACATCTCCAGCTTCCGCGTAGAGACCCCTTTAATAGAAGTTACTTGTGCCCTTCTGGAGGAGACAGAATCAGGTCCCTTGTAAATAAAACTGGCATTTCCTGCATAGCAACCTGGCAGTTCCAGTGTGCTGGTGGGGCTTTGGGATGAGACAAATTCCCATCCCAGCTGGGAAAGGTGAACAGGCTCTTGTGGGCACACAGAGCTAAAACTTAGAGCACCAGGGAGGGGTGAGGCCTGTTCTGCATGGAGTCGTGTGGCTCCTTATAAGGAAGGATCCAAGCACTCAGAGGGAAGTAAAGGTAGAGCGCAGAGCTCCTAAAGCCCACAGCGTGGAGATGGCTGACAAAGAAAGCTGCTGAAGATCCTCTGCACCTATGCTCTCTAGATAAGGAGAGGCTTTACTTTATTTCTTTGCTCTTTGAGTCAGGGATGATCACCTGGAAATGGTGGTAGAGATCCAGCCCTTGCTCAGAGACTAGTATCCCATAAGTGATGCAAAAGTTGCGGGGTGACACAGACTGATTCAGGGTAACCAGATTGTCATCCTGTCCGTGTGGATTACCAGTAAACCTCAGAAGGCAGAGAGAAAATTGCCCTGAGACTCATAGCTGGATGGACACACTCCTACAGCAAACGGAAGATGTTAGGGACACAGTAAGCGCAGATCTGCAGGCCAAGGGGGCACTCTGGAGGCACAGACTATGGCAGGTCTTGTAAAAATAACTTACCAAGACACGACTGCTAGAAAATACAGTCCATAGCTAAGTGCCTGCCGAAAGAAGAATTCCTACTCCACATCAAATGCCCCAAGGTCAGTGCTACACAATTGTCTAGGTGCATGATTTAGTGGTGGGGGAAAGGGATTGTCATTTTCTACTGAAAAATCAGGTTGGCCACAGATTGGCAAAGGACTTTGGGCTTGTCACGTGGCTCTAGTGTGACTAAAACAATTTTTTACACTTCAATCTACCTAGCCCCATTCTGGTAGCACCTGATAAAGCGTTCCTATGTGCCAGATCTTTTAACCAATGGAAATTGTTCTTGAGGTTCTTTACCCCAAGATCTTACAATGAAAGGCACTTCTTGTCTCACAGATGTGAATTTTGCTATGCCAGTATATAGTAATTCCAGTTTACCATATTCAGAGTGATGTTGTGGGGGAGGGGGAGATTTCCTTGTAATTTGAACATGTGAAATGACATGTTCCATTTCAAAGGACGACTGACTGCCAAGAGCATACAGAAGACGTCATCATGCCCATTTTGTCCTGTGTCGTCTCACTGACTGCAACCTGGCATACAATCCCCGTTGTCCTTCATTGCCGGCCTCCAGCACTCCAGCCAACTGCTGTGGGCAGTCATGAGGTGAGCTTGGCAGCTGCCTTAGCCAGATGTTGAGTCACGCAACATATTTTTCTAGTAGCGACATCTGTATTTTGGTATCTTCCCTGCCCTTTTGCAAAGCTTCTTCTCTGGCTGTGTCATGGTAGCTAGTTAGTTCATGTGAACTGCTTAGAAGTGAAATGGACAGGAAGAATGAAGCAGTGTTGCTTTGTCTAATCTAATCCTCCTGGGAGCCAGTTTGCTTTCAGTCAGCCAGCCCATAGGGCTAGGTTTTCATGTCAGAATTGTGGGTGTAGATCTAGAAAGCTGGCATGGACCCTAGTCAGATTTTTTGGGATAGTGGAGCTCATCCGTTTTTGGCACAAATCTGCATCTCTTAGACTTGGAGCCATGACTACATCTGGGGTGTGTCATGCTTCTGATTTCTCATGGAGAATCAGGAGCTTCGGTGTCACGTGCTAATAGGAAGTACTTTTTTCTTTCCTTTTGAAAGGCTCCGATAAGCCTTCCCCTCTTCGATGAGGCACCAGAACTGCAGGCAGGGCCGGGGAGGGGATCTGTGTGGTTAGATGATTCAGTAAGGAAAAAGGCATCAGTATTTAAGGAGCAAGACCAACTGAGTTAGCATGCAATGGCCAGCCTCAGAAAAGCTTGGCATTGCTATGCATGGAAACAAGGGAGGACAAAATCCTAGGAACCAGAACCTTGACTGGTGCAAACCAGCACAGCTCCACCGGTGTCAGGAAGGCTCAGATAACCAGCCAAGGATCTGGCCCTGGGAATTCAAAGTTTGGCAAGCTTCTAATAGAAGTGCTGGGTCTCACCACTTGATCCCAGCCCCTCTCTTGGAGTCACTGTTGTATGAATATCCTTTACTCCCTTTCCTTCATCCCTGGGGAGACAGGAGGGGGGTGGCACTGTTCCCCCCCACAAACAACATATTTCCTCTCACTACCTGTGATGTCAGAAGGGGGGGTCTGAGCCGCAGTTTCATTCTTTGTATTCCAGTAGAAGCAAGAGGCCCCGCTGTACAGACACCTAGGAACGGCCAGCGCCTGCCACAAGTGGAGAACGCAGCCAGGAAGGGTTATTACCCTCCTTTTACAGCTAGGGAACAAAGAGATTAAGGAACCTGCCCACAATCACACAGGATGTCTGCTGTAGCACCAGGAGGAGCAGAGCCCAGGTTGCCAGCATCTCAGTACACCACTGTAACCACAAGACCAGAGCTCCTTGGAGCCGTCATCTTTTAGGGTAGAAAACTGCGCCTCCCCATCTGCTGGCGCTGAGGAGCTGGCATAGATGCTGTTCTCCCTACAACTCCAAAGAGAGAGCCTTGTGGGACCAGGAGGGGAGTCTTCTTGGTGGCTTTGTATTGTTTTAATAAACACCTTAGTTTTAAAAGTAAAACTCCCAACTCAGCTGACTGGCAACCCACACATCTGGGCAAGGCGCGCCTGATGCATCTCCCTGTGTCACACCCTGGGCAGGACACCCATCCAGCAGGGGCACGCCATTGCCCTTCACATCTCAATGGCTCTGTAACCACGGGGGACAGAGACATGCCATAGTTTCACCGAGTTAAGGGGAAGCACTGTCCCAGCTCAATGGAAACCCTTCTCAGCCCTGTCTAGAAGCAGGGCTTACGCCTCCTTCAGACTGTGGTGCCCTGGCCATTGTGGAAGCAGGGCCCCTTGATTCTGCTTGGAGGCTGATGCTGCCCCGCATACCCGACAGTGCAGAACAGGTTCTGGCACCTGGTGTGAAACCAGCCCCTCCCCCGGGGATCCTTTTATGAGGTGGTCGTGGTTCATCCACAGTTTGATGAGCGTTTTGCAGGGACTCAAACAAACCTGAAATCCATATGCTATTTGACACACCGACGCGTTCATATGAGAAAGCAAATATTGATGTTTCATTTAGTGACTGTCACGAATTCCTGGGTCAAGACCGTAACCTGAGGATTGCTGCCCAACGTGTAGGAGGCTCAGGGACCAAATGAAGTGTGGTGAAAATGGCAGCAACTCCATTGATTTCAAATTAATAACATTTACCATAGCTGCCAGGCTTTCAGTGGCGTCCCACCCTATGTGGCAACTATGTGGCTTAAGGCCTGAAGCGCCTTGGAAAAAATCAGTATGCTCAAGCCTTGGAAATAGTCAGGGCATTGCTTTGTGCTCCCAGTCTTGCAGTGTATGACTAGGGCTGGCAGAGCTTTCTCTAAGAATTTGCCTCCAAAGGGTTCAGGCTAGGGAGTTGCCAAAGGAGATTAGGCAGCTAGCTCACACGGAAAGTCTCTAACTCCCTAGGCCCCCTTTGAAAAATCTGAGCAGGCAGCTTTTAATATGAACGATCAGTGTGGTATGTGAAAACTGTGTGAAAATGAAAAGCTATCACTTTCAGAAGAAGGGTTGGCCAGTCCTGCTTGCAGGCTAGGGGGCAGGGCAAGCATGTGATCTCAGCCTAGCAGGTGCAGCAGCCAGCCTAAGAATAGGGTAGGTTTAGTAAGTTGTGGTACTCTTTTCTAGGAGCAGCTTGTTTTGTGTGCTAGGGTTCTGGAGTCTCAGAACTAAAGTATTCTTACATGCAATCTTCTAGCGAAAGGACTTTATATTTTATCTAACTTCTCTGTGTGTATAGGATTCCCTCGTAGTGCAGATAAACACTGCGCATTTGTGAGCTTTGCACTGTGGCTGTTTTGTTTGCCACCTCTAGAAAAAAGAACCCAAATTGAGAGGGGACTTAAATACCAGGGGGGGATTCTGGCCTCAAAATTCTGATGTGGCGTTTAAACACGGTGAGGTTTATTTGGGTCTGGGGTTTGGGTTAAGCCAATTTCTGAGAAATATAGGGAAAAGGAAGGGGAATTCTCCCTGAGAAACATTCACCATTTGAGAATTCATAATGAGAAACATTCTTCACATGCATGAGATTATCTATACAGAGTAATGAGAAAGGGCACTTCAAACCAAAGCCCTGCACTCCTTGCTCAACCCAAACTCCCAAGGATTCAGTCAGTGAGAGTTCTCCCTGAGTGTTAGAGAGTTCTGACTAAGGGCTAAAGACTGCATGATCTGGCCTATGATTTCATCCTTAGGAATCTGTTCTATCCTAATTTACCCTATGTTTATCTCTGTAATGTTATATTAAACACCAGGAGCCAATCTCCACCCTCATGCACTGCTTGTACAAGGCCAATGGCACACACAACCCCAGGGGTATACCATACATAACTCCTTTTGAAATTGACAGAAAGATTCGCACTGGCACATAAATGAAGGGGGATTTTTTTTTCCCCCTTTTTTGGTTCAAGAGGCCCCTAAATCAGATTTATGCAGAGAATCAAAAGCTGTAAGCTGCCAGGACAAAGTTAGAGAGACGTGGTGGTTCTGTTGGAGAAAGAAACAAGCAAAGAAGAGCTCTCTGTAAGCCTGAGGGCTTCTTTCTCTCACCAACAGAAGATGGTCCAATCATGAAAGATATGACCTCGCCCACCTTGTCTCTCTGATATCCTGGGACCGACACAGCTACAACGCTGCAAAGGACAAAGTGAGTTCTGTCAAGCGTTTCAGTTCCATGGCAGGTTACACAGCAATTGTCATCAACTGGTGTGGCCAAAGGCTGCCACTTTCTTTGCCTGTAGAGAATGACACTCAGGGGGCTATGGCATTGTTTCCTTCCTTTGGAAACATCACAGGAAATCAAATATTTTCCTTATTCTCAGTTATCATTATAGACCCGCTCTTGCTCCTGCTGAAAAAAGTGGTAAAGCTCCCATTGACTTCAATGATACAGGAGTAGACCTTAGAAGCAAATGGCAAACATACCAGCCCCAATAGGAAATGGCTTCAGGAAGGTTAGATTTGAGCTGTAGAGCTGAATAATCTGCTTACAGGGTAACCACTACCATTGAACTATATATACATGATAATAATGCTAAACGACTAATATCCCTTCCCTCGGGTAATTCCCTTATAAAATAGAACCCTTTTGTTATGCCGTGTTAGCACCGGGGACTTTAGAGTATTACCTTAAGGAGGATTTTTGGAATGTGAAAACAAGAGCTCCAGTACATTGTTGGATTAAAACAAACAATGGCACCTTGTTCCAGAACACGAAATCTCAGAAGGTTGAGGCTGGCTTTTGGCTGCTTCTGTCCGAAGTGCAATAAAGTCTGACTTGTCACAGTGATTGCAGTAAAAGGTCTTTGCAAAAGTAATGGGAAATAATGTGCTGTGATTTTTAACTATGAAAAATAACTCCCCTGTTCAGAACCCTTTGGAGTTCTATAATCAGCGCTGGAGGAAGGAAGAAAGGAAAACAGTGTTTGGGATTTCTTAATAGCATCTCGTATTTCCCCCACCTCACGCCAAGAGGATGTATTAACAGGACCACTATATTAAGTAACAATTGCTTGAAGGAAGCCTGGGTTATAACTGTGTGATCCAAGATGTTGTCACTTTTAGATGTCAAAATATGTGTATTTTATGCTTTAAATGAGCCTGTCAAAACATAGCAATATTGCAAAACTGACTTGGCTTATAAATGTGCAGTGGTACTCATGCTAATGCAGGCTCAGAAGTGGAAGAAGCTGAGCTGGATGCTTTATACCAGTCTACTTGTGGCTTAAACAACATGACTAATAAAGGTTTATAAATATCCCCCATTTCTGGGCTGTTCAGTGGAGGCCCTGAGAGTGCCTCATTATATTTCCTGTTTGCCCTACCAGACTGAACAGCTTTCAGGCCTGTCCTCAATAACAATATGAACTATCAGGGATACTGTGCCACATCCCATCCAGTTCTTTTTTCAGACATGGGAGAAATTTAAAATACTTCTCTGATCTGAGCATAGGAATATCTGAGAACACTGAGAAAGCCACAGGGACAATTAGGCCAACGATTATATTTTATCAAACCTCATTCAAATACCATGTCCTTTCCCTGCTTCCTTTCCTGTCAGTGTTCATTACCGAGAGGCTGTATTTGTATGGAAACAGACGCTCTCTTTTTCTAATCAGCATAGTACAGTCAGCATTGCAACCCACCAGCCAGCATCTGTTACATCACAGTCACTTCCACGCTGCTATAACAACATGAAGGAAGACTGATAAATAAAAAGGAGGTGGTTTCTTCCTTATGTATTTTGGGCCAGATTCTGCTACCCATAGTCACATTACATAGCAATTTACTCCACGAGTGCTAATCAAACGGATTGAACTTTTTCTGGAATCAGGTGCTACTCCGTGTGAGTAAGAATATTAGGATCCAGTCTTTCACATTTATGCCACTTTGGAATCAGTGCTGCAGTTTGCAATGACTAGAGCTGGCTAGAAAAAAAAAATCAGAAAACTGACAAACTTTGCTTAAAAAAAATTGTTTTTGCCATGGATGTTTTTGGAATTTTCAGCAAAAAAAATAAAATAATAAAAAAAAAAAAAATTGGAAGCCAAAAAAATGTCTGAAAACGGAGCACTTCTATTTGGAAATGCCACCACAGTTGCCTCATGGGCATTGTACTTCAGATACCTTATTCTCCCGTTCTCCTCTCTGGGCTGAACTCTGTGCTTACTTTTTTGCATCAGAAACATTGAAAATGAAATTTTCTGCATGATTTTGATGGCTCTTTGTTCCAAAATGTGTCAGGTTCAACCCAAGTCATCGGGTCTGATCATGTCACTGACTCCCTCGTGAACAGTTCCTCACCCAGCAATCCCTGCAGGAAAACATCCATGGCCTGTGTTATGTAGTATGATCACAGTGGCCTTCTGGTTTTCAAATCTATGAATCATTTTTGCAACAAAATAAATGTGCATATCTTAGCAAAAAAGGTTTACAAAATGGGCTCATTTATGAGTTCATAATAAAAGTGTAAAAATCCAGTTTTTGAATTGTTTTGAATTTGATTACACGTACTTCATGCATAACTCCTCTGCATCTCTCTCCCTCTTTGCCACCCAAATGTTTATAGTGCTCCTTTACTTTGTTTTAAAGATCTATGCTGTCAGGCTCAGCCCTGTTTGATGGTGCAGTAGAAAAAAAGGGGTGGGGGAGGGGAGGGAAGGGAGGAGAGACTCTGTGCCTGCTTTTTAATGGCATGCCCTCAGGTATACCATCAGGTATTGCTGATGTGACATACCCTGGGGAGCCATCTAGAATGAGATGCAAAAAAAGTCTGCATCCTTGTCTGTGTAAAATCAACACGTGTCAACAAGATGGCTCAAACCCTGGACCTTCAGTGCTGAAAGCCTAAGTCTCTTCCACTTATACTGGAGGAGTGACTTTTTTAGCTGGCAGTTGTAACAGTCTCATTAACCTTTTATGTGCACCAACCACTAGGGGAGGACAAAGCCCCACGATCTCCTAGCGTGTGCTGTGCACTCAAGTTTCATGAAGTAAATGTGCACAGTCAAGGAGGTGTTCAGGGAATAGAGATTTGTGAACCTTCAGCTTGTGATGCAGAAACAAAACCTCTGCCTAGACAAGGAAGAAGAATGTTTCTTCCTCGCTTTGTAGGTTTATAGTAAAGTTGCTGTCAGTGCTGAAGTGGTGGTGATTATTTTCCTAGGAACCCATACATCAGTATTAGGCCCCGTGTATCTCATTAAGAGTTACATTGAAACAGCCTTTCCTCAGGTCCCTCCCGCAGCATGGTGAGTGGAACTGGCGAAAGAGGGTCAGGTTTCAGGGGGGACTTCATTTGGTGGGTCACAGACTGGGAGCTCAGGGTATGAAAGTGGGGGTGGGGCAGCCAGGAAATCACAGGCCTCTCAGGGTGTGACATAGGCCCGTGCACCTGCTCAGTAAAGATCTCTGGCTTATAAGCCTGTTTGCCTACGGTGTCAGATATTGCGAAGGCGAGCGCTCCCTTATTCCACTGCTCGGGTTGTGACTGGCTGCCGGGGGCGAGCCGGGGCTACTCATCTGAAATGGCCCCCCCTTCTCATGAGCAAGTGGGTGGGGTGAGGGTGGAGGGGAGCAATGTGTGGTAGGAGCCCTGGCCAGAGGAAGGGTAATTTACATGCACACCCCCGGTACGGGGGCTAGCAGAGGAGGAATTGTGGCTCTGAGTCACTGTGTTCTCTGGGCTGCTCCAGGGCCTGTGAACCTCAGCACCACCACTCAGTCTGGACAGACGGTAAAGTTAGTCTAGCCCTACAACAAGCGCACACGGCAAGTGACTGGTTCTTTCCCAGCAGAGGGTAAAAGATTCCCACAGCCCGGATATAAACAAATTGCTGGGCCGGAGATAGAATGAGCCAGATTGGTGCACTGGTTTAAAAGGTTTAATGTTGTTTAGTCTTCGTCGGGTGAAAGACAAACTGAAATGACTTGATAGGATGACATGGCAACAAAAGTAACTTTCTCCAGAAATGGGAAAGCTTTCGCTAGACTCCTTCTGGATGTAACTGTTGAATCTGATTTGTAGTCCCATCCAATCAGACAGCTAGTGATGTACGACATCATGAGGACTCACAACTCAGATTAGCTAGCAGATAAAACATCAAAATGATCCTTGGACTTTCTTTCTTCATTTTTCAAATCAAAGGATTCTGAGAATGCGCTTCTCCATGTGCAGTGTCAGATGTGTTGAAAGCATATTTGGAAGGCCACGTTACAGGACTGCTTTTGTGACAGGTGGCCTTGCAGATGAATTTTATAGGATTTTTTCAGCCCAGTTGGTCTCTCGCTAAAGGTGTATAGGAACATCATGTCCCTGAGTGAATTACTGGAGTCTTTTAGCAGAGTGGCCCGATGATCTCTTTGAGGTTTTTATTTTTTAAGAAACTAGGATTATTCCACATATTAAGAGATGTCTTTTTAAAATCTGGATTTACATACGTTGCAGCCTAAAATTAGTTCTACCAAAATGGGTGTACACCATTGTTTGTGATGTTCAGCCAACATTTAGAAGGCAAGTTGCCTGAGAGAAGGCACAATATGTTATTAGCAGTATGGACGCTCAGCTCAGTTGACTCAGGCTTGTGGACACATCTAATTCACACTGGACACGCTCACAGGGTTAAGAGAGATTAGCCCAGGGACTCTCAGGCTATAATTACATCATCTCATTTTCATAGTTACTCTAGTAACTTGATACCTATTGTTGGACTGGTCAAGAAGGCGTTTGGATGTGCTGCTGAATATATTAATTGTATTACTGTAGCATGTAGCACCTAAGAGCCGAGCCAGGGACCAGGAATCTATTGTGGTAGATGCTGTGCAAACTAGAGCAAAAAGATTGGCCCTGCCCCAAAGGATTTTCAATTTAAATATAAATCAAGAGACAACAGATGGATATACACATGATGGGGGTGTACAAGGAAATGACGAGCCAGTACTGGTCAGCAGTGGTGGGCAGTGATCTCTGCACACCAGCCTTCTAAACTGTTCTCACATTTTTGTAGGCATTCTGGCAAAGGAGGGTTTTGAGGGGATTATAATATTGATAGCTTCTTAAGAGTAAGAAAGGCTGCAAAGTTTTGCAGTGGGAAGAATTACCTGGTAACTTGAGAGGCTCCAAAGACAGAAGCAAATTGCTTTTTGCTTGCTCTTTTGTGCAAAATGGACTTCATTGGTCGTTTCGTCCTAATTACACAGACAATTTGCAGTCACGTCTGGCTAAGGAGTGCTCAGTAGAGTCCTGCATACACTTCATGATGCTCAGTTCTTCAGAGGTACTTGTCTAAGTTGTGCCCTTTCCACTTCACTGGTTTGTTTGATTACAGAGCCCCCTAGGCATTATGATATATACAGACCCCAACAATAAAGGGTTTCAAGCGAGAGGCTTGGGTCATCACAGTTTAACATACATGGCTACTGAGGTGACCTTCAGGGCATCCCCACAAGCCTCTTTGAGACTGACACTTCCATGACACTGTTTCCTGGAAAATAATTAAGCATCACTTTAGCAAGATTTACCAGGAGCCAGAGCCTATAGAAAGAGGGTCAAGGGGGGAACACTGGATCTCGGTAGTTTGGCTGTCTAATAAACTAACTGCTTTGTCTCAGCTTAGTTCTGAGCTGCCCTTTCATTTGGAGGCTGTCACGCTACATCTTTCTTTCTTTCTTTGAATTCCAGGTCATTGTGCAAGAGAGCTGAACAGAGAACTGTGCACAAGAGTGAGTGTTTTAATTCCAGTGTCTCTGTGCGGGGTCATGCAGTGATACGTAAGTCACAACACTTCTGCTAAGCGACATACGGCACTTAGGGAAAGAGCCTGCTCCCTTGCTCTAATCACCATGTGGGAAGCAGTATCTTTTAGGGGAAGGATTTTCCGGGCATTCTCTGCTCTGCTAGTGCTCAGTGTTGAACCAGATCCCAACACTCGCTTTGCCTGCACTCCTACCAAATCCTTCAGGGAATGAACCCCTCTATCAGCTCCTGGCTGGTGCTAAGAAATTTATCTTAATATAAATCACTCAAGGGATAGCAGCTGCCCTGTGATTTCTGAATGGCATCAGGAAATCAGCAACTGTGTATTGACAGAAAGGATTATTTATAGTGACACACAAAGCCCAGATGTTTTCTAGCCAGTATGGCAAATTTACATTAACATAATGGGGATGGGATGGTAGTGTTCCAGGTTACACGATCCTCTGAAATTTATATATTTGCAGGGAAGGGAGTGTTAATTTGTTATTGACTGTTTCTATTGGGGTGAAATTGATCCCAGGGACAGAGTGTTTGCACAAGTCCTATGCCCCATATAGTCCTTGCACAGAAGAGAGAATTTCAACATTGGTCCCTGTTGCACCTTTTTAAAAGTTTGCACCAGCCTCCTGCCTGTAAATTCCTCTTTAATTTAACTGTTAACACACCCCCTCTCCCCATGCCTCTATTCCTCTGTCAAATCAGGATCCTGCTACATATTCATTCTCAACTACTCTGACTATTTGAATAAGGAGTGCAATGAAACAATGAAGACATTATTACCATGCCACAAGGCCGATAAGTGATTGGCCGGTTAACGACTGCTTGATCAAAGGCCAGATGGGGACAGCTGATACTTTTATTAATTTTATGTATTTATCCCTTTGTCCCTAACTTCTGTGTGTTGCTTGTCTGCGTTGTCCCTTTTGGCCAATATTTGGGGCCTTGCAGGTTTGTCTCCACTGAGAAGAGAAATGGTGCATTTTTTGGTGCAGTGCTGTTTGTTTCAAAAGATGTTTCCCTGAACACAGGAGTAACAAACAGCAAGCGGTTTCCTTGCTCACTCTTTCCAAGCCTGCCTCTCCAGACAGTCCTGGGCCCCAAGGAACTCTGTCTCTGTTCCCTCTCAGGACCATACTCACCACAGTATCCCTCCCTGTCTCCTGGCTTTTTCTTGGCTTTCTTTTGGCTTGCTTTCTCTCTCTCTCTCACACACACGCAGCTTGCCAAAGAATCCCTTAGCCTCTGTGTTTCCAGTTAGGGAACCCTTTAGCCTCTCCACTATGTTTAAAATATATACATATTGTGGAGAGGCATACCTGGCCAATAAATATATATAGGGGTGTGTGTGCGTGAGAGAGAGCGCGCACTGGAATCGGTATGGCCCATAGAAATTATGTAGATTGCAATGACTTTGACTTCTGGGCTCCTTTCTAAAGGCCAGTATCTTAGCATTCATACTTTCAGTTTATCAGTGATATGTCACTTAAACCTGTGCAAAGCAAGGGCCATATGGGAGTGGAGTTCTACCATGGTAAGCTGGAAGCATGTCACGTATGGATGTAATTGGCGACACAACGTGCAGGGCAGTGGAGAACCAAATTGTCTGTTTTTACTCCAGTGGGAGCTTTGTCTTAGGACCAAGGAACCTTGGGTCAGGATTTGTCCTGCAGTTAATATGACATGTCGGTAGCTGTGTGAGAGTGTGATGTCACAGCTGTGCTAATCTGTCTCTTCAAGCTGGTCAAGTTTAAAGCTGAACTCAATGGAAAATTTTTAGAAAGGTATAAATAGAAAACCTCACGCGTACGCACCATATGTTCTAAGGAGCCGCTATGTAAGTGTGAATGCTGCTCTGTTCTGATAACAACTTCTATTTCTTGATAGAAACCAAAAGCGCATACAAAGAGAATCACAACCATCTGCATTTGACCAACCTTGCATGCTAGCGGGTTTGCGAGGGCCTACAGTAAGGGTGGTGCTTACTTTGGGGTTTTCTGTCTTCTGAACTTGGGATTTTTCTCCAAACCTTCAACCATAATTGTATTTTTTTCTTACATAGAAATAAACAGGAAGGACTCTTGATTTTATAGAAAGTGGACACGAGGCCCCTCTTTTTATTTTTCTTCTCTTTTAAAATTCAACCTCAGTTTGCTGCTCATCATAGGCTCCGTTGTGCTGTCAGGTTCTGTGGGCGTGAAGAGGAGCAATGGAGAGTGAAGTCCTATCCTTTAACCTTTCTGCCTGATCACTTTAGACATATTAATTGCAGCCTGATTTCAACAGGAGCACCCTTGGGTAACACTGAAATCCCACCCTAAAATATTAGCACATCTTTTATCTGCCTGGTGTGACCCTATTTTGAGCACAAAGATACTGTGATTACTGGTGCAATTTGCCGTGTCTGCATATGCAGATTGCCTGTTAGATCCATGTATGCCCATGTGCATGTACTTGATTTGCACATGCACTCATGGTTTGTCTCCCACCGTCTTTGAAATCAGGCCCATCTGTTCGAGCTGTGGTCTCCGATTTAAAGGAAAAGGAACACTTATTCATGCCAGAAGCTATACAGGACAGAGCCCAACTTCTTAAGAACATGCTTAGTTCCCTTGACAGTCTCCACTGTCTCTGTCTGCCTGTGTCCACAATCCTCCCGTTCTTCGACAGGCCAAACCGTGGATGCTTCATCCCCTCTGAATGTAGCCAGTGATGCTGAGCAACTGTCAGAGTCTCCTCAATTCCTGCTTGACACTGAACTAAGGGAAGCTGTGACTGAATTTTGTGCACCATGTAAGACATAACCCTCAGCCTACTTCCACCCAGAAGTCGGGCAGTAGAGGAAGTCTTGGAGGGGAGATGGTTTGACTTGGAAAGAACATGTATGCAGGGGAACTAGCATCACACACAGACCTCCTTCCCCTTTGCCTCAAAATATATAGGCCTGGCTCTGACTAACCCAATGCACTGCACCCTCTGTGCTGTCCTTAGGTTAACTGATTTAGTTTACATGAAGATAAAATCAAAGGCTGCATACTTTCCAACACAGTTGAATGGAGGCAGCATACAGCATTCTTTCTCCTTCGAAAAAGATATTGGCTGTTCAATCCCCTTACAGAAACGAGTGGGTCACCTTTAAGAATGTTGCTTGTAGAATTGTTTGTTCGCTAACATCTACCATAGTCATTAATCTCCTATTTCCTCCCATACCTCTCATGTCTGAGAGTCTGCTTATCGCAACCTTGGGAACAGCACCAGAATTTGCACTTACCTTGACCCTGTGACTACTGAAATCTCTATACATGCCTCCCTTGCTCATTGCAAATTCCCTTTTTTTATGTTCTTCCTACATCCTAACTTTCTAAACTTCAGAAGGCCAGAAGATACCCATGGTAACTTTGCCAAATTTAACCATTTGGGCTGAAATTTCCCATGCTGGGTGTCTGCCTCAACTTCATTGGGTTTTGCGGGGGTGGGGGGGAGGGAGAGAGTTTGAACGTTTTAGCAAAAATGGTTCAGCCTTTTCCAAGGAGGCAAGGGAAAATACATTGTTTTTCCTATGTTGAAAAATTCTTACAACCATTTCATTGAGAAGCAGTAGTCCCTCCATGCTTTGAAGCAGATACTTGACATTTTCCAGGGAGAATTGCACTGAGGTCAGAGAAGTGCCTTTTGCTGTCCCTGTGAATATTTCCCTTTGCACATGCTCTTTAGGGCTCGTTAGACGCTTTCTGCTAAAACGTTTGGCCATTCTGTCTGCACTGAACATGCTCCCACACCCAAACTGCCAACTGCACTGAGTATGTCCCTCCCTTCGCTGAGCTTTTGACAAGGCAGGCACAGAAGCAGAACTCCGGATGTGGGTGCTCCTTTGGACTAGGGAACATGCTCTGGGTTCAGAGCCAGGAGGAGACCATGAATTTTCATCTCAGGTCCTCCAATGGCTGGTGTTAATTCTATACACTTCACAGCTCTTATTACTGAGCAAGGCCCTTGTACTTCAGAAGGCAGGCAACGATCATTCACTCATTTTACAAATAGGGTACCGGAGAGTCTCATCCACTCCGCCATGCTTCCTTTCATCATGAATGTGGCAAATGTATGTGTTTGGCTGTGCTCTCTATGGCCACTAGAGACACTCCACTGCCAATACCAGAATCCAGGATTCCTGATTCCCAGCAGTCTTCTGCTGTCAAAGTATATGTTCCATCACCCTCTAGTGGCTGGTCCACAAAGAGGATAATAACCTTCTACTACTACAATTTATTCTTAGTTCAAATGGTAGAGGTCTATGCTGTGAATTGGAAGGTCCTTGGTCCCAACCCTGTTGATGCCCTATAGAGGGCATCACTATGGTTCTATATGATGCAATTTCTGTTTTTCTAGTTTGCTGCTTTTTAAAAAACTAGTTTTAAAGGAACATTAAGGTTCCAAAGTAAAGCACTCAGAAGTGCCCATGCAACCTTTACATGGCCCATTTGTGCTCATGCACTATGCTACAGCCTTCAATTACATGATTACGTACTGTTTTTTCAACATGAGCCTGCCTCATTCAGTGGCTAGAATGGGCCGTGAATGAGGTGGCTTGTTTCAAGAAGAGAAAAGCTCTTGTCTTGTAACTGGGGCACTGGCCTGGAACCCAAGTTCCTGCCACCACTCACCCACCAATCTCTCAATATTGTTAAAGGTCATTTCTTCACATGTCCAGTCTCATCTTGTGGCCTTCTTTCCCTACAAGTTAGTAATTAATTTTCTCTCTCTAAGTCCCACCGTAAAGCCTTCCGTTTGTCTTTATTTTATTACTGCCTTTCTCAGTCCTTTGTGGGTGCTCCACCTGGAGGGTGTACATAAAAATCAATGTTTTTATATGCTGCGCCGGGTCTCTTGGAGCTAGCTGAGTCTTGGATAAAGTAAGTTACTGGAATTCCCATGCTATATATGGCATTTATTAAACAATTTTGAGTCTTTGTTTCAAAGTGAACAATAAACAAAACTAAAATTTCTGATAACGCTCTTGTTAAATTCAGACATCACAACTTGCTGCTCTGAAAAATTACCAGTGGAATTTTATTGAAGAACATCTACGTACTAACTTTCTTTAGCTTTGCGTTTGCCTGTGCAGAGCTGTAAAGCAAGAATATTTCAGACTCCTTATAATGTGAGGATTTTCAAAACTGGCCACCTAAACTGGAGCTGTAAACTCTACCTCTGTGTGTGGAAACAGGTATGTGCATGTGCAAAATGGGAAATTGTGCACCTAACTGCCCATTTCTATACACAAATGCCTGTTTGCAAGTACAAACGGGTGTTTGGTGAGTGGAATTTTGCTGGGCAGTTCTGAAAACCTCAGCCTATGTATTCACCTTGTTCCTCCCCTTGGGCAAAGAGTGTTGCCACATTAAGATATATCAAATATGATGTGTTGACCCATCCCGTCTGGACAAACATTGTCATAAACAGAGACACCCTACTGCCAACTCCCATCTTCAACATCATTTGTACTCTTGGAGCTGGGTTCTTATCATAGTTGCATGAGTGTAAACTAGTGTAACTCCATTGTACTCAATAGACTCACTCCAGATTTATACCTATGCAACTGAGATTAGCATTTGGTCCTTGGTATACTCAACACAAAGCAAACTCCTTGAGTCACTAAGGGGGCAACGCCCCTTAAACAACATCACCCACTCCTTGATCATTAAATGAATACAAATCTGTTGCCAGCTGTAGAAGGATCCTACCTGCTTTTCTGGCGTGGGGCAGGTTTCTGTGGCAAATGGAAGCTGAGCTGTGGCATTGAACGGACTATGTTTTATTCTCAAGCAGAAAAGGCACCACTGATTACTGCTGGCTATCTCAAGCAATAGCAAAAGCTGATTTTTGTTAACACTGGATCTCCCATTCCCTCACTGAGTAAGTGAATGACAACTAACTAAGTGACAATCCCAACGAGGGGCACAATGTGAGGAATGAGACCTAACAAAGTGTGGGAAAAAGTCTTTTCTGAAAATAACGTTTTGTTCCTTTGTTTAATACTCAAACATTTCCCCTGTCAATGATTTACAGTGCAAGAAAGGGGAAACAATGGGAGGTCTGTCTCAGGACATGGAAAGGAAGCAGATCACTCATAATTAAGGCCTCTGGAAATCACAGAGAAGCTAGGAGGCACATTTCTTATCATTGATCATGGCCAAAAATGGCAAAGTCCATGCAACAGGATAGCGTAATTAAAAACACTGACAACATGGATGTTTTTCATCTCTAAAACCATATTTTAATAGCTGAAAACATGACTTCAGAGGCACACATAAAACTGGAACCTGGGAACACAAGCCAGCCTGAAATTTACATTTTAAATGAGGGGAAATTGCTATGATATAATACCAATACGTGTCCCAAGCTATGCTTTTTTTCCTTAGGCTCAAATGACATAATTCCATGAGGTTTAGTTCAAACCGACCCCAAAATTACCTCCCTACAATCTTGATTTATTTCACGCACTTAATATATAATTGAATCTTACATGTTTTCTTCACAGAAAACAAAGCTGTCTTTCTCTGGAGAGTTTCTGTGATGTGACTTCGATGGGTCTTATTTATGATGAAAGACAGTGGAGCTATAACAGAACTTTCCTCAAAAATAAAACTAAGGGGCTGACTAGGAAATTGTATTTTAAATATAAGTATTCGGGGTGAAAGATTTATTCAAATCCAGGTCAGTAGTGAGGGCATTAGGAATTGAGAGAACTATTTTAGTCACAGTATACCCAAAACAAACACATCAGCATTTCAAATTGGGGGGGGAGGGGGAATAGTTATGTAAGCATCTCTCTTCCTCACCACACAATTCAATGACTTCCATATTCTGCAACAGCTTTCCAGTTGCAGGTTAGACTGAGACAGTGTCTGCCAGGACGCCATCCCAGCATTAACCCAAAGAGCACAAGCCTTCTGGTTTTGTAGATTTAGGGTTTCATGTTTTTTAATGAAGTTTCTAGCCCAGGAAAAGCCTGCCAAGTGCGAAATAAAGTAGTGATGCCTTACTGAACCTTCTGCATGAACTAATGGGAAAACCAGGCCTGAGAGGTGTGACTAGGACTCACTGAATTCAGCCATCTGTTTATTCTGAAACATAATGATGGCAATTTAAATATGATTGTCGCCAGCCCCAGGCATTTAGAAATCATGAGTAAAGCCCTCCACCAAATCATGTAATTTGCTTAAGAGATTTTAAAAAATAATTTCCAGAGGGGTAGCCATGTTTGTCTGTATACAACAAAAACAATGGGCGTCCAGTAGCACTTTAAAGACTAAAAAATTTAATTTTTGCAGGCATAAGCTTTTGTGGGCTGTAACCACTTGCCCACCACTTGCTTATGCCTGCAAAAATTAAATTTGTTAGTCTTTAAAGTGCTACTGGACTCTCATTGTTTTTTTTAAATAATAAAAGTTTGGGTTCTTCTTATTTACCTTCTGGGTTTTGAGCCGTTAGGGAAGGTGTTATATTTCAAGCTTTTCTCTGCAACCGTGAAGGCTAAAAACTTACCTCATACAATCACAAGACTCCAGGAGCTGGTGCTTTGAGGGAAAAAAGCATCAAATAATGTGAGGCTCACAATAAAATAGTGAGAGTTGGCAACACTGAGGCATGAACACTGGTAGCTATTGCTGTGCTGATCATTTCAGCAGAACCATCCAGTTATTCTGGGGTCATGGAAAAACCATGAGTCAACTAGTGCACTTTTTTCGCCCTCAATCTGACCAATGCGCCCAGTTTATGATCAAAGAAGAGGTCCAGCTCAAGATACTTTTTTGGTGAGATCCTTGCCAGAGGACAGCAGTGTGGGGAAGGAGGGAGGAGTGGATGTGCATTTTCATCAGTGCTTTTCTATAATGACTAAGAACTTATCTACATGGGGAAGTTATACTGCTATAAGGTAAGATGTAAATTTAAACTGCTGTAATTCTACTGGTATCGCTCACTGAGTGGACTCTCTTCTTTTGGTATAAGAGTGACTTTTGGTTTTGCTTATGTCACTTTGAAAGAGGTTTAAACTATATCAAAATTAGCCACTTTTATTCCTGAATAAGTATGTCTACATTGGGAGTTATACCAGTATAACTATATCAGTTTAATTAGACCAGTATTACAGGTAAGGCTTTCCAGTGCAGACAAGCACTGATTCTTTCCATCTGAAATCAGTAACACTCTCTACGGCTTGGTTTTGGTTGCATTCTCCACCCCTGCCTTGGCTTCTGCAACATTTTAATAAATGCCTTTCTAAAAAGATAACTAATTATGCTAATGTGGAAAGTCTAGTGGCAGTCTGACAAGAGACTGGTGAATTGAGGTGGGTGAAAGTTTGAGGCCAACATTTTTTGGGAATGAAAAATGCAGACTTGGATTGACTGAAACATTTAATGAATTCCTGTCAAATTTGCCAAATTGTCTTGGTCAAAAAAATGCCCCCAAAATTGAAACTTGTCATTTTGACATTTTCTAAATGAAGCTTTTTGATTTTTTCATTTCAGAACAGCTTTTCATTTAGAAATGTATTTGTTTCATTTAAAAAAATTAAAAACACATTTGGATCGAATAAAACATTTTTGTTTGACCCGAAACAATAAAATAAAAAAAAATCTGTGTGGCCAACAAACCAAAAAGTCGATTATTTGCACAGCTCTACTGGTGACTAAAAGGCTGGTCTGTGATTACTCATGCAATGTGATTCACCCTTGCAGTAAAAGCCAGCATGAACTTTAAATGGTCCTATAGGCACTGAATAAAATCCGCTAGAACTTACGTTAAGGACAGTTCTAGTTCTTGAGACAGCTCACTCCCAGTAGACTAGTTTATAGCAAATAAATAAATAAATGGGAATCCCTCTGCAATATAACTCTATTGAGTGCTTTGCCTCGGGAATGACCAAGCCTGGAAACTGAATTATGTGTCATTGCTAAAAGGAGTATTTTCTGGGTCAGGTTAGAGGTCAGTAATGCAGAAGCTCACAAAGCAGCTCCCACTTTCCTCCTCAGCTGGTGGATAAACCGGTTATTGGCTTCTAATGCTGCTTTCATCAGAGGAAGTAAAGGAGTGACATGGTCACAACCACCCTCAACCCAGGGGTTATGGTGTGTTATTGTACAAGGAAAGGTGGTAACGGGCTTTTATGTGATCTGATTTGCAACAAAGTAGATTTAGGGTAAGTTGTGTCTGGAAGCAGAAAGCCCTGCGTAGAGTTGACATTAGCTAAGATTCCTACCCTGGGCCTTCAGCTGGGATAGATCTAACCTGCAAGGTACTAGAAACAATAATGGTTGATCTGGATCTGCGCAGGAACAAACCATCTTGATGTGCGGAAAGAATAGCAAACATGGCAGGTGACCAGCTTGGCTTGACAAAGAAGTCTTTGGTGAGCTTAAACACAAAAAGGAAGCTTACACGAAGTGGAAGCTTGGTCAGATGACCAGGGAGGAGTATAAAGATATTGCTCGGGCATGCAGGGGTGAAATCACGAAGGCCAAAGCACAACTGGAGTTGCAGCTAGCAAGGGATGTGAAGGGGAACCAGAAGGGTTCCTACAGGTATGTTACCAACAAGAGGAAAATTAGGGGAAGTGTGGGCCCCTTACAGAATGGGGGAGGCAACCTAGTGACAGATGTGGAAAAAACTGCAGTACTCAATGCTTTTTTTGCCTTTGCCTTCACAGACAAGGTCAGCCCCCAGACTACTGTAGTGGGCAGCACAGAATGAGGAGGAGGTGAGCAGCCCTCAGTGCTGAAAGAACAGGTTCAGGACTATTTAGAAAGGCTGGACATACACAGGTCCCTGGGGCCAGATGCAGTGCATCTCAGGGTGCTGAGGGAGTTGGCTGATGTGATTGCAGAGCCATTGGCCATCATCTTTGAAAACTTGTGGCTATTGGGGGAGGTCCCGGATGCTTGGAAAAAGGCAAATCTAGTGCCCATCTTCAAAAAAGGGAAGGAGGAAGATCTGGGGAACTACAGACCTGTCAGCTTCACCTCAGTCCCCGGAAAAATCATAGAGCAGATCCTCAAGGAATCCATTTTGAAGCACTTGGAGGCGAGGAAGGTGGTCAGGAACAGTCACTAAGTTATGCCTGACCAATCTGATTGCCTTCCATGATGAGACGACCGGCTCTGTGGCTGTGGGGAAAGCGGTGGATGTAATATATCTTGACTTTAGCAAAGCTTTTGATACAGTCTCTCACAGTATTCTTGACAGCAAGTTAAGAAGCATGGGTTGGATGAATGAACTATAAGGTGGATAGAAAGCTGGCTAGATCATCAGGCTCAACAGGTAGTGATCAATGGCTCGATGTCTAATTGGCAGCTGGTAACAAGCAGAATGTCCAGGTGTCAGTGCTGTGGGTGGTTTTTTTCGACATCTACATTAATGATCTGGAGTATGGGGTGGATTGAACCCTCAGCAAGTGTGCGGATGACACTAAGATGTGGGTAGTGATAGATACACTGGAGGGCAGGGATAGCATATAGAGTGACTTAGACAAATTATAGAGGATTGAGCCAAAATAAATCTGACGAGGTTCAACAAGGACAATTGCATACTCCTGCACTTAGGACAGAAGAATCCCAAGCACTGCTACAGACGGGGCACCGACTAGCTAAGTAGCAGTTCTGCAGAAAAGGACCTGGGGGTTACAGTGGACAAGAAGCTGGATATGAGTCAACAGTGTGCCCTTGTTGACAAGATGGCTAATGGCATGTTGGGCTACATTAGTAGGAGCATTGCCAGCAGTTCGAGGGAAGTGATTATTACTCTCTATTCGGCATTGGTGAGGCTACATCTGGAATATCATGTCCAGTTTTGGGTCCCCGATTATGGAAAGGATATGGTCAAATTGGAGAGAGTCCAGTGGAGGGCAACAAAAATGATGAGGGGGTTGGAGAACATGACTTATGAGGAGAGGCTGAGGGAACTGGTCTTATTTAGTCTTCACAAGGGAAGAATGAAGGGAGGATTTGATAGGAGGGTTTCTTAATAGCAGCAGGTGACAGAACAAGGAGCAATGGTCTCAAGTTGGAGTGGGGGAGGTCTAGGTTGGATATTAGGCAAAATGTTTTCCCTAGGCGGGTGGTGAAGCACCGGGATGGGTTACCAGGGAGATGGTGGAATCTTTAGCCTTGGAGGTTTTTAAACTGTGGCTTGACAAAGCCCTGGCTGGGCTGATTTAGTTGGGGTGGGTCCTGCTTTGAGCAGGGGTTGGACTACACACCGCCTGGGGGCCCTTCCAACCCTCATCTTCTATGATTTGCAAAGTCCGTCTAGACTGTGACTGTATGATCCTCCAGGGTGGCACAGTGGGAGTTAGGTGTCTAACTGCCTTTTAAATCTCTGGTACTGGGTCTTCATCTATGTATTGCAGAGCACTGTGTATGCTGCTGGCACATAACAAGGTGATGATGATCATAGTGCACTAATAACACTATATTCCTGGGACACTAAAAGTAACTATAATTTGCAAACTCCCATTTTATTTTCATTTTGGTTTCAGGTTTCCAGAATGCAACAGGCTAGTAGTTACTGGGCCTGAGTTTTAAACAAGCAGGGTGCATTATTACATGCCTAATTTGCAGGTGCAATTATTATTGAGCAAGCACACCGGGAAATTGTGGGTACAAATTATCATAATTAGCTATTTGCATGTACTGGAGGAATGCTTTATCTGCTTAGCCAGGCTCATTAATTGTTTAAAAATCAGACCCGTAATATGCCTTGTTTAGCATGTGCTTTCAAGGGAATAAACCATGACTGGATTACTCACGTACAATTGGCCCTAAGGAGTTTGTGAAGTATCCTATAAAAGTAGGTGCAAAGCAAACACCCACCATGTCCCTTTCCATCACTTATAATTCATCTCGCTACGTTCTGTGGCATTGCACTTAGCTACCGGCCCATTACACAGATCATTTTTAGGCCTCACAACTCTGAGGTAAACTGCTCTTTCTCAATGGTAAACCACAACTATCCGTGGCTTGAGGCAAGTCTTCAGCTTACCGGGAATATTGTATGCATAAGTCTGTGGTTTAACCCAGTTTTGTCTTTGCTGATAAGATACATTTACCATAAACCACAAGCAGTTGTGGGGCTTGAATTTTGCAGACATCACATACAGACATTAATCAACTAAGCTTCCTAACACTTGGACAAGGTAGAAATTTATCCCTATTTTACAGATGAAGAAATTCCAGCAAGAAGTAAATCGTATATCTTGTTCTTGTATAGTGCTTTTCTTCAGCAGATCTCAAAGCAATTTACAAAGGGAATCAATACTATTACCCAGTTTTTATTGATGGGAAAATGGAGGCACTTGGCGGTGAGGTGACTTGACGTGCTGTGTGACGGTGGGGCGTGGCTGAGCTGGGACTAGCCACCAGCTCTTCAGAGTTCCACTCCGGTGCCCATGCTCTAGGCCATAGGTTTGCTGGGGACTTGAACAACTCCAGACAGCGAGTCCACAAGAGAGTGAAAAATAGAAACTGGCTCCCCAAGTTCCGTTCTGTTTGTGTATCTAATCTGGTTCCTCCTGCTGAATAGTACTTCTGCTTTAGTTTCTCATACAATAACATTTCATTACCAAGGGCCCTATGCTTCCATATAGGGATATGAGTAGCTCCCACTGAAGCCAGTGTGCCATTGAAGTCCAGCATAGTTACTAATACCCTACGGTGGAAGAGTAGAACCCTGTAATTTCCTTATGAAATTGACACTGGTTAGATTATAACATGCAGCAAGCCAGAAATAGAAACCAATACAGAGAGGGACAAATTCACTGCTGGCTTAGCTCTGTTGGCTTAATTAGAGTTTAACCCATAGAGGAAGATCAGTGCACTCACTGGTTATTGTGAGCGAATGTAGAATGCTACGCACACTGGTACATGTGATTGTCACAGAGTAACCATGCTAGAGCTGTCTTGTGCTGTGCTCCAAAGGTGAAAACCTGGCTTCGTTGAAGTAAATAGCAAAATTTCCATTGACTTCAATAGAGCCAAGATTCATCCCAAATATTTAAAGGATATCACATGATTTTTTAACCAGAGAAACATGGTTTTATAAAGGCATGCATAAAATGTTACACAATCCTTCATATTTATCATTTAAATTATTAATAGAGAAAGAGAAAACCCTAATTTATCCCCAAAACAGGTCCATCTGTGTTCTGAATGGGCAAGATCCTGTGGAAAACAGAGCATTTGATCATGTAATTAAAGAGTATATCATAGTGTGTATACACAGGGGGCTGACTTAAGGTCACACAGGCAACCTTAATTCTGGCGTTTCCTAACTTTTGAGTGTTTGACTTTGCATCATTAATAATGTGTTTTAATGTAGTTTTTCTGTGTGTAATTGTACATATATAGTGCTTTACATTTTGCACAGCAGCTTACAAACATTAACCATGTTAATTACTGTTATTCATGTCTTTTGTGAGAGCTTGTTAAAGCATAGTTTATAGGACATGTAAGCATTTAATTATATTTATGTTTCTATAGATTGGCCCACAGAGAGAGAAGAAAAATATTTAAATCTCATAAATACTTAAAACAAAAACCAAAAACCCCCCAATCATCACTTCCTTTTCAGTCTTCAAAGTCTGCACTTTGTGTGAGGTTGTCTGGAGGATGAGCAGGGAGAAAGAAATCTTTCAGTCGTATAGCAGAGCATGTCGAATGCTTCTTGGGACACCCAGGGCTGTGAGTCGCCTTGTTGCCGCCTGACCCAGGGAGAGGGCGTCTTGTCTGTGCCAGCTAGGTATTAGCTCCTAACACAAGCAGCCTGTCAGCCATTCAAGCGCCCTCCTTGCGGGCTGCCTCACCCCTACAGATTGACAATAGATGCATCCTGCGTCCCTTCCAAGTGTCCCCCTCTGGTTCCCAACCCCTGATCACTGGATAGCTACAGAAATCCCAGACACTCCATTCCCAAAGCAACGGTGTATCCAGTTTTACCATAGCCCGCCTCTCCTGAATCAGACACAGCACTTGAGTTTAAATTGTAGTAAAACAAAAGGATATTTACTTGAGAAACCACAGATTCAACCAGAAAGAAGTGAGAGTGATGGGAACAAATGGTTACCCAGAAAACTAAATCATAAAATGCAATCTAGGGCCAACACTTATTAATAGTCACCTTTCCGAGTCTTACCCCAAGTCTCTTGCAGTGTTTGCTGGCCTCAGGGAGCTAGGACCCCATCTTTCATGATGCATTCCCATTCACCAAGGTACCTCCTTAGTGACTGGATCCAGAATCTCTTTCCCCACCATGTGATACACTGAACCAGCCTTTTGTCTTTATTCACAGACAGAGCACTCCCCTCACTGTCATGTCATTGCTTGTCAATGCCAGGAGGTCTCAATGTTTATAGTTTGTCTTTGGCAATCTTCCATTGATGGTAGGGGTTGGTGCAACGGTGGACAACTGAGCAATACATGACCTACTTGGCTCATCAGCACAGGGCAACAACTCTCTCCCACTTGAATGGGCCATCACCAAGACATGTTATTCCCTGATGACTCTCGTTAACTCCAAGACTGTAGGAAGGTGCAGTGGCCTTCCTAAGAGCCTGGGCCTGAGGCAGGGCCGCAACAGGCAGGCTGGACAGTGAAAGGGCCGGCAGTCCAGTCTGCCCAGCAACCAGGGAACTGGACCGTGATAGGTTCAACAGACCATCCAATCCGGCAACAGAGGGGCGGAGCTTCCACCAGGGCAGGAAGGATAAAAGGTAGGCCCCACAGCTCAGTGAGGGACAGGCTGCTGCTGGAGGCAGATGTGCCATTCTGCCAACTGCAGCGTAGGCCTGACCCCAGCCGGGCTGCCGTCCCCAACGAGCGCCTTGCAGAGCAGAGGTGCCAGGAATGGCTCAGCCTACCGGGGTCCCAGGACTGGATACGGCCTCTGGGCCCCAGAGACTGGACCGAGCCCCTGAGGCTCAGGGGTGGGAGTCACCCTCGGAGGCTGGCCCTGACCTGGAGGAGCTGCCGGATGCCGACCCCCTGGGTCCCTGTGACCTGGAGGAGTTGCCCTCTGCAGAGGAACTCCAGGACCCCTGGGACCTAGAAGAGCTGCCCCCCATGGAGAAGCTCCCCACCCTGCTGCCGGTTGATGAGGAGGGACTAGTGAGCCTGCTGAGGGCTGAGTTCCCCAGTGACCCCAAGGACCTGGCGGATACAAGTTTCTGGGGATACGAGGAGGGAGTGGCCCAGGGACAGCCATAGCCAGTGGCTGAGACGGGCAAGCCCCCATCGGCGTGTTGTGGTGGGAGACCCACTGACTCAGAGGCAACGCCTTTGCCACTTCTAGGGTCCTGGGCAGGGACACAGTGGAGATGGGCGGGCCTGCGTCCCCCTCCTCCCCACTAACCACCCCGGGAGAGCGAACTCTCCCCTACCACTGCCAACAGCAGACCCCCTTCCAGCCTCGCCCTGACTAAGGGCCGGAGGCTGTAACCTGTGCTGGTCTCACCCCTTCCTGAGGGGTTGGAGACCCCTAGACTACTGGCTTGCTTGTCTCGCCCTGCTCCCGGGCCCGAGGTGATAGACTACTTGGCAGTCCACCCTGGCAAAGGGTCAGGGCTAAGACTCATACAGAGATGCTAATGTTCCCCTTGTAGGAAGGTACAGTGGCCCTCCTCAGAGCCTGGGCCCGAGGAGGGGCCGCAATGGCCAGGCCGAACAGAACCCCGGTCTACAAAGACCATAAGGGCATAATTTTCAGTATGGTTACATTATTCCTTCCGTGTTACCCATACACGCATCTCGCAGTGATGATGGGTATTGATGAGTTACATGCTTTCAGCAGAGTCCACATGCTGTCCTTTAATGGATATATACCATGAAAGCAATGTACTAGGTGTAGTGAATTTGGCAGAACATGGAGAATGGCTTATGAATTATGGCAGTGTGGTCTAGTGGGTTGGACGCTAGAGCAGGAGACCTGGGTTTTGTTCCCAGTTTTCATATAAATCTGCTGTATGACTGTGGTAGGCGCTTCCCACCTCTGTTTCCCCTCCCACCGTTTGACCATTTATGAGCTCTCGTTGACTGCTTCTGTATACCACCCCCGGCACAGTGGAAGCCCCGATCTTGGTTGGGGTCTCTTGTTGCTACCATCATACACAGAACAAACGATGATGATAATGTGAAGCATTGAAGAGCCGTCCCGCTGCTTTATTACATATCCCATTTGGCTACCATGCCAGCTTTACTTAAAACAGCATCTTGGTGGGTCTGCGTTTGTTCATCTTAGCTGCTGTCGGTCTCAGTAACAGTCTAAATGTGTAGGTAGCATCCTTTAACATATGGTGCAGCCATATGCTGCTGTGTCAGGATCGACCTGAAAAATGTGGGAAAGTGAGATCCACTGTCTTACGCATACTTTGGCCCTGGCTAATGAAAGTTAAGTAGCTCTGATCTCAGAGACACCCCCCTCTGACTGGCCTGAGAGCGGGGAATACAGTCTTGGTCCTGCACAGCTTTGCATCGAAAGGCCACATGACAGAGGGAAGGATGGGAGTCGAGGCTGCTGTGACATGAAGGCTGTTGTCTAATGAAGCGCAGCTCAGTGGCTCTGAGCTACATTCTAACCCAGGCTTGTGAGGTCATGTCAGAGTCCAGCGACGATCCCCTGATCGCCTCTCTCACCGAAACTGTCTGTGAGAAGCAAATAGGACAGGGCTCAGTTGTACCTGGTGGCTGCCCATGAATTCCAGGAGGAGAAGGAAGTCACCTTGTTTCTCTATTTGAGGGAGAGAACAGTAAGATCCCTGCTATTAACATAGGGGTAACAAAGGGGTAACATTTCCAAAAGCACCGTAGTCCCATTTTCAAAAATGACTGGTGCCCAGATTCCCTAAGCTATTTAAGTGCCTGGATCTCATCAGTTTTAGTGGGAGCAAGGCCCTTGGATACCTTTGGGGACCTGAGCCTAGCATTTGGGCCCTTCAGGGCCAGACTTTTAAAGGTATTTAGATGCCAAAGGATGCCGATAGACATCTAGTGGGATTATCAAAAGGCCCTATTGAAATCAATAAGAATTAGTGCTTAGGATCTTCTGAAAATCCCGCGAGTCAGCTGCCTGCCTCCTTATGCACCTACGGACCTTTAAAAGTCTGGCCTGAAATCCCAATTAAAATTAACAGGAAGTGCCTTGAGGCTTGTCTGCTGGTGCATTAGTGCATACCAGCTGGGGTGTAAATACTACTGCACCCCAGCGTGTGGCACACCAACTGTATGTATCGACCGTGCCGGCAGGCACTAAAGTTCCCTAATGCACGTTGATGTAGTACTGTTGGGTCATGTCAGTGTGTACCAGGAAACTTTCAGTGCATGCCAGCAGTGTCCACGTGGACAGTTAGTGCACGACATGCTGGTCTGCATGAGAATTTGCACCCCAGCTGGTGCAGACGGCCACAAGACCTAGATCACTTTTGAAAATGGAACTTAGGCTGCTTGATCATACAGGTGCTTTTGAAAATGTCGCCTCAGGTTATAATTTATTTCTATGCAAACATGATTTGGTGACAGACTGTGACACTCTTCCTCCCCACGCAGGTGAGCAGTTACTCATATGCATGGCTTATAGAGTTGTTGTTCATTATTAACGATTAATTTAATGTTTATATTGTGATTGCACAGAGAGACCAACCTGGTCAGAGCCGCTAATGTGCTAGGTGCTGTACAGACCCACAGAGTAAATGACAGTCCCTGAGTGGAAAACCTACACTCTAAAACAGGCATAACAGTAGATGAGACAAACCAACAAGTAGGTGGGGGAAGACAAGATAACAGAAACACTCGGGTGTGCACAATTCTTAGCGAATCAGTGTCAATTGTCTTGTAAGACACTATTTAATGTGAGTAAGGGTGTCAGAGACGGCCCTTTGATTTTACCCAGGCAAACACCCATGGAAACCAATAGGAATGTGCCTGAGAAAGGAGTGAGCCCTCCAGGATTTGTAGAAGTTAAAATATCCTACTGGTAGTGCCACAGTGGACTGCAGATCAGAGCCACCGTATCGCCAGCCCCAAGCATTCTGTAGTCATGTGTCAGGCCCCCCAGAATCATGAGACTGGCGGAAAACTCATGAGATTTTAAAACAAAACCCAGAAGCACACATGGATTCCTTTTCCTTTGGCTATTGGTTTTGAGCTGTCACAGTGCACTCAGATCATGTTCTGAAGCTTTTCTCCACAGCCCCAAGGACTAGAAGTTACCTCCTGAAGTATTTCTCCGGGTGGGAGAGGAGCAATTTCAAAAACGAAGATGTGCCAAGAGGGATGTGAATGCAAACGGCCCTTTCACACTGGCCGTGGTGGATTGTCACTCATGTTAACAAGGAAAGAGGAAAGACCCAGAACGCAACAGCACCGACAGTGGCCAGCTTAGTGGAAACTGGTGGGCCTCCCCATCCTGAGAACAGAGAAGCCAGGGCCAAAGCACTTCAGCTTATAGACGTTAATAAATCCTTATCCTTGTAAATTAAGGGCTCGCTTCTTCAACATGCCGAGCACCCTCATCTCCAATGGGAATTGCAGGAGACTCTCAGAAACTCGCAGCATCCTTCAAAAAACTGGACTTCAATGAAGTTACTCCAGTTTCCACCAGCTGAGGATTTGCCCCATGGTTAGGAGTGGGCACCAAGCTGCAGTATTTGGATTCAGATTTCAACCCCCCCAACTCAGGAGCGTTCAGAGCTAGAAGTTTTGTTCATTCCATTGGAGAGCTAAGGAACAGCTGTGAAATTGGGATCCAGACCCAAGTTCAGTTTCCAACACCCTCCAGTGTCTGGAGATGACAACTTATGGTTCAATCCCATCTCTAGTTAATAGGGATCTTAAAATTATCCATTCATTATCCATCTACAGTATTAACCTCAATGTCCTAATGTATTCACAAGCT
This sequence comes from Mesoclemmys tuberculata, assembly GCA_007922155.1. Taxonomy (NCBI): domain Eukaryota; kingdom Metazoa; phylum Chordata; order Testudines; family Chelidae; genus Mesoclemmys; species Mesoclemmys tuberculata. The sequence continues at coordinate 3,561,853 of ML675650.1, read as the reverse complement.
GACTGCTCACAGTGCGAAGGACTATTTTCCATTGTTTGATTTAAACGTACGTAACATTCACTGAATGCATCAATGGTCTCGTAATATGTGAAAAGGAGGAACTAATTAGTCCCCATCATAGACTTATACTCCCAAACAAAAATCTTTTAGAGACAGCGTTAAGGAAGATAATATGTTGCCTTTTGAAACAATGTTAACAGACTCTTGTAGTTTGAGGTAGGAAAAAAAACAACAACTCAGAACATTTGTGCTATCCTCTTCATCATTGCAAACGCCCAGGTAAAAATCTCTGAGGTGGGTTTAAGGCAGAAAATATAAAGAAAGTTAGTCATTCTAAAGGCTAGAAACAAAGAAAATTCACAGTTAATGTTGACTCATCTTCACTCTACTTGCTCCCCCACCTACAATTAGAAAACCTGACCAGTTACAAAGCTAGAGACCCAAACCAAGGCTGTGCTACGTGCTGTACAAATGCATTGTGTGAGATAGTCCTTGCCCCCAAAGGCTTTGAAATTGAAATAGACGACAGAGGAACAGGGGGGAGGGGGGAGAATGACTTATCCAGCCGCACAGCTTGGCGTAACGAAGATCTCCTGAGTACCAGACAGCTGCCTGATACAGTGGACCATACTGAATCTCCACTATCGGCAGTAAGGGTGTGATCCAAAGCCCATCAAATTCAATGGGAATTGTTCCACTGAGATCACTTGGCTTTAGATCAAGCCCTAAATGAATTCCAACAATATGCTTATTAGTTGTCTGATGATAGAAACGGCACCCACCCATCACAGCAGGAAAATACTTGAGTTTCATCCAATTGCCTGCATTACCATCCATGATTTAGGACGTATGATGAATATGCCATTTTAAAAATCTCCACCATGCTGACATAAGCCTCTGAAATAGTTCTGTGTGTAAGACGAGAGACAAGCCAGGAATAGGGTGCTAACAATTAGTGAATTTCCTTCATGTCCCATGTGGTACCTCCCTTTCAACAATAACTTCCTTGGAAGGAGGATATAACTATGTGCAGATATATTTCCCAGATCTTCTAGTATCTTTTCTAACATTTTCTTTTCTACACTAGAATTTATAAATGGATGCAAAACCTACATGTAAAAATAAAGTAATAAAGCGTAGGAATGCAATTGTAACACCATTGTAAAGTTGGTCTTACTAAATGGCACTGAAACTTGGAGACTTATTAAGGACTTCCTAAACCTTCAGGTTTTCATAAACTTCTGCCATAGACAAATCCTCAATATCGGATAGCCAGAAAAAATCAGAAAACAAAAAACACCTGACATAGAAACCAATAGGACAGGAAATGACAGAACAAAAATGGAGATAGCTAGGACATAAATGGAGGAAATATCTGAACAATGCAATAAGACAGATATTAGACTGATACCTCCAGGGCAAGCAGTGACAAGGTCATCAAGAATATCATGGAAGCACACAACGGAAGTGGAACTGAAAGCTATCAAAATGCCATGGGAAGAAGCTAAGAGCAGGAGACCAGCAAAGATGGAAAGCAATGATGAAAGTCCTATCTTCCACATGGAATAGAGAGGCATAAGAGAGAGAAGAGAGTAGCTACAGTTGGAGTTAACATCTGGAATGGCTCTTTTAGCCCAGATCCACATTACTGAATGTGATAATCTGCCCCCGAACTACAGCTGAAGATAAAAGAAGGGATGTCAAGTGACAGTGTTGATGTTTGAATTTCATAGTTTGAGACCAGAGTGTCTCCTATTGTGTCTCATATTCACCTTTTGGGTTTTTCATTGCATCCTGAGCTCAGAAGGCAATCCCATTGCTAGTAAAGAAGGATGCAAAATAAATAAAATAGACAAAATAATCCATGATAGTTTTAGTTGCGCATCCACTTTTTACAATTTTAGGGCCAGATCCCCAGGTTGTGTAAATAGGCATAGCTCCACTGAACTCAGCAGAGTGTGTTGCTACACCAGCTGAGGATCTGAGCCTTAATATTTCTATTACCTTAGCCCCCGTGGAGACCCATTTAGGTGCAGACACCAGAAGAGTCTCCCTTGAAGAACTCATCATTTAGGAAGGTAGCTTTTTGCCAATGAGCTACAAAATCTAAGGGAATAGCATGAGACTACACAGAGAGGAGGAGGAAGGTATTGCTACCTGTCCTGGGTGTTCTCTGAAGGTATTAGTTGTAATGAATCTGCCCCTGTAGTCTCTTCTCTCAGTGCATGTTTGGCAGGAGCTCCCAGTACCTCAGAGGCCAGCTACCGTCCCTTCGGCCCAAAACAGCAGCATGTGCTTCACTCCACCCCAGGAGTTCACGGCCATTAGTGTCTCTAGCTGTCAGTTCACTGGAGTGAGCGCTAATGAATGTAAACACGTATCCCCAAATGTAGAGGGCAAGTGTAATAATTCGACAACTTGTACCTTAGGAGAACAGCAGTTACTGATAAGTAATTACCTCTTCTCCAAAGATGACCGTTGTGATAGCACCCTGCCCCTGAGAAGTTAAATTCCCCCGAGATGTCTCCTTAGCAGAGGGGGAGCTCACCGAAGGTTGGACCAAAGAGAAATCTCCAAACATGGATTTCCAGCAGCATACCGATATGAAGTTCCCTGTGCTCCAAGTGCCACATGGTCGCCAAGTATCGCAACCCTAGGCGCTAATTAGAGAAACATTCCTCAGCCTGGAGGCCTATGAGGGCAGGAGAGCTGGGCACACTGCCTGAGCATTTGCTGAGGAATCCGAGAGGGCAGCCTGGACTCAGTCCAGAAGGACAAGTCTGGACAGAAGTGAAGTGACATCATTTTATAGTGCAGTGTTCTATCCAGGAACAACAGCACACGGCTTGGGGACTGAGGGGAGGTGGTTTGCACCTGCGGGGCCTGGATTGGTCCATGGAACAGGCTAGGATACCCTTGAGAACATCCCTTCTTCTGAGGTCTGCAGCAGCTGGGGGATAGCCAGGACACAGAATACGTTTTCCTACTCCAGCCCTCCTTGTGCCCGCTGCTGTCCGCCCCAACGCACCCCAACACAAGGGCTGCAGGGGGGGCACCCCTGCACTGGTGGTGGTCTCCAGGCAGGACTCTAGCCCCCGGGGCTCCAGGAACTGGGGCTGTCTGGCAGACACCCGACATCATAAGACTCCGATAAAATCAAGAGAACTGGCAACTCTCTACCACATCTTGAGTCCTGCCCCTGGAGAGCAAATCCCACCACCGTCTCCCACCTTCCGCTGTTTTGGTCTCCTATTACTCGGTCCCCCTTGGACTGTATTTTCTCTATTTCTCACTGTCCTGCCCCAGCCCTGCTCCCCTTCTTTCCATACTCTTGCTGGGGAATTGGCTTTTGGTATTCCCCCCAGAGCTGGGCTTGAACCAAAACCTCCAAGCGATTGGGGGAAGATGGGCAAGCCAGAATCCAAACCTAGATCTGGATCCGGTTTGCACAAGACCCCTATATCTTTAATGATCTGGACAAAAACTCCTGATCTGAGCATGCACAATCTTGAAAGCTGGCTCCAAACTCATATTTTGTGAGTTTGGTAAAACCCTGTTTTTTCCAAAGCTAATCTTTGTTTTCCTTTGATCTTCCATCTGTCTGTTTCCTTGGACCTTTAACCTTCCTATGCTCTTGCCTTACAGTCTTTGAATATTGTATCTTAGTTAATTAGTTATATGACAGATACCCTTCTCTTTGTTTCTTGCATTACTGATGGTCTTATCCTGTCAATTTAGGACTAGAGGAATAGCAGAGCATCCAGAATTCTCCTTTCTCTTTTTGTTAGCTGATTGAGCTGGAAAAAAATATAAGGAGGTCCCAAGTTTTGTTTCTTATGTTTGCAGCCTTGCTGATTCAAAAGGGCAGTGGTTTCAGGAAGTATATCTTAAGGGACTGACTAAAAATTGTAGCAGTAATGCCAAAATTATATCGGCTGTCAGGATATCTATAAATATGATAGAGGCCAAATATTGCAAGCCACAGAGCAAATGATCTTGTAGTAACAGCTTGGTTGACACCTGACAAAAAATATAGCAGCAAAAGATGACGTCACACATCAGCCATCCAAACTCACTAGAATTTTGAGATTGGATCTCATGAGTCTCTCAAATTGCCACAATGTGGTTCAAAATCCTTTAAAATGAAACTAAGGTTCAACACAGGCACCTGTTTTCTTATTCCCCTTTCTTGCCTTATTTCTGTTACAGAAGACATGCACAGCCGTCATTTTTTTAAAATTTCAGACTAAAGTGAGAAACTTAGGCCCAGATCCTGCAATTGGATCTACAAGTTCAGTCTCATGCAGTCACATGACTTCGATGGGGGTCCAGGCTGGTGAGGGAGAAAGGCGTGGCTCCATATCAGGACCAGAGCTGGGCAGGAGATGATTTTCCCATCCCCCGAATATTTTCAATGATTTAAAATCTTTTTCCACCTTGAATTGGGGGGAAAAGTTGACATCTGGAAAACTTTGCAAACCACAAAAAGATTTGTGTGTTTGTTGCGGGTCAGTTGAAATATTCCATTTCGATTTTGACCCCCTTTCTTTTTTAACTTCTTTTCAGTCTAATTGGCTTAAATTTTGAAACAAAAAGTCATTTTGAACAGGAAAAGTGGAATTTTAGGTGGGAAAATGTCAAAACAATTTCAAAAGAAACATTTTAACAATTTCAAAACTTTTTGTCTCAATATTTGTTTCCAGTTTGGAAATTCATCAAACCCAGCCCTGTTTTGCAATTTTAGTTTCACTGAATCAGCACATTTAGATGATCCATTGAAAAATTCCAAACCAGCTGTAGTCAGGATCAGAATCTTAAAAGGTATTTTCCACTTACAGTATGGAGATAAGTTTTGACTGGGAAGGTTAGGTTATGTGAGATGACCAGGTGTGGGATATGTTGGCCAGAGAATACAAGAATTAATAGTCATGGGATAAAGACCACAAGGAAGACCTAGCAAAAGGTGATTTGAAGTGCCAAAGGAAGACATGAAAAAGGCTGGTTTCGGCATGGAAGACACACTTGGCATGGACTCTTGGAGACAAAGAACAAGAGCCGCTGATCCCGATTGACAAGACGAGTGGCGATAAGATTCACAAGGAGACCTGGTCAGTGCTGTTGGTGGCTTGTCACTTGCGATTTTCAAATGCCTTTAAGCGGTTTAGGACCACAAGTCCCACTGAAAGTCAATGAGACTTGTGCTCCTAAATTACTAGGTGCTTTTGAAAATCCCACCTCCAGTCAAATAAGCAGTAATTAGAATAGCAGGGCCAGGTTCTGATCCTCTTGCTCATCTTGAATAGCACCTTCCCCTGCAAATAATCCCGTCAAAGTCAATGGGACTGATCCAGAGCGAGGGGCTTTCCAGTATGAGTAGGAGGAGCTGAATGTGGCCCCTGGTTTTTAATGGCAAATGCCAAGATCCATTCATAAGGCTCAAACACGCATTCAATCCCTGGTGTAATTTGACCTCACCTTCTACCCATCTCTTTTCAATGGGATTTATTTTCCTACATACTAATTTTGATGACCCTGAGAGTAAGTGCCTGCACTCAGCAAATCCCATTACTTGGAGTTCACTTTTTAACACCCACCTTTAATTTTCTATTGATGACTTTTCTATTTCCACATGCTTGTAAATCTTGCCTGCTTCTGAGGTGCCTGCTGTCACATTGGAAGTTAAATTGTGTTTAGACCATCTCCACTGCTGGATGACCTGTGGCCAGCCCAGTGACTCTAACAAATTAGCAAGATCTTATTTGTATGCTTAGCTGCACTTTGTTTTAATCATATTTATGCTCTAATGTGTGTAAAATTTGCTGGCCACTGTCCTTGAACATCAGTAATATCTGCAACTACGTTAGCTGAACATTAGTTCTGTTTGCACATATTAAATTCTAATGTATTTTCCTAGTGTGTTTTCAAATGTCTATTACTGTCTACCCCATGTACTATATTGCTTTGGTTGCAGCTAAGATATCTTTATAAATGACACAACTGATTGCTGAGCCGAGCTCTGATTCCTGTGAACTTTTCCTGCAGAAACATGTCAGAACAGAATAAACCACTTAGTCATTTTATATTCTAGAAAAAAATTCTCTCATTTACTTGTTTCCCCTCTGTTATTTACTTCAGGAGGAGAGAAGCAAACAGAGTTAGAACTCTTTCTTGGACCTTGGCAACATTCCCTCCAGAGTAACCTGATGCTTGGACCATGTTCCAGTTGGAATGGATTACATTCTGCCTATGCAAATTCCCCCTACAATGTCGATGGGATGCAATAGTGGTGCATGTCCTGCTCTAGGTTCTTTAGTTAGAGTGATGTGCATAAACAGTAGCCAAATTCCACCAAGGGCCACATTTCAGTTGAAGCAGGCGCTCCATTCTGTAGAGTGCAATGGAAAGTTCATCATTAAGAAGTCAACATTGGTCAACAGTCGCCATGCAGCAATACCTCACAACACCAGATTTTATTCTCAGGCTACATCTATGCTACAAAATAAGGGTGTTCATGATAGCTCTCATCAAGCTAGTGTAAGCTGACTCTATGCCTCTCACAGAGTAACTAAGTCAGCATAGCAGGCGAGGGACGTCAGTGGGAGTGAAATTTTAGTATAGATGCTTACGTAGTTAGATGGATATAAGCTGCCTTGCATTGACCTAACTCGGTAGGGTAGACCAGGGCTTACCCTCACACTAGCTCATTCAGAGTATGTAAGCAGGGGAGTCACACCCCTAGCTCCTAGTACAGACGTAGCCTTACACAGAAGCTATCTATTCTACCTGATGATAACTGAAGGCTTTTTATTAGACCTGGGCAAATAAATGATTTTTTACTTCAGGGGCTGAAAAAAAACCCAAACAAACAAAGTTCAGTTCAAACAGAAACAGGCCTTTTTCAATTTTTCTCGCAGAAATGAAAAACTAAAAAATAATTTGGGGATTGAGTTAAATGTTTCGGTTGACCCAAATGATTTTTTAAAATAAATATGGCTGAATTTCTAAATGAAACATTGTCTCAAACTGAAAAGTCAAACGTTTTATTTCAAAATGGTCAAAACAAACCATTTTGACTTTTGGGGGAGGGGAAAAAAACCCTTTTTATTTTCAGTCAAAACTCTGCCAGATTTGACCCAAATTTACAAATAGTTTGTGCCCCCCCCAACATGCATTTTTTGGGCGAGTTTATCCTTCACCAGAAAAATTCACTCAGCTCTACTTTTTACTGGCTTTTAGAGTAACTTGTAAGCATGTATAGATCCCCCTGGCTTAAAGGTGCTAAGTAATTGCAGAATCATTTCATCCATATGTTTCTCTGTGTGTGCTGATTATTGTGACAAATAAGATATTTTAGGCATCTATTGATATTTTATTTCTGAAGCAAGGCAGGAAGTCCATTTAGATCCATACACTCTTTTGAACTGGCACTTGTTCTTTCAGGTACAGTACATGCAAGTCTTTTTAAAATCTGCTTAGATGACCTGGCTTTTTATTCCCTATAATACCTACTCTCCACTTAAGGAAATTTCACCTAAATTCCTTCGCATTCTGACCCTGACATACTATAGCTTAAATGCTTGTATTTGACAGAAGCTTAAATAGGCTTGTGGCATCTACAGCCCATTCTTTGCTTCTTTCAGGATCTTACATATTTCAATAATCTCCCCCTTGGTGAAGAATGCAGACCTGGTTTCAGTAACTTTAGAAATAGCTCAGGTCCTTGACTGCCTGACACACTGTGAGGGCTCTTTGCTGTAGCTTCCCTGACTTTTTAGGTACTGCTTCTCCCTTTTGTGAGCAGAATATACACAATATTCCATATATAGCTTTATTCGTCCCTCGTACAGGTTTAGGATGTTTGAGAGTTTTCTAGGATCATTCTGGTTTCCCCCAGTCAATGCTCAGCTGTCAGACTTAGTTAACAGACTAAGCACCTACCTTCTTTAGGCGCTTGTCACAGTCCCAGACCGCCAGGTTCTGTCCTGAACAGGGTGATTTGAGAGCAAGCTGTGTGTGTCCTTCAGCCTTACGTTGGTATGTTGCCTTGCAACATGAGTCTTTTGTAGTCAATGAAGGTTCTTGCATTGATTTAATAGGGCGCTGGTTAATATTAATACTTATCTCTGGCATAGAACTTTTCCCCAGTAGAATGCAAAGGCTTTACAATGATCAATATTGTTTTGCCCATTTTATAGCTGGGAAACTGGGGGGAAGAGGCTTGCCCAAGGTCACCCACCAGGCCAGTGCCAGGTCTGTGAACAGAATCAGCATCTGCTGGCTTCCAGGTTATTGGTCTATCCACTAGGCAAAACTGCTTCTCATCCCACACCCCAGCACAGCTGAGAAAGATAAAATTACTATTGCTCACAGCAAGCTGTGCCTTTCCCTCCCCACCCTCCGCACATACACTAGAAACAGTGCCAGGTTCAGGTTGGTTTAGGGATGAAGATTGGATTTAGCTCTCACTTAATCCAAACCATCTCTGCCTAATTCCCTCATATATGCATTAAATTTACAGCCTTTGCTTTATTTTTCAATCTTTTGTAATTGACTTAATTAACAATAACATGCATAAAGGGAATGAGGAAATAAAGAGAGAAATCAGATAAACACAAACAAACAATTGAATGTAATGTAGCATACGTAAAATCATCAAGGCAAGGACGTTTAATACCATATCAAACCAAGTTAATTGAGTGTGAAAGATAATTATGATGAAAGGGGTGTTGGCACTGAGCAAAGATCATTATCTAGAAAGCTTCAAAAATATATTTATAGAAGGGTAAATATCAAATGAAATCCAGCTGGAGAATGTAAGGGCCCATCAGGACCTGATCCTTAAAATAAATCTCTCTCTTAAGATAAAGTATCTGTGAATTTGGTTATTAAGGGTGGACTATACCCTGGTTTTCTACGACTGAGTAAAGGCACCTCCTAGCTTGTTTGGTCTATCTGGATCTTGGCTTTGCCCTTTGTGAGAAGGTGGGCAGGGAGAGGACAGATATCTAAATGATACCAGGCACAGTGGGGGGAAGGCAGGCGGGAAACAGGAGTGCCTGATTTGCTTTCTCTTGACCATATGTTATTTTTGATAACTCCTTGTAACAAGCTGGCGGTGTTTGCCTGAAACTCATTCCCTCCCCCCTCATCATGCTGATCTTACTGTGAATGGGTTCATTGAATTATGCTAATGCAGGTTGCTCAGTAATCCTCCTGGATAGAAGGGAGGTGGGAGTAGCTCTGTGGGGACAGAGGACCTAGTATATGGGCTGACCCATCCTCTGGTAGGAACCCTAGGAGCAGTCAAGTCTGAGGAGAAAATTTGAGCCAATCTTTATATCTTCTTAGTGTCTTCTTTGTTGATAAAGCCAGTCACCTGAAAGGGAATGACTTTGGATTCTACACAATCTGTGGGCTGTATTAGTAGATCCTCCTGGTAGATGCTCCAGTGGTATTAGGAGTGAACGTTTTTTTTATTTGAAAACCTGTCGTCGTTTCAGCTATCACCTTCCTGGTCTGTCGTGCCTCTCTTTTGTAAATGAATCCCACAGTCTCCTATGCCATTTTGCCTCAACAGACCTAGGTCTATCTCAGAATTAACGGTTTCCAAGTGAACGGCATTCACAATCAGTATTTGTGTTTCAGATTTATTCTCTCCTCCTCGTATATTAATTTCCTCTCTGTAATTTCTAACCTATCTTTTATCTGTCCTATTTAGACTGTAAGCTCTTTGCAGCAGAGGCTGTCTCTTATGATGTGTTTGTACAGTGCCTAGCATACGGGGTCTTGGTTGGGACTCTGCATTACCGTATTACTACTAATACTATTGACTATCTTCTAAGGGATGGAAGAAGGTTACATACAAAATAATTACGAAAGCTTCACTGAGACTGCCTTCATTCATATTTAAGGACCAGGTTATGAGAACTTTACTCTCCCCAAAGAGCATCACATGGAGTAAGGTGCTACTCAACACAACTAAGGATGGCAGGATCTGGCTTCAATTCAACAGCATTGCAGAAGAAATAAATAAAAGCACAAAATACTCCATAGCCCACAAGCTGCTATAGAAAGCATTGTACAGCACTAGAAGCACCTCTCCCCATAAAATATGGATCATGAGACAAATTCCCGACTTGACGTTCAAATGTGACAGCTCACAGGCTAGAAAAATAACCAAACTGGAAACTTCACGACTTGGAGCCCTGGCAAGACCAAGGTGGATGAGAACAATTTTTGTATTTCCAAATTGCAAGTGTGTCCTGTAATTTATAGATCTGGAACTTGGAGTCTGATCTTGCCAGCCTTACTCTAGGCAACAGGCAACCCACGGGCAGAGTGCTGACATCCACCTGAGCACAACGAAATACAGGATCAGTTCCCATCCATCCATCCATCTATCTATACACCCCGCTACCTACCTAATCTAACCTAAATATAGATCTGGCCTTTCCTTCATTTATTTCCTCCTCTTCTTGGTGCTTGTAATATGTAAGGAAAAATCTTGTCTTTGCACGCTATAAAATCCAGCGAGGTTTTATAAGATGAAGAGAACTACAGTCCACATCCTCTGCATTCTGGCTATGGGTGTCTTATCTAGAGGGGGATCTCTGTCCCTCTGGGTGAATGCAGGCCACCCAAAGGAAAGCCCATATGGCTGGTCTCAGAACCACAGAGTGGTTCAGAGGAGACCGCTCCCAGGATTCCCTTTAGACTTGCAGAATACAGCAAAGAAATGTAACCTTTGAGGAGGACACACTGAGTTTTGTCTTTGTGCTGCGATGTGCTTAGCCTGCTACTGGACACTGTGAAATATCAAGAAAGCAAAACCATCCTTTGTAAGATGAACTGAATGTGGGACTAGCACAGCATTGGATTGGGCCCCAGGTAACGGTGCACAGGGCCGTTGCCTTGTCATGTCTGTGTTGGGAGGAAGTGACGGGAGACTGACTTCCCTGACTGCAGCAGAGGCATTGGCACACAGATTCATATTCATCCCAAAGCCCGGGACTAGCTATTCTTCTGACAGTTGTTTTGCCGGCTTTTCCGCTACGAGCTGTAGATTGGCAGTGTGAACTGGAATTTGGCCCCGCCTTTCAGTAGGGCTCAGCTCCAGGATATGGTGGCTCGCGTCTCCCAGTTCTTTGCTGATACATTCTCGCACCTCTCCCTAACATCCTATCTGTGGGGTGCGTGGAACTTCAGAGGAACATTAGTGTTACTGGAGCTAGCGGAGGAGGCGTGCACTGGGGACTGGGCTGGGCTGGGGGATGTTTTGGATGTTACTCCATTATATATTTTTGTGTGGATATTTAAACATGAACTCTGTGCCTGGAGCTCTGGATAGGTATTTGAGAGAGAAAACTACTGGCCGTTGTGACGGGGTAACCTCTGCTCCCATCGTCTTTGCTCTCACACAGATGACTCAGTGATCTTCCTTTTGAAGATACCACTGTGTAACGTGCACTGTTCTCAGGGCCATTCAGTTTAACTACCTTTCCCCCAAGGGGTGAGGGTGGGAAAAGTCTCTCTGCACAGACAGCTGCCTTTGTCAGGCCCAGCTACCATTTCTCTCTTTCTTCTGCTTTCCCCCTTGCCCCTCATTTCGGTGCTCTTTCACTCCCCTTGTTAATGGGCTTATGGGCCCATTATCTACTCAGCCCCAATCTGATCTGGTACCAGGAACTCCTCTCCTTATTCAGGCCTTCCTCAGGAGTCCAACTAGTGAAACAGAGGCCAGAATGCTGGGTCAGTTGCCGATTCCCAGCACCACGCTTCCAGTTCCATGCTCAGCATCTTCAATACGTATTATCTCAGAAACCATGGCCTTGATAACGCATCCACTTTCCCAGTCACCAGTGCACACACACAACCTCATTCAGTCTGACGCCAGCCTTGTCCTCATTGGACACAAAGGACTATCTGCCAGCACCTACATACCATGCAGTTCTTAGCATACATTTGGCACTAGGAACATAAGTGCCGCCAGACTGGATCAAACTGGGCTCCACCTAGACCCATATGCTGTCCCTGACAGCGGCAACACCAGATGCTTCATAAGAAGGTGTGAGAAATCCTGCTGATGCCAGTGATGGGATAATCTGCCTACAGGAGACGCTTCCCCCAAATCCTCAATACTTACAGCTTATTTTAGGACCTAAAATATGAGAGTTTGTGACTGGGATTTTGAAAGGTTTCTCAGGGGGTTAAAGTCAGTGGGAATGGGGTGCCCAACTTCTTTAGGCTGTATTCCAAAGCCCAGCCAAGATCCTTCCCTTACTGTCATAACTTTGGATGGTTCCAGTCAGGGCTCAAGCGTAATTTTTTCAGGTCCAGTACAAACTTGTAACACGGGCCCCCTCCCACAGACATACCACAATCCGTCATCCCATATATACAATCTCATGAGCCATGAACATTTTTTTCCTCATGGTAATGGGGATGCAGCCTGGGCCGGGCCCCCCAGGGCCTCCAGGTCCTGGTAAAGTGTACCCTTTCTTCCCCCCATGTGGGGGCCCTGGTTCCAGTGTCTCTGCAAATCTTGGATAGTTTCTGGAACCCTGCCTAGCTTTTCCCCTCAATGATCTCTTATGGCAGGAAAGTCCACTGTATATATTCAATAACAGGAAGGTTAGGGAAGACAGCAGATGCTGATCTTTATGTACTGTACATTGGGCATACTGACTTCTTGATAGAGACACTGCTGTTACAACATACCTTTATAATACTACAAAGAGCAGTAAGGGACAGATTTTTAAACATATTTAATTGTCCTGGGAGTTAGGAGCCTGAATGCCTTTAAAAATTTGGCCCTAAGTGTTAGCATTTGCTATATCTCTTCATAAATAGCTCTCTCCCAGAAAACCAATAGCTCCACACTGGAGTGAGAAGAATCCCCTACTGGGCAGATCTGATAATCCCCATGCACTGGAAATTTCATTGTTGCTAGGTTAATGCATTTTAGCCTCTTCTGAAACTGCTCCCCTTAGAAAATTAAAGGACTGATGACTCATTTTCTTTCTTCAGCTACAGGTAATCCTACCGTAATATTAAAACCTGTACAAGGCTGCGAATGCCCCAGGATTACACCACATTCTGCATGTTGAAGCCAAAATCAATAGCTGGTAAAGGGAAAGTGTCATGAACAAAATCTGAAAACTAGGGTTGGTTTAATAAGGTTTGTGCAACAGCTTCTCTTGAGGAATTTCAAGGCGCAATAAATAAACTGCCTCCTGCCAGGGGGCCCAATATAAACAAGCCACTCCTCTCCCTGAAACCGACCTCATTTAGCTTGGAGAGCTGTAGTCTAAGGAGCAGGAGAATATTTTTGGAATGCTCTCAATTAAATGACAATTTAATATCCTCAGACTCGCAGCAGAGATCAGGGAAAGCTTAAACTGAAAACCCTCCTGATAATAAATGTAGCATCAGGCCGTTCTAAGGCAGGTGGGCTTCCTGCCTGATTCTATCATTGCTCTTTGAGTGGGCTCTGCTAGATGGTGTGGTAATTATGTCCATGTTAACACTTGTCAGAGGATAATCTTAGGGTCTGTACTGCCAGCAACAAGCAATTTCCAAATGCAAATTGAAATAAAAGAGCCCCAAACGAAGGGTCCTGATCTTCCACTCTGTTGGGCTGGAAGAACAATCTGGCAGGCTAGCTCTGAGATGGCAATGGTGAATCTGCCCATATGCACTCTAAAGCTCCGGCTGTGTGTGGGTGAAGTGGAATTCACTTATAGACATAGGCAAATTGTTCCAGCCCCAAAGTACATGTCACTAAGGTACATTTAATTCTTTATTGCAATTACACTGGTCTTTGTGGCACGTCATACGAATTCACAGAAGAGCCTTAGGATCATTAGGTTAAGAAGCGGTCTCGGAGTCTCACTTTTCTTGTGTTTTGAGCCAGTGTTGGGCGGAATATTTTGTGACTGCTTTGGGGGAAGGGTGATGCCTATTAAAATAATGTGATGCAGCATACTTAATACACACAGCTCCAGTGTTGGACGTGATCAAGTGTCTACTTCTCTATGATGTTTTCACAATAATAAGAATTCACTAAATGATGCACTAAGTGACTTTAAGATGCTAGAATTCAGTGCATGTCTAGTTTCCTCGTAGTCTTGCTAACAGGCACCAAAGAAATGGACTTCGTTTAAACTAACACTATAATCCTTTTCCTTTCCAGTAATTCTAGGAAAGCTTTATGTGGTTAGATCTGGTCGGAGTGTTTCATTCGAAATATTTTAATGAGAAAAAATGGCTTTTTTGTCAAAATGAATGTTTCTGTGGGAAATGCCTGATTTTTAATTAAATTTGACGTATTTGTTGAAAAAATGAAAACTGAAAACATTTTTTTGAAATAATTGGGTTTCACCAACTGAAAATCAAAAAAAAAAAAAAAAGGTCAGCAACTGAAAATTTTTCATTTGATGAAAACCAAAATATTTTTTGTTTTTTCAACAAAATCCTGAAACTTTTGATAAAAATTCTTGATGAAAACCAAATCATTTGTTTTGGAACTAGAATTAAAACAGGAACTAGAAATGTTCCTTGACCAGATGTATGATCTGTTTTCAGTTTCTGCTTTAATCAGACTCAAAGCTGGAGCACTAGCAGCAACAAGAATAGAGATTTTTGAAGCATTTCCATTTTAAGTCACTGTTTTCAGGTGCTCACAACTTTCAGAAGCTTTCAGCCTTTGAGTTGAAATTTACAAGGCCTGGTCTCTGCTTTGGGGTGAATTTTGTCAGAAATTTGAGTAAAAATGTTTCATCCTGTAGAGTTAAGAAACAAACAACAACATTTCCATGCCAGTAAAGTCTTTGTGATGTTTTTGGACCAGCTCTGAGGCTGAAATGGTTGAGGACAGAGGGTGTAATTGGCAAGGAAATAGCTCCTTGTGCTCTGATGAAAATGAGTTTGGATTTAGCCAAGTCAAGGGCATTTGGCAACCAAAGTTTGTGCAAGTGTGGTCGTTTTGCTTTGAAGGCTGCACTGAGTGCACTGCAGTGTGTTACCAACTGAGACCCAGATCGAGGACTCAGAAATCATGTTAAACATAGTGAGCTCCACCTCATTCCTTGGCCACCTGCACTGCATTTGAACCTGAATGAGACAACTCTTGTGCAAATGAACGAGACGACGCCTGTGCAAATCGTAGTTTGCAAGAATGTCATTAAAGGAAGCCTAATGCCTGGGCACGAGGGGACAGAGGTGCGGTGGCATGCTGCCTTTGGCATGTCTTTATTTTAGGGTGCTTTGCTTTGCAACCTTTGCCATCTCTGCAGCTAGCCTTGT
Source organism: Mesoclemmys tuberculata (assembly GCA_007922155.1). Taxonomy (NCBI): domain Eukaryota; kingdom Metazoa; phylum Chordata; order Testudines; family Chelidae; genus Mesoclemmys; species Mesoclemmys tuberculata. The sequence continues at coordinate 3,546,550 of ML675650.1, read as the reverse complement.
CTCTGAAATTAGATCAGCCTGAGATGTGTTCACTGGACAGAGATAGTGGCCTTCTCCCCTTCTCCTGCACCAGGTTTGGGAATGCTGAGGTGTTCTTCTCTTTGGGGACTGAGAATAGTGAATAGAAACCTGGGCTTCTACTTAGACCTCCTTGCTTCATTCCGGCAGCATAAAGGGACCTTAGAGAGGGTAAAAGTAACCTCTGCGAATTGCCCCAGTGCAGGGAGTCCCCCTGGAAAATCCCAGGGCCCGGCCCGTAAGGGAGCCTTTTGGAGCCAGGCTGACAGAAGTGGGACAAGGCTAAGGGTGTCTGACGAGAGCCCTGGACCCTGCACCTCAGCTGGTGCAGGGGGATGGAGGCTTGCTCCCTCCCATCATGCAATGTTCTGGGGGCAGCCCTGGGAGAAGAACCTGGTTACATTCTCTTCCCTCTGACCCCCTGCACCCCATACAGTAAGGGCAGCAGTGCACTGCACTCTTTACGGACCCGTGAAATAGGTACAGTATTGACCCAGCAGCTACCACACGCCTGCCACTCCCAAACCAGGCCATCCAGGCTCAGGCAAGGAGCACCGTGGCCACTCTGTCCCAGGGGAGTTCTCCCATTGCTTTTGGATCAGGCCCTGAGTAAATGGGCACCTTTGCTGCAGCATCCATCAGTGTGGGAGCTGATGCCTTGATCACATCTCTGATGGCGAGGTGGGCAGCCTCACATCCTCCAGCATCTGCTGACTCGGGATATGGGCAACACCACTTTTACTTCCTGTGAGTGTGAGACTTTGATGCGTGGGGCTAGGTTCCCAGCAGCCTGGGCTGCACATGAGATGCTGTTGGATTATGGTTCGTGTTGGATTATAGCCCACAGCACAGTGCAGCAGGCTCTGCTCCCCAGGCAGATTTTTCAGTGAGGGGTGGGGGAATGATGGAGGTTTACTCTCCCCCTAGCAAACTGTGGCCGGGTGGGGTACACAGGTTCAAAGCTAATGCAGATCCTTAGGGCTGCCGCTGCTGTCTGGTTCGAGTGAGCAGCGAGCTCTGAGACCCCAGCAGTAAATAATATATGACAATAAGAAAGCATGCAGCAAAGGGATTTCATCTGCAGGCCACAGCTCAGCACCGGCCTGCCCTCTTCACTCCTGTCTCAGCGCAGCGCCCTCAGGAGTCATGCCCAGCCTCAAATGTAACGAGAGACAGGGAGCCTCCCAAGGAGGAAGCAAATGGTTGCCACTGTGATCTCACAGGATTGATTCCCAGAGGCTCTGCAGCCGCGGCCGGCGCTGACTTAGCGGCGTGATGTTGTGCCTACTTCGCTGCTAAGTCCAGTGTTTTGAGGGGAATTGTAAATCCAGCAATAACCAGTGAAGGACTAATGGGGGGTGGTGCTCACTGCCACACTGAGTGAAATGGCCATAAAGCACAGCAGTGGAATATCACAGAGACGCTTGTGATGGCCACAGTCTTGGCCAGCCCCAGGCATTGAACGGGGAACCGCCACGATATTACTGATTTATTGTTATGAATAATAATAATTGATAGATGCATTATAGGGGGCGGGGTTTGCCTTCCTCCAGAGCATCACTTACTGGCCACGGCTGCACAAAGAGTGCCAGACTGGATGGATGAATTGTGCTGTGTTCCTGTGGCTGAAATCCAGTAGCACACTGGGTCTGGTAAGCTGCAGCTTCCAGCATTCATTCCAGTGACCCTTCCTGTACCGCTTTGAACCACTGCTCGACCCCAGACTCACCTTCCTTCTCTCTTTTGGATAAACTCTTCCCCTTTCAGGTATCCCCTAAAGGGTGAATCTGCTGATTTCAGACCTGAGTTAGGGTTGGTTGGTGGTATTCGCCACATAGTGCATTCAATAATGGGATGGATTCCTCAATACAGGCCAGAGACCATGAAAGCAGTAATTCATTCCCTCCACAGTCCCAGCCCTAGTTACAGCAAATGACTTGGCAACCGGTTGAAAGGCAGCTGATGATGACTAAAGGGCCAGACAGTTACCACAGTCTAGATGGTTTCCAGTTACCGTCTTAAAAGAGGTGATGATGCGGCCTACATGGGATTTAGGACGGGCCAGTCCCAGAGACCCTGACTAGATCAAAGTGAAAGAGCCAGAGAAAGAAAGGAGAATGAAAAGCAACAGGAAAAACTCTCAAGAGAATGACTTGGGGCTGTTTCGCAAGGGAAAGTGACTTACTGAAAGTGCTCTTCATCAGTCCTGAATCTTTCTCCCCACGATCTTAGAGCTCTGGGGTCTTCAGCTAAAGATGCCAGGAAATAGAAGAGTTTAATTAAAGAATTAAAAAAGCTGCTTTCTTTCTTTCTTTCTTTCTTTCTTTCTTTCTTTCTTTCTTTCTT
>ML675650.1:3490946-3544176 GCA_007922155.1 Mesoclemmys tuberculata | reverse complement strand
CTTTCTTTCTTTCTTTCTTTCTTTCTTTCTTTCTTTCTTTCTTTCTTTCTTTCTTTCTTTCTTTCTTTCTTTCCTTTCATTTAACCTTTTCTTAACCTTAACCGTGGCCAAGGGAAGCTGTGGAAAAAAATCTGCTTTTTGAATGCAGGGAAACAGAGCAATTAGACCTTGAGCTTCTTTTCCCAAAAAGGGGAGCATAATATAAAGAGAAAATGCTGTGAAGGGATCGTAAAAATGGCTCTCCCAGCATTCTGGGTGGGGTTTTTCAAGGCACCTACGGGATTTAGGAGCACAAGCCCCAGTGACTTTGAGTGGAACTTGTGCTCCTAAATCAAGTAGGCCCTTTTGGAAATCCCACCTGTCGCCAGTTTCATTGTGTACCTGGCTTTGTGTCTTTGTCCCTCAGACTCCACAGCTGTGAGCGTGACTCCTCTGCACTAGTGCTATAGCAACAGCTCCAAGGGCAGCTGTCACAGTGCTGTACTGCGCAACACCGTTTTATTCCTCCCAGCCAGCTTGCCTCAGCTTCAGACTAGTGCAGGTCCCTCAGGCCATTTGAGTTTCTTCTGCCCCCGGGAAGACGTGATGTGAGGAGCAATGCAGGTCTTAAAACCCCATCTCGAGACAGCCTTGCCTGTCAATCCTTTGGCAACTGCACCAGGAACTTATTGGGGGGGTGGATTCTGATACCCTTCCTCCTGCGGCATGCCCCCCCGAGTCTGAGCGGATTCCAGTAGTAAATTACTCCTCTACATGAGCAAGGGTGGCAGAATCTGACCCTTAATGTGCATATAATTTATCTCTTGCATGCCTGCCTTCTTCCGTAGTTCCCTCTTCCTCCCCACCACCCCACAGTACCTATGGATTTTCCTGATTTGTTTGCCTGGGATTATATTATTCTCTTTTTCTCTTCTTTCCAGTCTGAAGGACATAAATTAGACTCTAAAAGCCAAATGAAACACAAGAGAATGGATGAAATGCAACCAGAGTGGAAGGAAAATTTTAGGCTTGTTCCTCTTCCTCTTTATATATATATATATGTTTTTATTTCATTGTCCTTATTTACACAAAGCATATATGTTCTCACTGCAGCCCACGCAACAGAACAAATGGAATGAGCGATTGTCACCAAATACTTCCTGTAAAGCATTTGAAAGTCCTTGAAGATTATTTGGGGCATCTAAAATAGGTTGTTAGTAGCCATCCTAGACTCAGGCCACGCAGGGTGCTGTAATTTTAGAGCTGGGGTACTAAGCCTAGGTGACGTGACATGCTGCACAAAGAAGTGAAGGTTTTGTTAAACTTTTGGGAGGTTCAGATAAAATCACACCCAGAAATGGAACAAAAAACTTCTGCATCTCGATGTCTCCAGTTTGAAACCAAGACTGCTGGAGTATGAAAGAGAGAGAATTTACAGAAGACCTCCCAGGTTGAGGGAGATGATCTTCTGTACTTGAAGTGCTAATCTTCCTATGTTAACTTTAGACCTGCCAAAACATGGTATATAACGTTTCTCTGGATCAAGATGGGCCAACGCGTTAAAACAAGGTGCTGTCTAACAAATGTAGGGAGGGCATCTGAGCAGGAAATGATGGAAAATTTACGATCCTGACTTCTGAGAGTATACTGTTTTCATATTTCTAGGTTGAGTCCTAACCCCGTTGATCCCTTCAGGAATCAGAATAGGTTCTCAGCAGGTTTTTCGGGCATGTTCTGTAGCTGAACCTCTATGGAACACATGTCCCAGTACCTAAGTCGCACACTAGATAATGCGCTACCAGTTGCTCCGCTGGTAGCAGAGTGAATTGCAGAAGGGTTGCCGGGTGCTATTTTCAAAGCAGCGTCACTGGAGGGGTTGCTAGAGAAGGATCTTAAAAAGAGTCACAGGAAGAAATTCCAGAGCACACGTTTGAAAACCAGAGTGTTGCAATCAGCAATATCTGCAGCAGGCCTGATTCTGCTCTTGTGTACACCAGGGTAAATCAGAATTCAGTGGACTGACACTGGACACAGGGCCCTAAGGATGGCACCTTTAACAGCCTCAGGTGCTCCGATATTGTGAGATGTTCTGGCCAGTGACCAGGTTTGGGGTCTGGAAGGGGTAAGTGAGAGAGCCACTGAGCAGGGAGCTTGGCATATATTGCATATATCCTCACTTCACATGTTTTCATCCCAAAGTTACCTCTGGGACACTCAGATTTGGTTTCCTCTTCCTTTTAGTGTTGAAAATTTCCCCAGCAATGCAGAATCATGGAGCGAAAGTTCTCAGGATTGCTTTTTACATCAGAAGGATTCTCACTGCACGTGACATTCCCCAGCCCATTGGCTTCACTGGGACAATTCATGATGTGAGATACTGTCTAAGTAAGGATATTGCAGGCCAGGTCCCTAGGTGTCAATGTCTAAACTGTTCATCCCAAGAGAACAGCCCATTGGCTAATCCTCTTACCATCAGCTAGTCCTCTTCCCATGTGATTCCTTCTCCTGTGCGTCTGGCCAAAAGTCATGTGTGTCCCATAAGAAAGCCAGTGTAAAGGGTAGACTGGCTTCTCTCTAAGGCAAAAAATCCTCATTAGCCTTCAAACTGAATGTCAGTTATAAAATACTGTCAGGAAGATGCTGTCTGGCTCTAGGAAGCCGTGGTGAGTTTTTAAAATTGTTGGTCATGTTGGGATAGCATAATGTTCCATTGATCTTTGCTCCAGTGTGCAGATTTATTGGTTTGGTTAGAGTTTAAAGCCAGAAGAGACTTCCCAGATCATCTAGTCTGACCTACAGTCCACCAACAGCACCTAACGCTGCTCTGTGAGGGGATGTCTACAGTTAAGGAAGCATCGCAAGGGTATAAATAGCAGTGTAGATGATGGGATGCTACTTAGGAGAGTAAAGACACATCTGAACCCCCAGGGTATATACCCTACATGGCTTTTACACACTCAAGAAGTGCTCCCATGTCTACATTGCTACTTTTAGCAGTGTCGTGTCCCACGGCCTCCCTGCTGCTGGAACCTTTTGCTGCATGCCACCGTGTGGATGCAGCCTGCTTTTCACTGTGACATGTAGCTACAGCCATCTTACAAGCCACCGCCAGTGTGGACAAGGTTGGTGGGTGACATTCATCCTAGGGCAGAGTGCTAGGTCCTTCGCACCACTTAGAGGGCTCGGCTGCCTCTTTGTTCAGTTGCACAGGAGATGGAATGACATCACTCCTTGATGGGAAGATGACTAGCTGATCAGAGAAGTGGCTTACAAATATGTGTACGTTAAATGTTCCAGAATCAGAGGAGGCTTCAATCATTTAGTTACTGATATGCACTCTCAGCCTTAAATCTGTCTTCGTACAGGTTTTCATCTGGGTATGGTTTACATAATCATAATTACCACAGTCATTAACAACTTACTTTATTTAGAAAATAAACGACTTCAAATGCAGCCTGTGCATGAGGTTTCAGTGTGTTTTAACTATATGGGAAATCTGAAGAATCTTTGTTACTCAGTTACTAAGCTGGTTCAGGACAAATATGGATCTGACATCTAAGGCTAAATTTCTTAAAGGACAATGTTTTTAATCAATTGGAACTCAGCCTAATTAACAGTTTTACATGTAAATTCTCAGAAAATTCATTCTCAGCTTAAGATGTAAGTGCTGTAAATTTGGAAAGCAAACACTATTCTTCAGACATGACAAAGAGGGTGGATCCCTGCTTTAAGTATGGAACAACTCAGACTTAAACTATAGAGCCACAACTAGCATTTCTATAATATCCATATATATTTTATAGTAATTTTGCTACACTACTAACACTGGCTTTAAAGCCATTACTGACCATATCTGTAAGGTAGCAACAACACCTAAAACGTAGGGCCAGATTATGTTTTTACTCTCATTGACAACTACTTGAACCCACAATTAGCCCCATTGGCTTCATGGGACTATTCATTATGTGAGGTACTCTCCAAGTAAGGATATTACAGACCAGGACCCTCAGTGTCAATGTCTAAGCCAAGGCTGGAGGCCCTCACTTGCAGACCGTTCATCCTAAGAGAAGGTCCAGAGACACTTATGTCCACAGCCCCCATTTTGTGTGGAGGCCTAGAACCAGCCAGTACAGCCTGGAAAGTGGGGGAGGTAAGTCATGGGGTGGGGCTAAGACTGTTACGATGTCTTCCAGAGAGACAAGGTGGGTGAAGTAATATCTTTTATTGAACCAACTTCTGTTGGTGAGAGAGAGACAAGCTTTCAAGCTTACACAGACCTCTTGACTCTCTCACTAAGAGAAGTTGGTCCAGTAAAAGATATTACCTCGCCCATATTGTCTCCTTAATATCCTGGGACCAACATACCTGCAACAACACGACATACAACGATATCTTATAGGCGGTCTCCATTGCTGGGGCTCTTATAGAACCCTGGGTGGAATGGAAAGCTACTGCACCATAGCAGAAACTGCAAGGGAGGATAGCATCCTGCCTTCTCCCAAGGAGAAATATCACCTTACCCCTGCACCTATAGGAGGGCATCACATCCGGGGTCTTTGATGTCAGGGTAAGGAGGCAGGAATCTTGTGCTCCAAGGCCTCATAGAGTGGCTAATCTTCCCTTTCACTAGCATCCCAGTTTGTCATGCTGAAAACACGTCAGTGCTGCTCATCCATCCACGTGGTTCCAACAAGTAACTGAGGGCTAGTCTACATTTAAAACTTACAGTGGCACAACTGTAAGAGCACTTGTGTAGCTGTGTTATGTCGACGGGAGAGGGCTGTCCTGCTGACATAATAAAACCATCTAAACAAGCAGTGGCAGCTACGTCAGTAGGAGAGGTTTTCCTGTCGACATAGCGCTGTCCACACGCGCCCTTATGCCAGCAAAACTTATGTCACTCAGGGGGGTGTTTTTTTCATACCCCTAAACAACAAAGTTTTGCCAGCATAAGTGCTAGTGTAGACAAGGCCTAAGACTTTTCTGAAGAAAGATGTTTGTGTTATTTTCTCCATTGAAAAACATCTGGTTCAGTGTAAACTGGATTTCTTGATGAAGCTAAGAAACATAGTAATCTGAATGAAGGGCTCTCCTCTCACCCTGGATGCATGGCTGGATCTCACATTCAACTTCATTATGGGTTCATGCAGAAATACAACAGATTAACTAATAATACCCTAAAGGCAAACCACTTTAAAGGGCCTCAAACCAGCCTCCATCTCTGCATATGTGCAGCTGGCATGCACCAATCATTTGGATGTGCAGTTTTGTGCAGTCACTTGTGAACCTAAATGATGAATTTTGCATGTGGAAAACACGTTGGTGACTGATTTGCTCTTGCAAGGAAATTCTCATGCATATAAATCCTACTCTGTATGCACAAACAATAGTGTTCCGTAGCTACATTTGTAAATGAGAAACATTTGTCCCTAAATATCTTGATGATTCTCCAGATTCTTACCTGTGTATGCAAGGTCAGTGTCCTGATGTTGGTCACTGCAAATCTGTAATGTGGGTTTAAGCACATAGGGTCTGATTCTCCACTGCCCTGTACCTTGTGTGGTCATTTATGTCTGTGTGAGTTGGAGTAAAATGCTACCCAAGCAGATCAGGAGCATTTTACATCTCCTGTGAGCGGGTATAAATGCCTATCCAACACACAGCTGGGTGGAGAATCAAAATCCCTAGAAACCAGATATCACCTTTTCAAAACATCCCATAATGAAAATGTAGAGCCCCAACTATATCAAAGTAAGCCATGGTAAAGACTCTGCTTGTGTCTCTTTCCAGTGTGGGATGCGGTCAATGGCACTGTTTTAAAGATGTAAAGTTTCTGTATGATCAGCTGAACAATGAGCATATGTAATCTAACATCCATTTTACGGGAACTGACAGAAAGGCCTTAGGAGATAAAGTGAAGGCGGTTTAAAGGATTAGTAATTTACTTGCTCTAAATCATGTTCTACATACGTTCATTGGAAAATATTATTTTCTTGTAATTATTTGTGACAATTCTTGATTCCAATTTCAAAATATGCTGGCACTTTCCTCAGGTCACATACAGTTGTTTCCTCTGATCTCGGGAAGGCCAGGAGTGGCGGGGAATTTAACCTTTTAATCATGCTTTTGGCATGTTTTACGGAAAGGGTGCTAATGCACGGGGGATTGACTGTAAACTTTTTGCTGGGCTTTAAGGGGCAACACTTTGCCACTAAAGAAAATATAACCAAATGCAAACACAGAGAGATGTCATTAAAGAGAAATGACATTTTTGAAACCCACATGTCACCTTTTATCTAAGATCATCAGGAGTGTGCCAAATTATAAAATAAAGCTTTTTATTTTATGTTCCCCGGACTCTTTTGCTCCTCAGATATTCCAGCAGCTAAAATGCAGTCCTGCTGCTGACACTTGGAAGATTCATTAATAAGTCATATGAGGAATGTTGTTCAATGACTTCCAATTTCTCATTAGTAAATCAGAATCTGGTGTTACTCTGCCTGAACGGAGAGTGGGGGAAGGGGAAGTGTATGTCAGAATAAGCAGCCCTTGGCGCATAAATCAGGCCACGTCTTCAGAATGAAACCTAGAACAGCAGTCACTAACGTGATTCACATTCTTCTGTGCACTGGAGGCATAAAAAACCATTAGGGCTCTAAGTATTAAGGGAACCACAGTGCAGGTTTGCAATTTGCATTTTGCACTGAAAAGCACTGTGCTGCGAGTGCATATTTAATGAGGCGTGGGGCTGAGAAAGACTGGGAGCGACCGTGGGCAGAACCGACTTCTGTCCCAGTTAACAGCAAATGTGGCTGCTCTTAGGTAAATGCTTCTCTAAAAACAAAACACAAACTTGATGTTCTTTACAGTGGAAATTTAAGATCTTATCAACTTTTTTCCATACATATACGTGCTGTATTCGCCAAGAAAGCCAGGCAACGTTTGCTCATTCAGAAGCCCATCAGAGAGGGCACGGTGCTGCTCACAGCTCTCCCTCCTCCCTGCCTAGTCCATGCCGGCTCAAGCAGAGCTAAGAACACTATTCTGGTCAGTTCCTCTGCCGGTTTGCTCTGACAAACCAAAGGGGGGAGACAACAGGCCAAGTCCCCAGATGGCATCTATCAACATAGCTCCATAGAGACTTCAGTCCTGCATCACTTAGGTGTCCACAACTATGCCTCACACAATTTGGCCAAAGCCTCTCCTTTTGCAGTGTGCATGATGATAGTTGTTGGAAGAGAAGAGCCCTTCAGTTTCTTTGTCATACACCTTTCTGTTCCTGCCTCTACGCACAGTGAGCATTTTGTTCTGAGATTTACTGCCGCCTTTCCACAGAGATGCTCAGTGATGGCATTTTCTAATGCAGACGTAATTTTTCTTCGGTCTTCCTCTCATTTCCCTTACATTAAAATAAAAGCCCCGTGCTGATGGCATAGGATTCCTCTTTGTGTATGGGAAAGCCTAGTATGCTGGAGGCATTGTTCTTTCTGAAGTTAATGGAACAAAGAAATATTTAGGCATGAGTTTCAAAAGCAACCAGTGCTTTTGGGTACCTGCCTTGAGGACGTGTAAGGGGGGCCAGGATTTCAGAGGGCAGGTGCTCAGCTCTCTTCCTGCAGGTGAATTTGGTGCTCAGAACTGCTTTTCTGGCTGCACAAATTCTTGCACTTATGTCCATTCTAGAATTAGGCCATTTACGTAGCTTAATAGAGTCTCAAGCCAGAAGAGACCATCCAGATCCTATAGTCTGACCTCCTGTACAACATGGGCCATGGAATTTCACCCTGTTTCTCCTGCACCGAGTCCAGTAACTTGTGTTTGACTGAAGCATCTCTTCCAGAAAGGCAGCCAGTCTTGATTTGAAGATATTGAAATGGAGAATCCACCACTTCCCTTGGTGATTTCTTCCAGGGGTTCATCACCCTCCTTGTTAAAAATGCATGGCTGATTTCTAATAGGAATTTGTCTGGCTTTAGCTTCCAGCCATTGGTCATGTTCTACCTTTCTTCGCTAAACTAAAGTGCCCTGTAGTTCCTGGTACTTTCTCCCCAGGAAGCTACTCATGCACTGTAATCAAGTCACCTCTCCATTTTCGTTTCAATGAGCTAAACCGATGGAACTGCTTATGTCTTTCACTGTACGGCATTTCCTCCAGCCCCTTATGTTGGGTTGTAGGTGAGGAGTGACTATGGACCAAATGTATCCCTAGTGTAAGTCCATTGGCTTCACAGGGTTACACAAGGCATGAGCTTGGCTCCGTAAGCTTAGGTCCTACTGCATAGCTTTGTCAAGGAGCCCTTCTCCAGTGATAGCCCTGCCACATTAGCATGGCCCTCCTCCACCCCTTCTACTGAAAGAAATGCCTGAGGGGTAAAGGAGCAGGAGGCACATCGGTGCTTGTGGAGAGGTGGCATGGGACAGGTGGGCAACTCGTAACAAGCCTCCGAAGCATGGCCAAGCTGGCAGGGCCCGGGAGCCAGCAGTTTTGCTCAGTGATTAGAACCAGCCTGAGGGGGCCAGGAACCAGAGTCACGGGCCAAGAGTCAGAGCCGAAGACAGGAGCCACGAACCAGAACCAGGGCTGAAGCCAGAGGTAGGAGCCAGGAACCACGGCTGAGCGTCAGATCCAGAGTCAGGAACCAGGAGGGGGACGCAGGCTGGAGCAGGACAGGAACATGAGCGATCACAGGTTGGACCAAGCACTGAGCAGCCAGCAACCTGCTGCGACTGAGCTTAAAAGCAGGCCCGCGGGCTCTCTTTGGCCAGCCGGACAGTCCTACAGCCACCCAGCAGAGCTCATGGAGCCGCTCGGAGGCTGGCCTGGCTAGTCCTAAGGCTCTGCAGGAGGTGCCCGATCCTGAGAGCAGCGCTCGGTGTGAGAGTGACACCGTAGCTGGCCAATGACAGTGCCGCTGAGTACAGGACCCGCCCATACACGAACTGTCCGCTGGGAGTCCCGTCACCACTCCTCTTTGGCCAGGCTAGCCCCCCCCCCCGCCCTGCCCCAGTGCCCCCTGCCTCCTGGCGGGCTGGGATCTGCCCTCCTGGGACAGGCATTCGGCAGAGAGCTGTTGGCAGTGGGGCGGCCTCTGCAGAGGCCAGCCCAGCAGAGCTATGGTACAACGACAGCAGCAAGAGCCCGCATCCACACAATCCCCTGCTGAGGTGGGCCTGGCGGGGCAGCCCCAAAGCCGCGGATCTGAGAGCCATGAAGAGGAACGGGCCAGGTCACCCCTCTCAGAGTGGTTGCCTCCGGCTGTCTGCAGACTCAGGCGGGGGTCGCGTTGCTGCCTCGGTTACACCGGGGCCGTGTTTCCAACCTCTTCTGACCACCCACAAGGACTAGGAACAACTTTGAAATGGAAGCTGAGATTCCGTTGTTGTCTTGTGACTGCCGGAGTCGGGTTCCTAGGCTTGGGCCTGAACAGCCTGTGCCTGAGTTGGACCATGATGGAAAAGTCACCTTGGTGTATACAGCAAGAAGACAAAAGGCCATGACTTTTGATAGCTTTGCAAGGCTTTCTCCAGTGGATTGAAAAGCAAATTAGTGTTGCTATCCACTCCCCCAAAACGCATTCTGGTCTGGTCCCTCTATGGTGTCACATTCACACCTTAAAATGCAAACTTGAATGGGTGCAGAGTGTGTGTGTGAGAGAGGGAGAGAGCTCTCAATGATTTGATCCTCTGGGCTAGACTTTGAAAGGGGTCTTGGTCTAGCTTCCCATTTGCAACACTGAAGCGTCCAAGACAGGCAGCTGCAATTACTGTCATATGAGTCTCTAATTACCTTAGTGTGCCCAGAGATCTGGCTGTTGTCTTTGGGTTCTACATGCAGCACCTCGCACAGTAGGGTCTTGGTCCGTGCTGGCACTACCACAGTGATACTAAAGAACAAAGAACCTCAGTGGTGCCTTTATATATATGTGCCATAAAGCTGCAGGCACAAAATGAGAGGACTTTAAAACAAAAGCAGACCCTAGTGATCTTTAGAAATGTTGAATTCATCACCAATCCATAAGCAGGTTTTTTAATTACCGTGTGAACTTTGGTGACATTGAGGGTGATGGAAGCATGTCGCCACTGTTGCTATTGTTACAGCATGGTGAAGGAACTGATAAGCATTGGAAGGGTAGCTTCTCAAGAGCGTGATCAAGGCATGCTTTGGTTTTACTAAAGTCTTTGGGCATCTGTCATGCTGACTACATTAGTGGGGGGCCTTGAGGTGTATTCAGAAGCTCTGATTACTCCCTTCTACACCAGTCTCGCGTTGGGGGTGTCACACTGGCTGGATTGGAGGGGGGGCATTTGTGTTATTTGACATCAGTATGTCAAATCATAGTGATTCATGTGAGACATGCCATGGCAGGTGCTGTTAGAAAGGCTATAATGTGCGGAGTAAGAAGATAATATTTGTGTTCATGTGTGATAGGTGTGAGGGAAGTTATGGACATCTCTGATATCCTGTATTTCAAACTATGCTGTATAAGACACCCCAGACAGAGAGGCCGCAGGACAATAACCCACTTCATGGCCCATCAAGACCTTTACAGAAGCAAAAGGCCCAGGAAGGAACCAAGGGCATACCTGAAGAGTTACCAGGATTGGCCCATGTGACTCTGGATTCCACTTGGTCCCTGTAAAATTCCACAAACAGCATGGCCAGAGGCAGAGGGTATATAAGATCAAACCACAGAAACCATTTTGTCTTTGTTCCTGTCCAGCTGCAGACAACACCTACCCACCTCTGGATCAACACACTTTGCAACTGAACTGAAGGACTTAGACCCATCCAGGTACTGGATGTATACCAGAGAGACTATACAAGTCTGCAACTCCACAATTCTTCTAGAAACCTGATGTATATGGACTTTCAAATCATTTGTATGTATCTGATTGCTTTAAGCCTTTAACACTTCTCTTATTGTTTGTTTTTCTTTTTATAATAAGCCTTTAGTTTTAGTTACTAAAGGATTGGCTGGCGGCGTGGTATTTTGGGTAAGATCCAAACTTATAGTGAACTGGTCCTGTGGCTGGTCCTTTGGGATCAGAGGGAATCGTTTGAGTAAAGAGCACAGAGTTTAAATGACTGGTCTCTTTACTGAACCTAGAGGCAGTTTGGGAGCCAGAGACTGAAATGCAGTAAAGGGGGCTGTGTGTGTTTGCACAGTGCCTTCTTGGTAACCAGTGTGGGAGAATCAGAAGCACTGTTTGTGACTGGTTGGGAAGCCTGACTTCAGTGTCACCCACCAGTGCTGGGAGAATCTGCTCTCCTTTTACAGCCTGCCCTGACCCTGGCATTATCAGTGGGCTCCATGGGCACGGACGGGGCACAGCATCATATAGTGGTATGTGGGTGAAAATTAAAGACATGTGCTATGCAGTTGGTCAGACTAGTGGATATAATGGTCCCTTCTGGCCTTAAAAAATCAATGGAACTCTGAGTGACACATGGACCATGGGATCTGTGATCCATCGGGAGAAGATTTCGCCATAAAGCTGTATATCCACTCCAAATCTGAATGTTTTGTTTAGTTTTGAAGGTTGTCACAACCCCGAATTTATGGCCTTTAAATCTTCAGTATGGGTGATACTGTTTAGAAACAATATCTCTGAGACTCTTTAGTACGTTAGGTGGATTTAGTTTGGTCAGAGAGGAGGGATGGTTTGTGGTTCAGATATTGGCTGGGACTCAGGAGGGATTCTGGATTAATTCCCATCTTCACCAGACTCACGGGGTGACTTTGAACATGTCACTTAGGTTTAGATGTTTAAAGGTGCCTAATTTCCCCATCAGCTCTCCCACCCTTACTCTGTCTTGTCTGTTTAGATTGGTTGATCTTGGGGGCAGGGACTCTATTTTGCTACAGTGCCTAGCACACTGGGAGCACTGTAATGCAAATAGTAATGGGAGCGCTCCCAAAGCTCTTGTTGTTTGTAATGGGCTCTGCCTTTCCCCACCTTTTTTTCATTCTCCGCACCAGCTGGTGAGGTGTATAGCGTCGATGGTAGATACTGTAAAGGAGGCGGGGTCATCGCCATGTTTTGATGTGGTTGTGCATTTCCTTGTGTCTGGGCTCTCATTTTGCAGCCTGCGTTGTCTTCAGAGATGTTCTAAATAGTTTGACTGAACAATCAGACGTGAACAGCACTCCTAAGAGCCGGGAAACAGCCCCGGGGGCCTACGTCACCCCTGACGCTGCCTTCCTCTGATGCGCCTGCTCTGTTTCAGTGAATGTTCTGCCTCGCTGTCCTGTGTCATGTTCCAAAGCTCTCTGGGGCAGAGGCTGGGTCCGCCTAGAGTGGGATGGGGTGTGGCTCTCAGGCCTGCCCGGGGGGGCACAGCATTGTGGGATGATTGTTGCTCATGCTGCGACTTAACAGATGCTCCATGGGAAGACAGGCTTTTCTCCAGGGATGCCTCCTTTTCGAGCACCCACTGTTTATCTCACATCTCTGCTACTGAGGCTTAGACAGTCACCGTCCCTTTATCTGTCTCTCCCAGTGTGCCCCACCTTCGGGGGCTCAGGGCAGCATTCAGGGGGGCCAGGAGTTCAACATTAAGTTCAGGGCAGGGCAGGAGCCTTCAGTGATCTTTACCAGTCAATGCTGCAACCCCCAGTTCCCAAGCTTTCTGCCCTCTCCTAGAGCCTGGCTTGTCTAGCGATGGAGCAGGGAGCAATCGTCACACTCGGTTTGCTCTCACGGGTGTATTTTCTAATAGAAAAGTATTCATGTTTTAAGGAGCTGCATAGAATCTGGGTCAATCTGAGCAATGGATGCTCATTTCCTTGTTTTAAGTATGTCCCTCTTCCCAACTTCATCACAGGACAAAGCCTTGTGAAATCAAGGAGTTTGACACCCAAGATGGCACTGCTGCTCTGCCTCAGACAGACCAGCAAAAGCAAGAGCGTGCCCTTGGTATACGCTCCATTTCCCGCCCACCATCACCACGTGAGAATGAAAGCATGGCCTCCAGGATTCTCCCAGCTACTGCTGACACAAAATTAAACAGCAAGTCACATCTCCCTTGGAGCTGTTGGATAAAACATCAGCTCAAATTAAATATGAGCTGATGCATGTGTAGTCATAACACACACACACCCCAACACACACATACATCCTCCCCAGCACTGCCTCCCTTGTGAACTTGTACACAGTGCCTATGGTGGGAGAGTGGAACGAAGCTGTGCAATGACTAACAGTAAGCTCTTCTAGCCCATCGTTCAGCCATCTGTCAACTGTTCTGCTTTTATGGGTGCAAATCATGGGGCTTCACAAAAGCCCATGGAAAAGCATTTAAAACTCTTTTGCCACCAGCAATTTTCAAATTACACTGAGTATAAAAAGTGCTGATTAAGTCAGAAATGACATTTTTGCTTTGTTAGCAGCTGAGGAATCTATGTCCTTTGCTAGGCACCATTCATCAGAGCCCAGTCAAGTGTCATGGGGACCCTCAGTGGAGAAAGACCAACAACTTAGTCAACTTTGTTTTGACAGTGACTGTTATTGTTGCCCTAAGGCATAGGGGCAAGCAAAGGAGAATAGAGAAAATGTAGCCTCATTGTGACCTCATCCATCCAGAACACCAGGCCCTCGGAGTGAGATCTAGCAGGGCTGCGTTGGCTAGAGGAGAAAGACACCCCAGGCAAGGTGAAATGATTATATAAATTAAAGTCAGGGTGGTACTGCAAGAGAAGGCGTCTCTTCTCAGAGTCTAATTCTGTCGTCCTTACTCCAGCTGAATAGCACCTGGCTCCAGAAGCAGTTTCATTGAAATCAATGGGACTATTCACAGAGACAGATGCTACTTAATTTGAGTAAGGATGCTAGAATGTGTCCTCTAAGTGTTATGTCCCAGACAATATTGTATTGCCTTGCTGTTCACTTGCTTATATGCCTTGAAGAACACGCGTATTTCCTGCCATCTTGCACATTGTAGTTTTGTAACAGAGAGACATGTTTTACCCTCAAATATGTGCATGTGCATATCCTATAGATTTCATATATATTTACTAGAGATAGAGAGAGACATGCACAAACGTTTCTGATATGCCCATAACCAGAGTCTGTAAATGACAGGAGCCATTAATGCCAATTGAGGCCAGCTGAGGATCTGGCCCTATATACATCAGTTCCATCTGACAGTGGATCCCTCTGCCTCTCACTGCCTCAGTCATAGCTTGTCCTTGGTTTAGTGGAGACAAGACGCCTTGACTCAAGGATACACACATGCTTGTAATCCATATATGGGACTAGCTATTGAATAACTAGTGACTAAGGGCCTGATCTAAAGCCCTTGATATCAACGAGAGTGTTGCGGGCTCAGCCTTGCCTGTGAGGATCAGCTATCCTCCCAGCTGATCTGAGCCGGCCTTGGGGAATGACTGGACCCAGCTGAGAGGAAGGATCTGCACAAAGTGCTGAGAGATCTCAGCTGGGGGTGGGGAGCTGTAGGAGGGTATCCACAGCCTGAGACTGGCCTGGATGGGTGAGGGCAGCAAGGGTGAAGGAGGCTTCTGAAGAGGGCCTGAGAGAAGGCCAAACGATGGACAGACAGCCTTGGGGGTACATGGGAGCTGGGGGACTTGTGAAGGACTGAAGTTCAAGCCTGGGAAGGATAGAAGTGGCTCCAGTGTATGCTACTGTTGGGAATTTGTTGGAGAACTCTGGGGAAATGAGGGGAATTCTGTGAGCCGCGGCTCTGAAGGAAGGGTGAAGCCAGAGAGGAACACAGGTACACAGTAAGCCCAGGAAGGGGCTTTGGAAAAGGCCTGTGGCAGATGGAGGTAGGAAGAAGCCCAGGGAGGAAGCCAGGAACCTGATTAGACAATATCAGCTACTTACCACAGGGTCCCTGGGCTGGAACCCAAAGAAGAGGGAGGGTTTGAGTTCCCCTGTTGGCCATTGGAAAAGGTTGTGCAAAGACCCCGGAGATCAGGGGTGAAAGGACTGTTGTGTCAGGACTCAGGCCAGAGACTTGGCTTGAGGCTATGGAATAATTGTGTGCTGGACTTTTTTTGGTTACCCTGGAAGGGGGGACTGAACGTGGCTGGGCCGGAGGGCTGGGTCACAAGACGAGGCAGGGGATGCTAGGTGATAAGGGTCTGCCATGCCACATCAAGCCAACAGGGGGAGCTTGAACAAGTCCATCCTTCTACAGGGAAACTTTCCATTGGTGTTTATGGACTTTGAGACAGGCCCTGTGTGTGCTGGAAGTGTGGATATCTATCTCCACAACACTCCTCCTGTGACAACAGAGTTTCAGAAGCACCTACATGACTTAGGTTCTTTTGAACTCCCCATTCCCGTCATTATTGTTGGAGATGCACACATAGACTGTATCTGGCATCAGAATTTATCCCGATCGTTGCAATGGGCACTCTTGGTTTGCGTCTAAAGAAAACTACACAGATTTTCTTTCAAGGCAAATACTAGAAAATTCTGCTTTGCTATATCAGCATCTGCAGTTCTGACGCTTCTCTGCCTGGAGAGGTAAATAGGAAAGTTAAGGGAGGTTTTTCCAGCACCAGAGCGTGCAGTCTCTCTGCCTGTCTGTATGTCTCAATGACTCTTCACCAAAGTGACTCTGTGTGCCATAGAAAAATGCATGTCATTCCATGAGATTTCCTGATCAGGCAAGCAAGGACATCCATGTCACCCTTCAGGTGATGTCTCAATGGGTGGCTTTTGATTTTAGTGGCTGAACGGGCGATTCCACTGCTACTTGCTAAATGTTCCTGCCCAAAAGCACAGCCTCCAAATAAGCTGGGAGCCTGAGCCTGTCAGTCCTGGATGTTCTCACTTTACAGACACCTGGTAAATTCTCCCCGTGCCTCAGACCCACACAGCAAGTGATGACAGCTTCTGTAAGTGAAACCGATTTGAAAACATTTTAGTTCTCCAGGAACCCTATGCCTGAGAAAGCAGAAATTACTTCCCATGCAGCTGGGGTAGAGACAACCCCCCGCACCTGTGAAGGATAAAGTCAGGCAATCAATTATGTTACTTGGGCAAAGTGTAGTAATAATATTCCATTGATGCTATAGCTCAAGATGTATTTGTGGAGTCTGCCCTCTTCTCCTGCTGTAACTATTTTTCAATCACTATGATTGACGGTCCCCCTGTTCCCACTCAAATGGCCATTTTTGGCAGGCCTCCTGCTCTCGCTGTTAGCTCTCTGCCCTTTTCATGAACGTACACCACTATTGAAAGGCAGCCTTGCAACAGAGAATTGAAACTGACCCAAGTGTATACTGAATGCTCCATTAGCCAGGCTCAGAGCCCTTTCAGCACATACACACATATAAACGACTCTTTCAGAAGAGTCTCTACACACCCCTGCTTGGTTCCATATCTGCTGTTGATGCCCTAGACTACAACGTTCTGGGGTGTCACTGATATGGGAAAACTTCCCAGCAATTATTAGAGATGGGCCCAAGGCATCAAGTTTGGATAGAGATGTGGATCCGAATTTGCCCACAGGTCCAAGTGGCTTGGATCCAGTGTTTTGGTTTGGGACAGTCTCTTGTAACAAGGAACGTTTCTTCTGCACATAATATGGTATAAATGAGAGCACTGGTGTAAACTTACTGCAGATCCTGGAAACAAATGCTGACTTTGCCCACTAGAAGCTCTTCCACGGCTCTGTCTGCATCGTCTTCAATCAAGAGACAGACAGAAGATTCCAGATGAGTTCAGCTGGCATACAGATGTATGCAGAAACTTAGGTCACCGGAGGGCAGCTCTCCCTAAGTACAGGAATTTGCCATAAGGCTTTCTGACCCTTGTAATCCGCCCAAACCCATATAGGATAGCTGTGATGGGTTCTTGTGCTATGGTTTCTTAAAACTTCTTAAGACTCAGTGAATCAGAAGGCACCTTTGAGCTTTTCATAGGGAACACAGTACCTTCCTATCATGGTGAGAAGAGGAGACACTGGCATTTTCCCCAAACGTCGGTGGGCACTAGAGCTGGTAGAATAGCGTAAAATTCTCCTGGCAAACAGTTCATCACAGCACAGCGAGGCGGGTTTTTTTCTAAGGGTGTGTTTTCACTAGGAACAAGTTGTGTTCTTATCTCATCTTAACTAATGTGAGAGAAAATCCTCCTGAAGACAGGGCAATTTGTAGTTTTAATACATCCGCTGGTCAAGATAAGAGTATGGGGGTGTCTTGGGTTCAACAGGACTTGTTCACTCAGATTAGAACTACAAGCTGCTTTGTCTTTATTAGGACTTTACCTTATGTTATTTTTTCAGGTTAGCTAACACGAGATAACACTTTTTTCCCCAGTGAAGACAATGCCTTGGTGTCTTAGGATCTGAATGCATTTGTCATGCACCACTGAGCAAGCATCATTAACATTCACTCTTAGAAAAGAACTGCTCAGGGGCGTGCACAAGCAGCACGCCACTCCCCCGCTCAATAATTGTCAATGGCACAGAACTCCTCTGGTCCCAGGGCCAGGGCGGGGAGCCACAGGGCCATGGGGGAAGAGTACGATCCTCTGCCCCAAGAGGTGGGGGGACAGAAAGTGCCCCTCCAGAAGCAGTCAATTTTTTATTCCTGCACACGCCTTTGCTAGTGTCTATCAGACACGCAGGCAGCCTTTCACTCCAGACACTGCTTCTCACGCCGCACATTCACGCCACTGCACTGTTTGTTCCAGATAAACAGAACAAATTCTGCTCAGAGCAGCAACACGTCTTGAACAAACAGTTTGTAACTATCCAAAACAAAACAAACAAACAAACAAAAAACACCTTTTGGTTGATGAAAGGAAGCAATGGGGCATTTCAGATGTCCTGAAAGAGTTCCCGGGACTGCCCCAGTAAAACCAGGGTATATGGTCCCTTTATTTGGATGGCATACTCCTGTCTAAAACAAACGTCCTTACTCCACGTATCACAGACACAAGAGATTCCATGTACTTGGAATAAGCAATGAACATGGGCCTCCCTGATGACTGTCAATAAGGGGAGTATTTAATTGCTCTGCTGAAATCCTTGCTCAGCAGATTCAATCAGTGAGCACATTCAGTGAATCTCATTGAAGACATTAAGGCAGATGAAAGCACTTTTTTTATCATCTTGTTCTGCTACTTTGTGTAGCCTTCCTTTAGCTTTATTGCCAGCTGGCTGAAAACAGGTGTCAATCCTTTAGGTTAGGGTATGAGGTAGCTTCTATTGTGGCATACCAAAGAAACAGCCACTTACATTCTTATCACTGATCCATGTCGTTCCCATCTGTGCTATCTACGTACCTAGAGACAACGTGGTAGTGCCGGAACAAAACACAGTTTGACCTAACACAAGACTTGAGCAAACCAAGAGATCCTCAGCTACTCCACGTCACTACACTAGCTTTAGTGGAACTACACTCATTTACCCAGCTGAATATTTCTCTCATGAGCTATGCTACATTTTAGGACTTTACTATTATCTCCTGGGGTTCTCTGGCCCGCACTCTCTCCCCACACCCCCTGGACTGCCCTCCCAGGATGGGTAGATGGCAATAGAACCAAGACGAATGCAGGGAAGTTGTCTTTCCATGCTTACTCTGCTGCTGTGTGCCAAGAGGAAGGGAACAATGAAATAGCAGTAGTAATGAAGAGCAATACCTTACAAGCTTTGTACCCTGTCAAGGGTCTTTGAAAATCTTCTCCTTCGACCCTCACAGCAGCTAGGTGAGGTGGGAAATGTTCACGTCCTTGCTTTGCAGATGGTCAGACAGAGAATTGGAATGATTTACTCATAGGGAAACTAAGTGCTACACCCAGAAGATAAGTCCAGTTCTTTTGGTTTATTAGTGTTAGAATCAGACTAAATATTTTTACTTGGAAATTTTCATTGAAAAACTGGCCTTTTAAAAAATCAAAATGAAAAATGTTGCTTTTTTTTCAGGGATTTTTTTCTTTCATTTTTGTGTTATACCCACGCCCCCCCCTTTCTGCCCCTTCCCTACTTCCCTTTTTCCATTTTTGCACCCAACACAACAGAATGAATAATGTCCGGGTGAGGAAAGGGGTTCTTGGGGTTTTTCATCTTTTTTTCTTTTGCCACTTGGTTGGTTTTGAAAACTTTCTCCGCTTTGGAACCATTACCGAATGGCCCAGGAAAAATAAAAAGAATAAAGAAAAAGCCCAGATTTCATTTGTTCTGTGCATTCAATAGAAAAAGGGGGGAAGTGGGTGAGCAGGTAAGGTAAGCAAAAAAAGAAAACCAAATCCAAACCGGAAATACGTGCTAGAGATTGTCCCAAAAGGATAGAACTTTTTCAAAATACAGAATGTGGCGTTTTTCCCCGTTCTCTTCCCACTCCCAAACGCCTCCTTAGGGCAGAGACTAAGTCTGGAAAAGTTCAGTCTGACGGTGAAAACGATGAGCAGCTGAACAGAGGGTCACAACGGAAATGCTTGGGCAACTTTAACCTCAGCATTACAATCAGCTCTCAGTGGCGTGTCAGACTCTTTTATATCGGTATATAAAAAAGCGCCTTCCCAAGGATATAGTAGTATTGTCCTCATACTACACTTGGGGTACTGAATCCACATGGAGGTGAAGGGATTTGCTGAAGGTGACAAAGAGAAGCAGTGGTGGAGTCAGGAAGGCACTCAAATCTCTTTACTCCCAGCACTGTGTGCCATCCTTTAGAGCTGAGCTGTCCCTTGTAGTTGTGCAGTTAACATTAAAAATGCCTTCCATGTCCTCTTCATCTTATCCTAGGTCCTTCCATGCCTTGGACTGCAGGAGGCTTCATCATAACATAGACTGTAAGCTCTTTGAGGCAGCAACTGCCTCTTTGTCCAATGTTTGTACAGCACCTAGCGCGGTGGGATCCAGGTCCATGACTGAGTATATTGCATGTTACGGCAAATACCAATGATTAATACTAACAAACAACATCCATTTATAACAAACTTTTAAATAATAATAAACTAATTGTTTAAATAATTGTATCTGGCAGAGTTCAAAGTAAGGCGCCTGCCAAAGGTAACATAATTAAACAAACAAGTCCCTCATTTGCCCTGCATCTCTCTGATGCAGAGAATCGCATTGAGCTCTGAAGCGCAATAAAGAACAAAACCAGAAAAGCACATGTCACGGGCAGGCAGTGTTCCCGTTGACAACTGTGCCGTGGCTGCCCATTTGCTTGGTGGCTGGCACGTGGTCTGAGAACTAGGGTCTCTTTGATCACAATGTCTTTTTTTTCCACAGGCATAACTGAAAGCTTTTAAGATTTGAATCAGAACAAATGGGCAGGAATAAAATGAACAATCACAATCAAAAAGACTTGGGGCTTTGCCTTGCAGGTTGGAAATCAGTAAGGGATTCCCAGTTTGTGTGGCGTGGCTGATACAATTAGAAAAGAAGCAACAAAAAATATCAACCTGTCCCATTTCTTGCTCACTCCAAAGTGGTTTCCCCATGTTAACCATGACCTGTCCTCTTTGTTGGCTTAAGCAATGGAGTGCATGCTGAGAGACTATTCATCTTATTATTAATATTATTTATCATTTGTACTAAGGGTGACACAAAGAGGCAAGATGCTTACATACCCAGAGCGAGAGAGTCCCTGCCCCAATGAGCTAACAACCTAAATAGACAAGACAGACAAATGGAAAATTGGGACCTGTTGAAATTCAGTGTGTGCTTGATGCCTAATTCCGTTCAGCTCCTTTGACAATCCCAGTCCAGATCATTTGTTGATTTCTTGATCCTTTGTAGTCCCCATCTTTTCATGTAGTTCTTCTAGAAGATGTTTGTCATCCAGAGCTGGTCAAAACATGCCAATTTTTTACACATTAAATTTTTGGGGGTAGGAAATTAAGTTTTTTAATGAAAAAAATTGAACCATTTTTTTTCAATAAAAATGTTTAGTTTTCAAAACCAGAATTTTGTTTTACTGACAACTGCCCACACCCTAAAAAAAATGCTTTTCAGTTTTTCAGTGGAAAAAAATTGAAAAATTTTGACACAAAATGAATTTCGGTCAAAAGAAATTCTCAGTGAAACAATGTTGACCAGCTGTAATGGTATCCCTGCTTTGAGATCATTCTTCTTTCATAGGTATCCAGGGGGGCTGCAGGAATACTAGCAGGACAGATGAGTGTATAGCAGGGAAATTCTAGACCCCCTAGTTTGAATTCTAAAAGAAAGAACACAATGTACTAACAAAAAAAGGCATTTTGCCAGACAGATCTGTGTACTTAGCGTTTGCAATGCTTAGGACATCTCAGTCTTACACAAATACACAGCTGAGCTGTTCAAAGCTCTAATTAAATAACAATAACTATTAGCACTCACCCAAAGGCCTTGGGCAGCTCATTTCAAAACATCAGAACAAGGATGGAAATTAAACTTTACGTGGCTGGACAGTTATATTTCAAAGAACTTAGCTCAATACTACACTCAGTTTCTCTTGCAAATTCAGGATTCTTCCAGGCTGATTTCCACAAAAGGGTCATTCTCCCACCATAGGAGCCAGTGAGCTTTTCAGGGCAGATCCACCCATGAAAGTCAATAGAACGGCTCCTTTGGACTACAGTGGATATTGCCATGGGCCCACGTTGGTCCTGCCTCCCCCAGCTCACCACTTTAAAGACCCAGATCCTGGTTTCATCTCCCATTTGAGGCCAGCTAGAACAAGGTGTGGGCTGCAAGCCACAGAGCCCCGGTGACACCCAGGCAGAGGCCAGATAAGCTGAGCCAGGCTGTGAGGGCACCTGGATGGTGTTTGCTGGGAAAGGACCCACTTAGAAAACAGATGAAGTAGGTTTCGGAGGGAGTGCTCATTCTGGGTTATTTCAATAAAAAATACATTTCCTAGCTGACACAGTGCAAAGCCCCCCCCCAGAATAGCAATAGATAACAAAGAGCTCTGACCTGGACAAACATTGCTGCCAGTGACTTCAAGGGCCATCAAATCTGTTGCGCTTGATTCATGTACAGGACAACTGCTGACGAGGGCAGATCTCACGCTGTTTATCTCTAACTCACACAGCCCTCTCAGATCCAGGCTTTTCCTGAGAGTCTGAACTGACCTGGCCAAACTGGCTTTGCCTCTTAGAGGTGAATCACCCTCTCGAGCTGCACTTACGATGCCCACCAACATCACCTTGTGTGGTGCACATGAATTTAGCTGAAACCACAGCATCTCCGGGGGTTCCCCTCAGACCTCCCTGTGGTGGGGTGTCCAGCTGGCCTGAAGGGATACGTTAGGCCCATTAACCGTAGGCAGCACCTGGAGGAAAGCCAGGGAGTGCAAGGGCCTAATTGCAGATGAAGTGTAGCGGCGGGGAGAAGCTGGGCAGGATCTATGAAGACAGCAAGCTGGCAGGCTGGAGCTGGGGAGGAAACTGCCTCCCACTGCCTGGTGCAAGTGGGAAGAAGAGCAGGAAGCTGCAAGGACAGAGTAGGAACCAGGCCAGGGAAGGAGCAGTGAGGGCTAGGAGAGTGAAAGCCCAGAGGTGCTTGGTTGAGGGTCCCTGGAATGGAACCCAGTGTAGAGGGCAAGTCCGGATTCCCTTACCTGTTACGGGGGGGGTGGCACAGACCGAGCAGTGGGGAGCAGACCGCCCGGGACAGTTTGCCTCCAAAGACTTAGATACCCCAGAGGTGTGGAGAACTTTTGTGCGATGTAGCTGGGGGGCTAAGCTATGAAGAGGACAGCGCTGCTGCTCCCAGCACAGGAGAGGCTATGGAGTGCGACTGAGTAACTCCAGGAAGGGGTGTCTGAACAGGTGGCAGAGCTAATTCCCCAGATGAGCCACGAGGAGGTGCCACTGAGCAGGAAGTGGACCAGTCCCCATCACACTTCCCTACACAGAGCTTTACTCAAGCTGAATCTAAGCAAACACACAAAATGCATGCCCGCGTACGGTACATCCGTATGTATACCGAAAAGGGCACAGGCAGCATCTGCTGTAATTAATGTTGAAGTCCTATTCCCCTTCCAGGGTTGCTGCTAACTTTCTAAAGCAGGTCCACTTGAGACTGAACTATTCCCTTTTGTGCTTAGCCCAGTGCTGATTTTTTCCTAGACTGCGTGAGCAACAAATTCAGCTGGGCCGTTTGCGAGTTACTGGAGCAGAACAAATGAAGGAAAAAAGAATCACCATTCTCCCTGATCTGTGCAGGGTTGAGATGGTGCACTCCATTCACAAAGAGGCACAAGGGGGCCCTGTTGTGTGAGTTTCACGCACTTTGGTGACTACGTATATGACCCACTGGTGAGTGAGCATGTGTGGTAGATCCTTCTCTCTGCCAATCCACAGTGGATATGAGTTGTTACAGCTTCCACCAATAGCACCTGGGCTCCTTAGCTCTTTGCAGTAGCTCATGCTCCTAGCTCTGGAGGTCTCCGTTTTCATCCCTGGTGTGCTGGCCAAGATGGCAGTCATCCTATTGAATCATCTGAGGAGCCCAGCTGAAGCCAGGGGCCTTTCTCTTACCGAGTAGTACCTTACTTTGACTGGAGATGAGTAAGAGCATCAGTGTCTTGCCAGAAGCGCTCATTGTGTGGGATTGCTGTGTTAAGGATGTGCATTGTGGCTGCTGAGACCAACCGTTGGTCTCCAGTTAGGAAGGCGTAGCTCTGGACTACAGTTGTGACTGGTGCATTTAGATCCCGGAGACAGGGGGTTTGGTCCCCAATGCCATTGATTCAGGTGAGGGTGTTGTGTTACAGACTGGGGACAGCCTGGAAGAAGGCATGAAGACGTGTGGGAAAAGAATAAAAACGTAGCAGGTCAGCAAGAGGCTAGTGCAGTGTAAAGTGAGATCTAACTAGCCCTGTCAGTGGTCCCCAGCCTGGGGAACTCTCTGCCACTTGTACTTCTGTTCCTGCAGAGCAGGGAGGGATTTTGCATTGGCTCAGAAAATACTGGCTGTGATCACCAGTATTAGCAGGTGCGGTGATTTGGGGAAACTATGTACAACTTACAGTTGTATGCAGTGTAATTGTAGCTGTGTCAGTCCCAGAATATTAAAGAGTCAAGGTGGGTGAGGGTAATATCTTTTATTGGACCAACTTCCGTTGGTGAGCGAGACAAGCTTTCAAGCCACACAGAGCTCTTTGCGCCCTGAAGAAGAGCTCTGTGTGGCTCAACCTGTTTCCAAGTTAAAATGAATGTGGCAGCTTACGCCTCTTTGAGCTATTGTTTCAGGCTCTCTCCAGACTCAGCCAGGCATTTTTCAAGTATTTTTTGTACCCCAAAGGGCTAGAAACACTTTTTTTCACTGCAAGCTGAGAATTTGATCTCACGTGACTCCAGCAGCTGGGGCTCTAGGCATACCATTGGGACCTATGAACACAGTCCAGCCCTGATTTCACCCGCAGAATAAAAAGAGCAGCATAGAAAACAGCCTGAGGGAGTGGGCTTGCTAGCATATTTTTCGATGAGCAAATGGGCAGAAATTTGTAACTTGCCAGAACCAGACGTGTGGCACATCAGGGCAAGTAAGAAAAGGGCTTTCCAGGCAATACAGCAAGAGTCTCATTCAGATCAGAAGTCTAAACCTGTGAGCTGAGTGTGAAGAAGCCAGGTAAGAATAATTTAATATAAAACCCTGGCAATAAGGGCACTTCATCAGACTACTAGACATGAGCGCAAGAGGCAGGAGAAAAGGACGGAGAGAAAAACAGATATAGTAGCACAGTAATGTAGTAAGTAGCTGGAAGAGAAAGTGGGTGTATCACAGGAACATATGGCTCATTAGATGGATCAGCTCTTAGCCAGATTTGAAAAATTAAATAAGCAAAATTTAGAGGACCTACAGCAGACAACATTACTAAATAAATGCATGAAAACTGAAGCAGATGAGATCATGCACGCTAAGACTGGATAATTTGTCTTTTGCATTGTCTGAAAATGATTATATTGGAAGAACAAATGAAGTATAGTACAATAAAGATACCATTAAGGAGTATAAACAAACAGAATGGGGAGATCCCCTGGCCCTCTGGAATCCACGCTGCAGCCCACATTAAAATACACTCCTTGTGGGCCAGCAGGATTGAGAGTGCAGGAAGTGCTGTCAGCCCTAACCAGTCACAAATCATGAGTCAGGAAAGTGATTGGAAAATCGTGAGATTTCTAAAAGTCAGACAGACTTAGTAGGTTCTTTTCATTTGCCTTCTGATTTTGCAGGCTTTGTGGGAGGGGGGTGTCGTGTTTTCAAGCTCGTCTAGACAACTATGAACTAGAAACTTACCTTGTCTGTAAACAAAAGCTGAGACGCCGAGAGTGTCATGTCTCCAGCAGCAGGGGCTTTAAGGAAATATTGCACGATCCGTGATAAAATCACAAGGAGTTGTCAGCTCCCTCTTCGTTACTGGCTTTACCAGAGCTTTGGGCCATGATATGTACCTATGAGGAGAGCAGAGCCAAACGTTTGTGCTCAGTTGTTGGATGGAACTGGTAGAATTAACTTAATTGGAAGTAACTGGCAATGTGCTGATGTGAGACTATTGTAGTGTGGAGATGCTAGAAGACAAGGGCCCAATCCAATACCCATTGAAGTCAATGAGAATCTTTCCATTGACTTCCGCAGACATTATACGAGGCCCTATATTTTCAGATGATTGGCAGGAAACAAGAGGTAGATTAATGATAGTATTCTGCCCACACTCACCGAACACCTGGATGTTTCTACTAATAAGACCAGCAATGAAATATTTAACAATGTTACCATTTTAATTGTCATCACCGAACCTTCTGAGTCAAATGGAGGAACTTCACACCTCCCACAGCTTTTTCTTTAGGCCGGCTGTCTGCACCCTCAGCCAGACAGCACTGCATCCGGGCACATTAGAAAGGTCTTCTTTGGGGGAAGGGACAGAAAAAAACTGTAGTTTTGTAATGCTAGGTGAAATTCTGCAGAAACTGATAGGGCTAGCACAGAAACACTGATGTAGCATATGCACTAAATCAGGTCGTTGGGCCGGTGCAGCCAGTGTGTCTACAAAAAATGTGTGTATCCATTGGGCATGCAGCTTAGGTAATTATTCACACAACTGGATAGTTAAATGCACAGTTACCCAATTTGCACTCACAAACACCCATTTGTTCATGCTTGTGCAAGTGCAGTGGGCACATAGCTGCTTCTCTGGAGATCCAGTTTTACCCTTCTTTAAAAACCTGATCTTGGCAATCCGGTGGGAGAAAGCTCTCCATCTCTTTACCACCATTTATAAAACTGGCAAGTATATAGTCCTGATTCTTGTCTCTTGGAGCCACTCCATGAACCTTATCCAGGAGAGGCATACATTTTTGTGAAGAGGCACCTAGTGTATGTTATGATAAATATTCTAAAAGCACTCACTCTTAAAAGTAGTGTTATATAGTGGTAATAATTCTGCGATTACTGAGATAAATTCAGCTGTGCCGTGTGTCCTACTGTCCCAGAACACTGAGAAATTATGTGACCTACCAGCCGCACGCACTGTATGTCAATATATTAGTTATGTGAATGGGGATGCATTGTTCCAATCTTTGGACCATCGTTAGTAGCAGTGTTTGGGCAAGTTCTAATCAAATGTGATGTACAGCATAAATACCGATTCCAATTTACTTGGCAATAGTAACTGTGTAACATTACAAAGTTAAATCTGGCACCACCACAGAGTTACTGGAGTCAGATAAGATCATTTCCCTCTCTAAGGGTTAGCTGATAGAAGGATAGATGAGAAAGACAAGAAAATCAAATATCTTTTAAAAGACTGAAACCAGAGACTTAGGGAGGGAGAGTATTTCCCCTGCGTAATTTTCCTCCTAAGACTACCACATGAATGTGTGATTTTTGCATGATGTGTTGTTAGACTAAAAATGGGGTGGATTGCAAAGGGAATCCATTGTAACCACCATTCCGTCCACATTTAAAGACTATTGATTTAATGGAGTGTAAAATGGAGCGAATTTACCGGTATTTTTAAAGGGTGCAAGCCACCCCATGCAGAGTCGCAGCAGCTAAGCTGGTTTTAAATGGGACTGAAAGGCTGCTGCCTGCTGACCCTCTGCACAGGGGTGCATTTCTCCCTATGTGACATTCGTGCTGGTAAAAAAAATTCTGACGGAGAATGCTGGAAATGGAAGTCCTGGTTTGGCACGGAGACAGTGCATGAATGGGGTAAGAGTGCATTTCAGCACCACCCGATACAAACAAAAGTGTACATGGGGGGAAGGGATAATACTTTGTAACACTATGATTTGAAATTCCCTCTTTTCCCCCTTCCCCAGTAAAGGACATTCGAACATATGACTCAGACATAGCCCTACTCCAGCCCCTGGCACAAATATGCTGCTTTGTAGCATGGTGGTAACTTCAAAGGAGGTAGAGAGGTTGCTTTCCCACCTGCGAATCCCACTCCTCACCGGTCCAAGAGTAAAACATGCATGCCTATTGCAGCTCTCCTCCCCTCTTCCCCATGCGCTGATAGAACTGCTCCAGTACGATCTGCTGTTGTCAGACCAAGCGGGGCAGTGTTTTGTTCAGCTGATGAGCGGCTGTTCCCACGGCTCTCCTCTTTGTTTCCAGTTAGTCAGTAACAAAGGACACACTAAACACTTTCCAGATGTGGCTCTTCCATGCAAGCAATTGGTGCAGCTCCCCTGGGGTTGGCACGTGATGGGGAATGGTCCACTTGCTGTGATACACAAGGCAGTCACTCTTAGTATGTGGTCCATGCTGCAGAAATTACCATTATTTACTCTATTATGTGTACTGCCGTAGCACCTAGAAGCTCTAGTCAGGGATTAGGGCCCATTGTGGTAGGCACTGTATGCACAACTTTGAGAACTGCTCAGAGGAACATCAAGGGTCTACAGGCAGGCAGGATACCTTTGTGGTTAGTGAACTGGAACAAGGCTTGGGAGACTGGGGTTCTGTTACTGGTTTTGCCATAGGCCTGTTGGGTGATCTTGGGCAAGTTACGTCACCACTCAGTGCCTCAGTTTCCCCATCTGTAACAGTGGGAATAACGATAGTGTCCTCCTTTGTACGGCACTTTGAGATCTGCTGCTGCTAAGAGCTAGGGTCTGGGATTAGGGAGTATTTATTACAGGAAGTGTTGCTGGTTGTTCAATAGGCATATTCTTCCCTGTAAGTCAATACTGAAGCAATAAACTAACTATAGCGCTGTGTAAACAAAGTGCCATCTTGAGATGAGACCTAAAACCATGGTCCTGATTTCATGTGGTTATCTGAGATATCCCAGCAACATTTATCTTTTCCTTTTATTCTCCCATGACATCTTCCCTTGCTCATCTTAAAATCTGAGGCAGGCCAACGTTTTCAAAAGTCACTAGTGATTTTGGGTGTGCAACATGAGACACCTTAAAGGTGCCTGTTTTTCAGAAGGGTCTAGTGCTCACCCTCTGAACATTGGCTCCTTGAAGTGGTCTCAAGTTGCGTATTGCCACCCTCACCTGCTTTTGAAAGTATTGGCCTATGTTCTTCCTTCTGCTGCCCTTCCCTTCCCTCTGTGCCACCCTGCCCTTTGAATCAGCACACCCATCTTCATTGCACAGATCCCAGCTGGCAAAGGATCCAGCATGATGACTCACCTTATGGCTTTAAATTTGCCTTCTCCCTAATTCACACGTGCTCTTTGCCAAGAAGTGTTTGAATTAGACAAAACGGACTCAGTACGTAAGTAGAGTTGGGCATTTGACCTGTACAAAAAAACTGGTCAATTGACTGGTAAAAGATTGGTGACACGTTGGTCCAATAATGTGAAATAATGTCAAAAATGGTCAAATGTTTTGAAGTACTAATATATTAGAACAGCAACAACAGTAACAAACGAGTAAGATTTTATGGTCTCCAATGGATGTAGTCTTTGATAGAGACTCGAGCCTAATTACAAAAATAAAAGTTACTTAACTGAATTAATTGTCATCAGAAAAATGCAAAACACAATGAGATGAAGTTCTAAAAAGTGAAAGAGTAGCCCTATGATGCAATCAGAAAGGTAGGCCACTATCTGCAACAGGGCATTCTTGCTGGAATGTTTGACAATATTGGACATAATAGATCAGGGGTGTCAAACATCCGGCGCATGGGCCGGATATAGCCCACCAACCTTTTTGGTCCGGCTGCTGGCAGCAGTGCACGATGCCTCCAGAGAGCACGATGCTGTGAGATTTTGCAGGGGAGAGTAGAACGCCGTGAGATCTCGTGGGGAGTAAAATGCTGTGAGATGTTGTGGTAGCACACGCTGCTGCCGAATAGTACGACGCCGCAAGATTTTGCTGCGGAGAGAGCAACTCCGTGAGATCTCACAGCAGCACGCGCTGCCCCTAGGTCTGTGTACTCTGTGGAGCGCTGTGTGCATGAGACACAGCGCTCCAAAAGTGCCTAGTATTTCAATGTATGCTATGTATTGCCCACTTGAACTACATTTAATTCAAATCTGACCCCCCATAGCAAATGAGTTTGACACTCCTGTAGTAGATGGTCAATTGATCAGTCAATTGACATGATTTGACTGGTCAATTGACTGGCTTGCCATGCTTATTCCTAATATGTATGAGTTAGTCCCTGTACTCGGTTCTCTACTTCGTTCCACTGATTATCCAACTTCCCCCATGCCCTTACTGAACCTCATCTCCATGACTTTGCCCAGTATTTTGGCAACAAAGTCGCTGATTCTCAAAAGTCTCCAATTTCTTAATCCTCTTCTTTCACCCTCCTCAACCACCATCTCTACCTTTCCTCCTTCCGCTTCTTTCTGTGCCCTTGTTACCTGGTGACATCTCATTCCGGATTGTCCTGGGCACATCCTTCCTGACTCTTGTAAATCACTAGAACTCCATTGAAATCAATAGAGCTACACTGATTTACACTAGTTAAGAATTCCTCCTTGCTACCAGCTCTTCTCTCTTCTGTCACAACACTTGTTAATTCTTCCCTTGTTTCCAGCTCTGTCCCTTCCTTCTTTCAAAAAGCTGTCCTGTCTCCTAGCCTAAAAACCCTCCTCTTGATCACACCGTCTACGCCAATTACAATCCTATTGTTCTCTTCCCATTCCTTTCTGAAATCTAAGAACAGCTCTGCTTATTCTCACAGTCTTCTCAGCTTTCTCCCAACCCGGCTTTTGTTCTAGTCATTCTACTAAGGCAGGCCTCACTGGAGTTATTAATGACTTGCTTGTAGTTAAATCCAAATGTCTCACTCCTCTTCTCATCCTTGTTATTGCTTGCCTTCTGACTTATTTGATCAATCTTCCAGGGTATCCTGCTACAGTCATCTTTCTTTCTCTAGCCCTCTCTCTTTGGGTGAGATTGTCTCTTCTCATGGCCGAAATGATCTTTTGTACATTAATAACACTCACTTGTTTTCCTTCTTTCCTTCCGTTTTACTATATGTTTCTACCTGTTTCATATTTCCACTGGGATAATCAATTTAATTTAAATAGGGCCTAGAGTGAAAATTCACAATGGGTGAAATCCTACCTCCACTGAAATCAATGGCAAAATTCCCATTGCCTTCAACGGGCCCAGATTTCACCCAGTGATTCTTTTCTCCACGTCGTCAAGGTTGTCATCGGTCCAGTTGCGTGAGGAACCTTGATGTTGTCTTTAACCAGGATCTTTATTTCTCTACCCATATTTCCCAGGTGGTTCTATATTGTTCTTCTAACCTTCTCATGATTATTACTTTGGATACAGCTGATTCCTGACCCACATGTTGATCTCGTGTCTTGATTAGTAAAGTGTTATCATCAGTGCTTTTTTGAAATCTGCTTTGCAGTCCAGAAGCTTGCTGCACATCACGCCCGTGTTTTACCTTACTAGTCACGTGTCCTTCCCTCTTTGTGTTATGACTGTTACTTATCATCTATACTATACAGAAGTAGCCAGTGGCCACAGTCATGATCAGGACTCATTTGTGCTGAGCACTGTATAAACCATAAACGCCCCTACCCCAAAGAGTTTGCACTCTAAGCAGGCTCCTTTGCTGTCACTTTAAAATTCTCCCTCTTACACTGAATGCCATCACTCCGACAGATCCTTTGTACCCTTCTATTATTCCCTTCCGGAGCACTCCTGTCATTCATCTCTCCCAGTTCCCACACTAGAATTCATTCTTCCGTTGCCTCTTCTAAATACTTTTTTTTCCCTTCCAGTTCTCTGGAATTCGTCTCTCCTCTTTATATGCTTTTCTAACTCACCATGTCACTTTAAATTCCCTCTCAATCCATACAGTATTCCCTTCCCTCTCCCCAATGCTGCTTCCTCCAGTGAGATGATGTCTCTTCCTCTTTTTGCAAGCCCAGTATTGAGCCCACTTGTTGGACTGTTTCTGTTTTGTGTTTTGTTGTTGTGCCCTGCCAGTATCTTTCCCTAGTGCTTTAGATTGAAGAAATGATGGCTCAGTTCTGTCACCTTTACATATATTGAGTATAACATAAGTCTGCGAGTAGCCCCGTTGACGTCAAGGAGTAAGGTACTCCATGCTTTGAATAGGGGTCAGATTCTAGCCCTAGAGCTGGCCATAATATAATATCCCATGGCATTTATCATGAGACTAAAGGTATTAACCATAGCATCCTGACTGAATCCCAACACATGTGATAGCATTCTGCCTATTTAAATTGCCCTGAAGTTCCAGGGACATACAGTGTCCTCCTTTATTCCCTGCCCTCAATTCT
The DNA here is from genome assembly GCA_007922155.1 of Mesoclemmys tuberculata. NCBI lineage: Eukaryota > Metazoa > Chordata > Testudines > Chelidae > Mesoclemmys > Mesoclemmys tuberculata. The sequence continues at coordinate 3,512,545 of ML675650.1, read as the reverse complement.
TGGTGTAGCATTTTTTTTAAAAATGCTGCAGGTGGAAATTGGCATAGCTCTCTTGTAGTCAATGGAGTTAGGCTGACTTAAAGTTGAGCTGATTTAGTGCTGTTCCCTACCTACAAGCGGCTGCATTTCCTGGTGGGTTAAGTTATTCCTATAAGGCCCTTTACCTACCTCACAAAGTTGAGACATAAGCAATTTTTAAGTGCTTTGAGATCGTAAGATGAAAGGCCGTAGAGAAGTACCAAGTGTTACTATGTTGTTATGAATCATTTTATTATTTAGTCATTTGTGCAGCCTCCCTTATCTTTCCGTCTCCATTCTCCCTGATTGTAGCTTGTCTGTAATAATGCTTCTTTGCATCTCAATCACTCACACATTTCATGTTCTTTGTTTTCACTTCCTCTTCAGGCATCAAATTTCCTTTCTAACTATGGCCCCGATCCAGCAAAGCCCTTCAGTCTCCGTGTAACTTAAGCATAGCAGGAGTCCAACTGATGTCCGTGAGGCTACTCACATGCTTAAATTTACACAGTTGTTTGAGTCAGCAGCCGCGGTTCTGCAAAGCAACCTCTCTGTCCTATAGCACCTATCACAGTGAAGTGCTTCAGCGTGGTTTGCAGGAAGGACTCTATAAAAATGAATTGTGCTGTATTTTGGCTGACACAGATTGCATTTGCCATAATGCTTGGGAAAATGGCTGCATCACATTTGTTTAAATACTTGTCTTTTTGACAGAGCTGCGTGTTGAAATAGCATCTCCTCCTCTGTGCCCTTCACTGAGCTCTCGCATAGGACACGGTACTTTATGTCCGTTTTAATGGGGGGTAGGCGGTGAATTTAGAGCCAGATTCAGCTGCCATTAAATCTACTGGGAGTCTTTTTAATGACAAATGGGAGCTGGATCAGGTCCTCAGTGCTTATGAAAGATGCTGTGTTTACAGAGCTGGGGAGAAAGCTTTCTGCTACACTAGAAAATCCTGAGTAACTGCTAATTTCTGCAGAACAATGACTCCTGAATGCTGTGGTCCTGTCCACAGACCAGGCACAGCAAAGGCAGATGCGGTTAATGAATGCTTCCCATTCATCTCTCCAAGTGTCTTCCCCTGACTTGGAGGGGTCACTTCTTGAAAAGTCTTTGGAAGAATGAGGACTGGGGGGAAAGGAATGAAATAGATCTTCATGAAAACTCCCCTGGAGGCAGAGAAGCCATTGCCTATCCCTACTGTGACATTCCCCTCTGCAATCAAGACTGGTGTGTAGCTGTGTCACCTCGATCCCTCACTCCTGGGCCCCCACTTACTCTGCTTTGCTGAGTGAACCACTCACTCCTGGGTCAGCCCATGCCCAGTCTTTTGCGAGTAATCGGTCCCTGGCCCAGTGAAGGAGCACTTCTGGCCGCTCATGGGATTGACCCGTAGCAAACACTCCCAGTCTTAGATGCAACCTTGGGAACTGCCTTCTTACAGGGTTCAGTGCTGTACACCGCACCCTGCAAGCTCATTACATTTGTGCATCAATTTATCTGCTCTGTCATTCCAAGTGAAGTCTCTATACACACCAAATCCACATACACTGCTTTAGAGAAAACAAACAAATACGTTTATTGATGACAGCAAGATTTTAAGTGATTATAAGTCAGATTAATGTGAATCAGTGATTGATCACAATTAATTAAAAGATGAATTGCATACTAACTTAAACTTAACATTTCAGTAGCCTTACGGTCTGTGATGTTAGCTTACCCCACAGGCTAGCTGAGATGACTCCTGCAGCCAGCTCCCCCCCAGTCAGTCAGTGTCCTTCATGTTCCTTAGAAGATGGATTCCAAGGGAGAGCTCCCGAGACGACGAAGTCCATGCCTTTAACACGTTTACTCATCACCCCTTGGGTCAGGTGATCGGCCATGTCTGGCAATGGGCACGATTTCCTCCACTTGAGTCAAATGAATGTCGCCTTATCAGGTGCTCACGCCAGTCCACTGTTCCTGTATGCATGCCTCTGCAAGGCGTGAACCCTCACTCTGCTTCGGGTTTGCCTGGATCTATTCAAGCCATGTGAGACACACCTTTGGGAATATTCCATAGCAGAGTTTCTTATCCGTACATATGACATTGCAGAAAACATACTACCCTAACAATAATGTTCAGTGTGCCATGAGCATTCCAAAAACATCTTACATGATGTACTTTGCATTAGACCATACACAGATCATGCTATAAGGGTGTATTTGGGGTACAGCATGTCACACCAACTTTCTGGGAACTGCCTGTCAGAAAGGAATGGAGCCAGATCAGCTCTTCTCTTGTAACTGCTGCTGCATCTAAAGCAGGATGGGGACATACTGACAGTATGAAATGCATTGGGTGGGCCTATAACCCACATGCAGATGTTCTGCCTCTGTTCACCAGCAGCAGGAGGCCCTCTGTCAGTGTAGCCCCATCCCATTTGGTGTCTTGGTAAGAAGCCCAGCTAGGAGGAGCCAAATGTTTGCATTGGTTGGATGTAGATGTAAAAAGCAAATAACTAGTTTTTTGATTGCCTTATGTGTGGGTGGTACTAGGCAATGAGCAAAAGGACCACTAGAGCGATGCTCTCACTACATTCCCATGTTCCCTATGCACCTCGACATTTTCTGAGGCTCCTTCATGCACGTGCATATTATGGAGAGAGCTTTGGAAACAGCTCCTAGCAACTTCAGTGTATACATGGCAGGGAAAAAGCACTTAGCTAAGGTGTACAAAGTAGTTATTCACTGTCTGTCAGTGAAGACTCTTTCCATGAATTACGGTGTACTTTGTGGTTCACTTAAAAGGAAATGCATTCATGGAGCATTTTGTATCATTATTGCATTATAAGGCGAACTATTATCCTCCAAATTATGGGCCAAAAGTCCATTTGCAGTAGACAAGTGTGGCAAGTGTTCCAGGTGAAACTGGTATAGCAACAAATCAAAGTTGGACGCCAGTCTGAAAATCCTTAGAGCGTCCAGTTATCTGTCAGGTTTGGGTGTTTGTTATTAGCCACAGTGGGCATTACACAAAGAAAACATCATTTTAAAAATATTTTTGCCAGGTTGCATCCCAGTGAATCTGTTCAACTCTATTGCTTTGTGCAATGTTTCAACTTCTTGCTCCTATGTTCAATGCAAAAATTGTCCTCTCAATATTTCCATGCTCCAAACCAGGATTTGCACCATATACACACTGGGCCCAGTATTTCAAAACGAACTGGGTGGTTTGATCTAAAAAGATCAATTTTGCTTCAGTGTGCACCAGCTCCATATCTTCCTGTCCTAAAATGTGGCCAAATAGCAGGTTCAGTCGTGGTGTTACGCACACAAGATAGTCTGAGGACAAATTGCTGCTGCATAACAGCTACCACGGAAGCAGAGCCAGCAGGGGAAAGTGGACAATGTGTCCTGTACCCATATTATGAATGAGCTAATGGAAGGTCACAGAGCAATTGCTAGCAACCCAGAACAGCACGTGGGCCCTCTTTGGAAGATACGTATCCATATTTCTGTGAATAAGTAATAGGTTGGTAAAGTTAATTGCAAATAAAAACAGAGCTCTGAAATGACAGGGAGCAGTTGGAGCATTGGAGGAGAATTGTAGTAAAACAGAGAAGGAAAGCAAGGAGGGCATTGACAGAACAAGACGAGAAAGTGTCTCCACTTTTGGTTGCTGTATGATATGGCTTACATTGCAGGGAGCACACCACAGAGTAACTAGGGTAACACATGGAATCAAGGGGCTGAGCTCTGAAGGGAAAATGATAACGTTGGGATTATTTCTTCTTGAGAGACGCCAATGAAAAATTCACGTGAATGAAGTATTTAAATTAGCTGGCGGTTACTGGCGAGGTATGCTCAATGCTTGAGGTTCTTGGAAAGGTCAGAACTAGCAGACAAAGGTTTAAGTGAAGAGGTAAGGCAAATAACAATCCTGGAGCAGACATCACTGCACAGAGGGTGGTGACTAGATGGAATGGATTCCTGTTGAAAGCGGGGAGCCACATACTATTCCTGTCTTAAAAGAGAAGCTGGATGGGCCTGTGGAGTTCACCAGTTAGAGGGCTGTGATCCAGTATTGTACATGGGAGGACCATGGGGATGTTTTGCTATTAACGCCTTTTCCCTCCCTCTCCCACCCACGCTGACAGTGCCGTTCTTGTTGCATTGTATTTGTTTGGTTTTCACATTTGATTTTGTCAGCCCCTGGCACAAGCCATTACTCGGTGCAGGTGAAATGATATAGCATAGATGGCTAGAGTCAGCATCAGGCTGTTGCTGAGGTGGCCTGCCGTGCCACTACGGGTCTGACTACACAGTGATCGGGAGGCGTGACTGTAGCACGTGTAGGCCTCGCTGAACTAGATCGCTAAGTGCCAAAGTTCTACTGGCTTCACAGACTTGGGCAGCCTTCCTCAGGCCACGCTGTCTAGCCAGCGAGGGCCTGAATTGAGCTGGGATCCCTGACGGGCCCTGCCAGCACTTTTTGCCAATTGTGCATACCAGCAATACTGCCCGCTCAATGAACAGCCAGAACATAGCTGGCTCTAGGCTAACTGCAGAGGAGTCTTCCAACTACTCTTGCTTACCCCAGCCTGAAGAAATGTCGCTTCCTCCAGTGCCATTCTGTCCCCCAAAGATCACCAGCAATTCCGTGCAGCTGGGTCTGGTAATGGGGGGGGGGACGCGGATGAAGAGAATAGATGAATCCCCTGCTTCAGAATCAGCAGAGGGATAGGTCCCATGTTCCTTGATGTTGAATGAGAGAGTGGGGAGCAGAATGGAAGTGATAAAGAGAGAGGATGTGAAGGGAGAAAAGAGCGTAAAGAACGGAGGAAAGGAAGCAGGGGAAATACAACCTACACCGCAGGTTACCGTCAGTAAATTTGATCTGATTGAGTCACTTCTTAGACTATTCCTTCTTGTCTGGTGGAGGCTGCGCGGCCTATGGGAGAGGGCCCTGAGTGACAACTGATGTGCTCTGCCCTGCCCCGCCTCCATCAGCAGTCTGCTGGAAGTGTGTGCATGCGTGCGTGACAGCCCTCTCTGCCAATCAGCTTGGAAGGAGCTCTCTGATCCCTGGCCTACTGCAGTGGGTGTGTCACCGTTGTCCCCCCACCCCCACCCCCAGGACTGAAATCCTGCCACAGGGGCTTTTTGCTCCAAATGCAGTTTTTGGGGTGGTTATAGTCCCCTTCAGGCCGAGCAGTTCCAGGCGCTCCCTACCGGAGTCCCCAAACGGAGCTGTTTGGAGCTGCAGCCCCTTTAAAATTCTGCCTCCGATGATGAGCATCGGTCAGCGAAGAAATCACCCTGTTTTAGGACGCGGTGCACCCTGAGATGCTCAGTCGAGTCCTGTGACTCCCACCCATTGAAAATGGGCTAGGCAATGTCTGTGACTACCCGGCTAGGAAGGGGTAGCCACAGGCAGCCACCTAGGGTCACCTTTGTGACTTGGACCATGCGCTCCATGCAGGACAATGTGAGACAGCCAGGATCTTCCTTATCCTCCTGGCTGGGCCTTGTTATTTATTCGTACTGAGGGAGCACCTAAGGCCCCCATCAGAGCAGGGTCCTACAGTGCTAGGTGCTGTACAGGCACATAACAAAGAGCTTACAATCAAAGAGGCATTATACAGTTGCTGGCAAGAGCATCCAGCCCTGCAGAATCCACAACCTGTTTCTCTCAAGCTTATTCTGTTCTATTCTTCGGAGGTTCTTATACCGCACTCACCACCCGAGTATCGGCGCACCTTCCAGCCGTGCATTAAGTGATGTGACTAACGTCTGTCCTGCGTGTGTGTTCTCTCATCCCCTCCCCAGAGTGAGGTGTGTGTGCAGTGGAGTGTCCTGTGTTTTGGCGGGGCTGGTTTTTACTGTACTGTTCTGATTATTATTATTTTTAATATACACGTGGTGCTGTGTATTTATGTTGGAGAAGGCAAGGTCAAAGAAATGCGTTCTGCTTTTGGAGTGGAAGATGATTGATTCTTGGTTCCTGGAAAATTCATTCCACAGTCCCAGACTATCCCCTAAGAAAACAATGTTTCCAGCACAGACGAGCTTTGCCCTTATTGTAGAGAGTTCTAGTGTGCCAGAAGATATAGATCAGCAGCTGCAGAGGCTGCTTGTCATGGGAAGAGGGCCCCAGATGTGGGAGGACATCGGTACACAGGAACATAGGAATTGCCAGGCTGGATCAGATCTGAGGTCCGTTATCCTGTCTCTGGCAGTGGCTAGCACGGCTGCTTCAGAGGGAGGTGTAAGAACCCCACAGTGAGCACATGGGAGACAATCTGCCCCCACACTAGGTCTCAGCCTGGTTCCTAATAGTTCAAGATCAGCTTAAGTGCTGAAGCCGATATCTAACAGCCCTTCTGAAACTTTATTGCTATTATTATGTAGGGTTTTAATTCCTGTTGTAGTCAGCTATAGTGCATAGTACTTTACAGTGAAAGGAAATGGGAAGGGTTATAAGGAATAAACTCATGACATTTTTTTTAAATGATGATTATTTTAATTAATAATAAACTCTCATAATGAGAATGTTTTATATGAGTGTGAAATTACCACAGGTTACCTTCTTCACAAGGGAAGAATATCTTTAAAACATCAGGGCCTGTCTACAGATTAACATAAATTCTAGGTAGCAATTAAAAAAATTAATTTTATAGCGGGATAGTATTGTTAGAATGATTTATAGGGAAGATAAAAATAATGTAAATTTGTGACGATACCTTTCCGTGGAATGTGATGACATTGGATTGCAGAGATGTATAATACAGCTCTGTAGGACTGTTAAAAAAATGGTACTGATGCATATGTTTAATCTGAACCATTTGTCTGTTAATTCTGTTAACCAGTTTGAATAGGATAAAAAAGCATTTCTTAAATTAAGTGGGATTATTTTATGACAAGTTTGTCATTTAATGATATGTTTCAGTGTAAAGAAGTTTTATCGGCCTTTTTTGGGTGTGGATTCCAACCCCTTAAAAGATGTATGAAAAGAACCTGTGTAGTCTAGATGGCTTTCTAATGCATCTGTCTGCTAGCGTACTGACGATGATGGTGTCTGTGGTTTGGATACTTGTCCACTAAGAACTGGACCTAAGGTCTCCTCCTGTGCCTCTGGAAGTCAATAGCAAAGCTACTTACTTCAGTGACACAGGCCCAGGGCCTGCGGCTGCGTGTTAATTTCTTACAGGTCACTGAACAGCTGCCAGATGGTAACTCCGCCAGTCTGGACTGGATCCAGTGCCCTACAGGTGAAAGGCTCCCTGTCTTCTTATCAGCCCCATGAGCCATCCAGTCCCCACTCTAAGATGGCGGCTAACGTATTATGTATGCACGTGTGGCTCGTGGATTATTGTCATCTCCAGTCCAGTTAGTACGTGAACAATCTGGAGGAGTCCAAGCCAATGAGTCTGGAAAGAGATGTAGCTCTGTGTCCCCTGACCTAAGAACTTGATAACCCTCTCATAGTCAGAGGCTCCATCTACATAACACCCTTCTTTCAGTGGCATGCGGGGTTTACATGTGTGTAGCCCCCCAACACAGGTATGAACAGTAATGTTGACCATGAGGCATGGCTTTGGTGAGCAAACTTAAAGACATGCCTAACAGGTGAGGGTATATGTGTGAGTACATACCATTCATGCTCTCTACTCACCTATCTCCTACCTCCCCATCTACACTGCTATTTCCAGCCACGTAGTGTCCTGCCGCTTGACCCCTTCCCTGCTGCAGTAAAAGACTCTAGCAGCAGGGAAAGGCTCTGGCAGTTTCCCTGCGCAGGGACAGGCTCCAGCGATGCGCAAGACTCCAGCAATGGGGAGCTGTTGAAGCCTTTTCCCACTGTCTCCCCTCTGCCAGAGCTTTTCACTGACACATGTAGCTACGCACGGCCATGTGGACACAGCCTCCTTTTCACTGGGCCATGTAGCTACACGTACCCTACATCACCACCAATGGTGTGTGGTGTAGATGTAGCCAAAGAGACATTGGTGCTTGAAGGTATTAACTAGGGAGAATTGTCAGTCAGGCTGCATCAGGGATAGTCAATAAGCAGACCATGAGCCAAATCTGAACTGCCAAATGTTTGAAAGGACCACAAAAGCCTTTTATTTACCTATGAACATTATTGTTATTACTTTGGTATTTTCTCTGGAGTGTGGACCTTAAGTATACCTTGACAAAGAACTTTGGACCTTGACAAAAAATAATTGTTTACCCCTGTTCTACGTGCCCCATCCTGAGACGTGTTTGATGTTGTCCTGCTAACATTGTAACAGTGGGTGATATTCCTTAACAGGCATCACCAGAGACATGGCCTGGGGCTAGCTGGCAGTTAGTGATGGAAAAGTGGGAGATGAAACCCAGAACCTAAGCTCTGTGGGCCTGTTGCAGTGCTCAGTTTGTGGGGGGGAAACCTACTGTCTGGTCTCCTTCTCCACATCCCCTCCCTCTACCCAGAGGTTGCCATGGGCTCATTCATTGTCCACCTCTACTCCTCATGCTCCTAGCACCAAGATCCTCCCCCTTATTCGGGCTTCTCCTTTCTGCACAGTGCTCAATAAGCAAGTAGAAAACAGGGCTTATCCAATCCACAGTGACGTTAATGAAAAGACTCATTGGCCTCAGTGAGCATCACGTGAGAGATCTCTTACCCTAGTAGACACTCTTGTGTTTGTCCCCTATGTGGCTTTATTGTGTTTGTGTAGATTTGTCTCCAGTAGCAGGCTGGCTGTTCTTCTGAACAAATACATTGCACTAATCAATGCCTTGAAACAAAGATTTTTCTAACCTAGTTTCCTAAAATTAAGCTCCTAAACCCACATTTTGGCATCTGAATAAAAAGCATGCTTTTCAGAAATGCTGGTCACCTAGCAGTGGCTTGAAGTCACCGGGGAATACAGATATGCAGCATCTTTGAAAATTAAGCTGCTTATCTAGGTGTTTAAATAAAGGGTTAGGAGTCCAACTTTAGGCAACCAGGTTTGAAAATTTTGGCCTACATTTTTATTCCTACCATTTATACAGTGCAGGAAGTGTGTGTGGTGTTTCACAATGAAACATGTGAAGCACAGAATAGCTGCCTGCTCCAAACAGCTTTCAGTCTCAGGCCCCTATTCAAAAAGCACTTAAAGACATGCTTAGCTTCAGCGCTCTCCTGAATAGGGATATTTACCAGAACCGGGTCACAGACCCAAGGAATTAGTGCAGAGGAAATGGTGGCTAGGAGTTGTTATAGAGCTGGAGCCTTCACAAGGATTCTAGACTATGATAAAACAATCAGATTGGTGATGTGCTGGCATGGCGTGGCTGGCTCAGTAAATGAAGTAGAGCCAGTGCCTTAGGGTCTGCTTAGGTGCTCCCACTTTGGTCAATTAAAAGGGTGGAGCAGACCCTGGGGCTATGAAGGATCAGGGCACCAGGGGTGGAAAGAGGAAAGGAGAGACTCAGAGTCAGGACTGCGAGAGTCAGACAGGAAAAGGCAGGGGAGAGCTGCCTGGTCAGGCGGAAGGGAAACAAGAGCTGCCGGAGCCAGAAGAGGTTTTCTGGGGGAAGGATGAAGGCAAGAACAGCAGCAAGAGGCCTCCTCAGGCTGACTTCCCCGAGCCAGGGCTGAAGGCAGGAGGAGCAGCTGAGAAAGTTTCCTGCTGGCTCTAAGCTGGATGAGGGACAGAGAGAGCTGAAGGCAGGGAGCTGCAGAGCGGCTTACCTGACAGAGTGCAGTCAGCAGGTCTGTCTCCGAAGCAAACTTATTCCATAATGGGAACTTACTGTAAAGCACAGCATGTATTTTCCCAGGGATGAGGCATGCAATGTAGTTCATTGTCTCGCTAGCCTTTATGTCTGTCCATCAAGGTTTCAACTATCGACCCTGAACTGTGTATTCTGCAACGAAAGGGCAGAGTTAAGGAGATGGTCAGAGCCTTAATTTGCTTTCCAAAAACCTTTGTTTGTGACATGCTTTTGAGAGATTTCTCAGCTGTAGTATAATACTGTCAAGGTATTTTTCTTAATTTGCTAAGCCTTTTTTCATCCCTATTGCTTACAGTGACTTTATGGAAGCTTAACATTGAGAAGTGTTTCCTTTTATTAATTTCCCCTGACTAGGTGCAAATGCTGGTTTGTGATTGTAGGGGTCTTTTTAAAATCATGGCTTTTGAAAAATATTATGTATACTGGAGGGAAATCCTCAGCTGGTGTGAATTGGCATAGCTGCACTGACATCATAAACAGCGGCATGAACCTGGCAAACAGCTATCTAGTAGAAAAGGAGCCAAGCTGAAGTTGGTTTGCCTTTGCTTTGATGTAGCTTGTTGAGCTGTGCTCCGTTCCATTAACACTGTTACAACTACCATCGGAATCCTACAACAGGTTTCAGGAGACAGAGAAAGGAGAAATGTAATATTTGAAGTACCATAGTAAAAGGCTCTGAGCAATCTGAATGGCTGATGAAGAAGATGAGCTGTGTAGAGATGAGGCCATATCTCTACAGTCCAGAGCTCATTAACCAAGGCATTAAAACAACAATTTAATAAGAGCCTCCCTCCAGGATGGACAGTTCTACCGCTTCTACATGTACTTCTCCATACCTGACTATCCAGTTACGGGGTGTGGATGTGACACCATGACAACATCCAGCCTTGAATTTCATGGCTCATGTAGAGCTAGATTGTGCTACTGCACAAGGGCAAAGTGGAGTTAGAATCCCCTTAAGGCCTCGGGGTTGACTGTCCAAGCCTCGTCTCTGGGTGCACAGGAGTATGTGGGCCTCCCTTTTGTGCAGTTGTGGTGAGGGAGCGAGGGGAAGCGGGTGGAGCCTTGGCCCTGGCCCATAGTGCCCCTGCCAGCACAGCTGAGGATGGTGGTAAGGGTGCATAGCAAAGCCAGAGTCTAATATTTGGAATCCTGGAGTTGCCAGACTGCATCTGACTGACAGGCCATCTAGCCCAGCAACTAGATCCCGACAGTGGCCAGAGGAAGGTGTAAGAACCCTACAGTTGTTACCCAAATATCACAGGATCTTTTTCAGGGGATAAGGCAACAAGCCACATTTATTGTGAATGCAGAAATTTCTTCATAGTATCAATGATGCAAATACCAAGAAAAGAGGATCAACACTATAGCAATAGCAATATTGGGCTTTACTTAATGAAATAGTATCAATAATGCAGACACTAGGAAAACAGTATTAACGTTCTATCAATACCATAATTAGAGAGATTCTTGTTAGTAATAGAATCAGACTTTGTTGACACATGTTCCAGTTGGTATTTTCATTCACACTCATACACACTGACAGGCAGATAGATAGACAGACAGACATCAATGGGGTCTCACAGATGTGATAGTTACCAGCCTCTGGTGCTCGTGGTAGTCACTGGCCAGGTGACTGTAGCACGAGGGTGAGGAGCAAGGTTCTGCCGATGCACATCGGTACTCCTGACTGGTGTGATGTTGTAGACCCGAACCTCCAGCCTTCATCTTTCTGTCCCATTTTATAGGGAGAGGACCCCATGTATCTCTATGGGTTTTGCACTGTCATGCTGCAACTGCATCTTTGGTGTATCCTCAATCACCCACATTGTTGCAAGCCTGATCAGATTTTATCCTTTGAAATGGGCTGGCTCCAAAGTCATTAGGGTGGGTCCCTCTTCCACAGATTGATCATCTTCACTCCTTTCTTCTTTCTTTCAAAGGTTTTAGGTGTGGCTGCTGTTTTCTTGTCTGTTTGACATCCCTTACTGAGATCAATTGTTCAACTGCACTCCCTGTCCGCACCCACCTCAATTGCTCAGCTATTCGCACTTCAATCACTCAGTGCCAACTCCTAGCTGAAGAATTCACATATTCATTTTGACAGTGTCTTTTACAATTAGATACAAACATTACATTGCACAGTGTGGCTTTTTGTACTTAAAATAGGATTTTTACAAATATATCTATGTCTTGGAAGCAGGTAAACTTAACAGATAAACTGGCCAGTGGACATAGTACAGACATTAACAAACAATCTCAAAATTATACCAAGTACAGACAGATTTGAATTAATATTTAAAAGGGTAATGTATCAGGCCGAGGTGCCTCTTGATAGAAAGAGGCAGGGGGGCGGAGCAGGTTCTGTTCAGGGCCAACACAGTTGCAGCGGTGGGATGATCTTCCCCCCACGTTAGGTCCTGAGCTCTAGTAGCTAGAGAGGGTCTGAAATCCTGACGCGCAGGGTCTGATGGCGCTCCCGGCATGTTTGCTGAAGGGTTTGAGCATTCCCTCATGCCGTCACTCAGGTCTGTTAATAGCACTGGGGATCAAGCGCACGCAGCAGAGGCAGCACAACCCTTGAGGTGTCACTTCACACATCTTGAGGTGTAGGCCTCGTCCCACCTTATTGCAAACTGCATTTTGCCTCTCCTTTTACAAAACAGGCAGAAATAAACAGAGGTTTTTTTACAATTACATGAGCAAGAGGGAGAACAGTAGCACGCTGACTTCCGGTTTCCAGTGCCTCCCACACTGCAATAGGCAGTCTTGCCTGGTGGTGGGGTAGGGCTGTATTATAAAATTACACTGGCTAATAAAGCGAACCTGCCCAGGCCCTTGGGTCAAATCAAATACAATCACCGCCATCAAAATAATTGAAACATTGTAAAGCTTGGCCTAGAAAAATGAACCAAACCCCTATGTCTGCAGAGAGCTTGCTCTGCTCCCACAAAAGAATGAATGAAAAGGGGGCAAAGGGCTCCACACATGGAAGCATCTCTGCACTGCACCCTTGTTGATGCTCTTCTGTGCAAAGACTATGCACTGCGGGTCAGATCGTCAAAGATGTGATTTCAGTGGGAGTTAGGCACTTAAATCCCTTGAGAATTTGGGCCTAAGGCTCAGCAAGATTTAACGGGGGGAGAGTACATCAAAACAAGAATGCGCGGATTAGGGGGAGAATCAAACTCTCTGCCTGAAGTGCTCCCCTCCAGTGCTGGCAGATTTCAGCACAGAAACCCACTCATTCTCCCTTTGTTTGCATGTCTTCCCAACCCATGGCTGTGAGGTAGTGCGTGGCCTAGGAGAAAGAGCCTACAGCCATATGGCTCCTGATGAATCATGCTGCTGGAAGGGCTAAGGAATGGTATTGAAGGTCTGCCTGTCTGTACAGAGGTCCACAGAGGCAAACCCAGGTTGCCTCATGGACGCTGAGGTGCTGCACACTTCAAAGGCTGTGTCCTACGCACCCTTTGTCCTTGCAAAGCCCTTACTATCCAGGAGGCAGAATGCCTCTGAAACGCCACCAGCTTTAACTTGCAGGGCTTTCAGAGCACTTCTCCCCACCCCCAGTGTGTGCCTTCTCCGCAGGCAGGGAGCATTTCACCCTAATAAATCAAACCTTCCTGCTAATTAGACAAGTCCACACCAGTGTCTGGCCACCAGCTGGCAGACACAACATACATACACATGCAGGCATGGCACAAAAAAACAACTGCTGTTCATTTTGGTTCTTTGATACCAATTTTGGAGATCACTGCTATATATTAGTGCTCAGATGTTCCTCTCTTCTTGTAAACACAGAGGGCAGAGTCCCTGGGAAGCAGGCCAGTTATAGATAGGATAAATGGAGACACAGGAAGAAATTAAAGCTGGGAGATGGATGCTTAAAGCCTTTAGACTCTTTTCAAAATCCGAGCCTAAGACACACACTAGTCAGCGGCAGAACTGAGACAACATCCCACTCCTGCCAGTGTTTTATCCATACTAGACTATCTTCACTAAGGCATAAACATAGGGACTTCAGGGCTGGGTAGTTATTATTAGAAATAAAATGGATGAGCCCCCAAAACTGGGCACGTTCTGTCACTTGTAATTAATTGATTTCCACATTCATAGAACAACTGTCTTGAATTTGTGAGCAGAAAGGAGGGACAATTGTATCCTCCTCATGTTTCTTTTCTTCCTGTTCTCTCACCCTGGCAGGACATCTACTGCTGTGCAGAGATCATTTTGGTTTAGCTCTCTAGGGCGGCAGACTAGGGGAGGAAACAGCAGGACATTGGGAATTCCCAGTTTCCTTCTGCTGCTCCCAGAATCTGCCTTTCTGTCCCTGAAAGGGAACTAGGAGATTGGAACATTTTGGAAATAGCAGATTTCACATCACCGCTCTCTCTAACATGTCTGGATAGCCTGGCCCCCATAGTGAGCTGCAGCTCAGGGGCACAGCCTGGGTGGGTTGCAGGGGAAGATAGTTTTCAGTCACCTTTGCACCCTCTGTATTCTGGACCCTGTTAGGTTCACAGCACACACACACAAGTTAGATTAAAGCCATAAAATATTCCTGCTGGGTGGATGCAATGTAACACTGCTCTGAATTCAGAACTACATCACACAACACCCCAAACACAGCGACAAAGCTTGCTGCTCCCTAAAACAGAATATAAGAGGTACGAGTCACCCCATCTTACCTGAGGCTGGCTCTCTGCAGAATACATGGAGTCAGATTGCACCCTTCCCTGCCAAGCCCCCTAGCTTGCAAGGACCAGAAAACCCCATAGGATTTAAAGTGACTGCTTGTAATTTTGTAGTTTTTAATATATGATAGGCCCCACCCAGACCCTGGCATAATTTATAGGATCCCAAGTTCTAAATTATGGTGGCCCGAATACCTGGGGTGTAGTACTCTCTGGTCACACAGCTCATCTTTCTCAAGCCCACTCCCACACTGGGGACACGGAGAGGAACTAGTGCAGAGTCATTACACCCGTGTTGTGGCCACGAGCGTACCCCCGTACAACAGGGCTATTCTGTGGGGTCCACAGAGCGGAGAGCATCAGGGCCTCATTTTCTCATTTAAAAAAGAGATCATGTTGTTGTGTGTTATATGTTGAACACGGGTGGCTTTCAAACACACAGTTAACTTACTCGGGGCCAGAGTCTCGAATGAACTCCTGCAAGAGCTAAGGATCTCACAATCTTCCCAGTCCCAGTGCAAAGCACATTTCTTTGTCCTACCTTCTCTAACAAACATGGAGCGGCATGTACATTTAAATAAAACCCTACCAAAACAACCCAGTGTTAGTCACGTGGCTTCGTGTACTGCAGGAAAGTGCTCAGATACAAGAGGGATGAGGGTGGGATGAGAAGCTACAAAGAACAGAGCACAGATTTGGCCCTAAGAGCCCAACTTTAATCTACATGATACATTTTTACATAAACCCAAATACAGACTCATTTCAAGGTGTAATTTTACTCAACTAGAAAAATGTTCAGTGCAAGTCCTAAGAAAGAGGCTAAATTATTTTATATGAAAAAAATATAATTCCTTAACTGATTAATTTTTTCAGCATTCTTAATATGCCAAGGATTTCTTTTTTAACAAACCTCTTTTAAGTAGAATGGTTGTTTAATATGGCAAAAGAATTTGCAGTGTAGCATTGTGCACTGTTCATTGAACAGTGGGAGGGGGAGGGTGTAGACAGTACAGATTAAACAAAGGCATTCTTTCTCATTCTGTTGTTCAATCCAGTCCCCTTTAAAAAAGAGTCTGTGTCTTCTCGGTCTCCCTGAATATCGACTTGGGACTGTATTGGAAACCAGCAGGTGCTCCATTTAAAATCTTGTTTACTGTACAAGGGCAGAATGGGAGGTCAGCCGCTACTCTTCTTAGAGACAAAGTGAAAGGCTCTCTCTGAAGGGAGTTAAGAAACAGTGAGTCGTCCCCCCCACCCGGCCAGCTTGCAGATGATCAATTGATAAAGGGCAGGTACAAACCTCTAAGAAATCACTTGACGGTCCAGGTCCTTTCCTATGAACAGCACTTGGGGTGAGGATAACATAAGGAATGTGGATCAGGGAAAGGAAAGACAAATTTGGGTGTAAAATTTCTCTCTGAGGAAAACAGTAGGAGCCTGAACCAATCCCATTAAGGTCAGTGGAAAGACTCCTTCTGACGTCCATAGGCATTGGATGAGGACCTAGAAAGAAGTGCTACAGAAACGTGCTCCCTCTTTGTCCACCAGCTCCCTTTTCCATCCTCAGCACCTACTGTGAACGCATAGTTCGGAAGGGATGCAAAGTGAACAGGAAAAAAGACTGAATTTGCTGCCTTCAAATACAGCGAAGTCAAGACGTCACCCTCCCGTATGCGGCTACTTCTGTGACTGTATTTGGAAAATATATTTGCACGTGATTGCATTGTAATGGAGCTCAATCCTGTTTCCTTGGCAGTCAGGATCATAGCTCCGGTGCTGGATCAAACCCTAAGGGCTTGTCTACACTTACAAGGCTCCAGTGGCACAGATGCATTGCTATCTATGCTGAGAGGAAGGGTTCTCCTGTCGGCATAGGTGCTGCACCTCCACGAGAGGTGATACCTAGGTTGACGGGAGAATTCTCCCATCAACCTAGCACCATCTACACCAGGGTTAGGTCAGTTTTAGTGCATTGGTCAGAGGTGTGGATTTTTCCACAGCCTTGAGAGACATAGTTAACGTGACCTAATTTTCTAGCGTAGACCAGGCTAGGTTAACAACACCTCTGGTCTCCCAGGGTTTCTCTTGACTAGGAAAAATGGTGAAGTTTAGGTTGGGATTAGCTAATGCATTGTGGCTAACCTTGACCTACACCTCCTCTGCAGCTGCACTAGGAAGAAGATTAACACCTTGAACTCCATTCTAGCTGGTCATGAGTTAGCCTAGGCGGGAACTTTAATTGCAGAGGAGACACCCGCTGTGCTCCCTCCCATGGAGACATTACCTTTGTTCTTTCTTGTTTTGCTATTTCCCTTAAGCTAAAATAAAAATCACTTAGGCTGAAAGTAATAGATTTATTATCTTTTTCGGTGTGTGCTACTCTATAATAAAAGAATGCCCAGACCAGGTCCGTGTGGGTCTTGCCAATCTGTCAGAGATACACTGTTACTGTCAACAGACTGTCAGTTACCCTTTGGTGAAATTCCCTGGGAGTAACGTGCATACAAACAAATTTAGTTGAACCGGCCCCAACCAAATCCCCTCAAAACTCCTCCCACATACTGCTACCTGGCCAGCTACATTGCTCATCTCCTTACAGACCAGAGAGGAGAGTTGGACCTTGAAGCGCATCTGTCTGCTTTTCACTTGTTTCATTAGAGGTGACTGAAATTTTTCAACCAAAATATTTTCCTATCAAACAATGGAGCTTAGTTGAAAGTAAAATTTTTCAGTAGAAAATGTTTTGACATTTTTCAACAGAAAGTTTCCAAATGAAATGAAACAAACATTTGTTTCCTGTCAAACTGAATCTTTTTTGTTCATTTTGGTTTTAGAACATTGAACATGTGTCAAAAATTCCAAAATTCTGAGACTGGGGAGTAGTTTGTTCTTTTTTCCTCCTCCTTTTTTGTCCCTGGACACAATAGAAAGGATGTCTAGGATTGGAAGATTTTCTTTTTTTCACTCTGTAAATTTTCAAAATTTCTCCTAATTTTAAAAAATGACAGAGGACCAAAAGGAAAAATTAAACTCTGCCACTCAGATTTTCTCCAGCAGTCATTCATTCTACTGCACTCAGTGGCCACAAAAAAAAAAAAAAAAAAGAGGGGGGGTCCAAAATTTAAAAAACTTGACATTTCAAACATTTTATTTTTGAAGACCAAAACAAAATGAAAATTTCAATATGAAATGAAAAATGCAGTTTGTTTCATTTTCAAATTTTCCAGTGAAAATGTTATCTTCCAGGCTTTTCTCTGGAAAAAACTGGGGTTTGGGACCATGTCTGCTGTTCAGCTCCTAAACAAAAATCTCATTTGTAATACTCTAATGGCAGAACTCAGCCCCCAATTACACAAGTCTATGAACTGTAATAAAAGTTTCCATCTTAATATTTCATAATATTCTTCATTTAAGAAAGGAGCGGAAGGCAAACTGGTAACCTAGCTACCCAATTGTGAAATGCTTTGATGACATGAAAGGGATATGCTATATTTTTGTGATGATCTCTGGTAAAACAATGTATGATTTTATGTTCATGTGATCTTTGATCATAAACATAAGTGTGTTTCAGATCAAACATGGACATTTCCAGTGCATAAATGACCTGGAACCCTGTTCTGTGTTTGGTAGCCAAAAATAAGTACCTTGCAAGAACCAGTGCTTAGATGTGAACCCAGGCAGATAACTGGCTACTGGTTGAAAACTGACCAGGGGTCTGTGGTGCAATATCTTTTTCCACACAGGTGGTGAAAGGTATAATGTGGTCCTCCAAACCCTATTAACTCCCCTGGTTAATTGGAGGGTGGGCCAAGCCTAAAGATGAAGCCCAGGTGGGGAGGAGCTGGGTGGTGCTATAAAGACAGTAAGTCTGGCACACAACAGGCTTTTAGGGAGAGATGGAAAACTTCTGCAGTCATTGTTTAGGTAGCAGAGTGACCTGGGAGGCAGAGGAGGTCTCCTGCAGTTTGAGGTGTAAGGCCTGGTATTGGTGCATGCTCCTGTGACTGACCTTACACAAGGCACTAACCAGATCCCTGGGTGGTGATGACTGTTACAAAGGGCCCAAGAAGGGGCTCAGGGAAAGGCTAATGCCAGGAAGAAGTCCAGAGAGGCAGTGGCAAGGTGTGTGATGGAGCAGCCGCGGACCCTGGGCTGGAACCCAGGCTAGAGAGGGTGGGCCTGGGTTCCATTCCCTGCCCTGGGGAAGGTGGGTATGAAGTCCCTGGACATAAGGAGGGTTTAAATCCCTGAAAAAAAGGTGTATGACCATGGTGCTGAGGACCAGATGTAAATACACTGGGATTTTTTTATTGGACTTTGTTACCCTCTTAAGGGGAGAACTACAAGGGAATGTGCTGAAGGCATGAGAAGAGGGGAACCACTGCAGGGCCAAAGCAGCTGTTGACAAGGGATGCTAGACAAGTGATGCCTGCTACGCCAGCCTCAGCTACAAGACATGTGCAAGCTGTGAGTCTACTCTTCCACAGGGCAATGTCTTAGGCTGTGGAAGACCCAGGTTCAGTTCCCTGCTCTACCATGGCTTCCTGTGTGACCTTGGGCAAGCTTCTCTGTGCCTCAGGTCCCCAACTGTCAAATGGGGATGAGCTAGGGAAGTAATCTAGAAGGATAAACACACCAAGATGAAGTGTTTTGAGATCTAGGAAGGAAAATGAGACAATTCCTTATTTTATATTGTGTTTTATGTTTTTTTTTCCCAAAGCCAGAACTGCTGAGGCCTGATACAGAGAGACACTTTCACTAGTTACAAGCAGACCTTTTGTGAAGGTCTACTTTAGGCTTGGTCTACATTTAAAGCTTTGTTGGCATAGCTATGCCAGTTGGGTGGGGGAGGACTCTCACATCAGACTTACCTAGGCTCCAGTGTTGACGCAGTTATACTGGCGTAGCCTATTTCTCCCAGAGAACCTGTACCAGTTACACTAGCAAAAGAACCCTTACCAGTGTGAGCTGTTTGCACTACGGGGGTTTGCTGGTATAGCTATATCAAGATGGCTAGTGCCATAAATCCTTTCTAAGTATATGCAAGGCTTGGGTTAAACGAGTGGATAATCCTCTGTGGAGACACTTAATTCAATGTAAACCTGCCTTGTATCAGTATAAAGGTGACATATATCAGTCTAGCTTACTCCCAGCTAAACTTGCAGGCGCAAGCTGAACCAATGTTACTAGGTCTAGCAACACCATAATTGACAGACTGGATCAGACCCATTGTCCATCTAGCCCAGTATCTTCTGTTGGATAGCAGCTGATACCAGAGGCTTCTGACGAAGGGTCAAGAAGGCCTACGTTAGACAACTGTGGGATCAGCTGACCCTCCCGGACCCCCAGGGAGATCTCCTAACCCTGAAAATATTGGCTTTAGGTGTTGAAGCATGATGTTTTCTACCCCTTCTAAAACTGCTGCCTTTTTCTAGTATTTACTAATATAAATGAATCCAGGTAGGGTTTTCGCAGCTGGGTCTGGAGTTTGAACTAAACTGGGTTTCCAACCCGCCTCCAGTTAAATCTATGCAACTTCCTTGTATGGACAAGGCCTGGAAAAGGCATGGCTTTGAAGGCAGGAGCCTCTGCTTGCTCTTTGTACAGAGACACTTCAGGAGGATTCTCTTAGGCCTGCTCTATGTACAATTTTGTACCCGTGTAACTGTCAGAGGGATGACATTTTTAATCAATATATTTATCCTGGTACAATCCTTAATACGGACCATGGTTTTACTGGTGTAAAGATGCCTTAGATCAGTAGAACCTCCTCCTGTGAATGTAAAGGGACTAAGCCACATGGTTGTTATATTGCTGCATCAGCATCCACACTCAGGGGGGCGGGGTTTGCATTGTTTTAATTACGCAGGTTTCAAACCAAGTTAGAGGTACAAGGTAGACAAGCTCCTATGTGCTTGCTTTCTCTAAGAAACTGTGTGTGCTGTGGTGGCCTGAATCATGGGTCTTCAGCGGCAGGGCCCTGGAGAGGTGGGAGAAGAGATGTGCCACCCAAGCTATGCTGCATTAAGCAGGGGTAAAGGCCAGGATCTTGCATTTTCCCCTCCAGATGCCCCATCTCCTGGGCTGTTAGCCATGATGGAGTACTAGTCCTTACCTCCGTCTGCATTCCCCTACCAGTCAGCACAAGGATGTGGCTGTCTGCCTGGATGGGGCTCTCTCTTTTGTCTAGCACACCTGTGTAGAGGCAAGGATAATGTGGCCCTGTGCACATATGGGTGTGCACATGCTCATCTGTTGTATACATGAACCAGGCCCCACATCCTGGATGCCCTTGTCTGAACACACAACAGCAGCAGCCGTGATTACAATAGATTTATACAGTAGAAGAATTAGGGGGATTATAGCACTGCCCTGCCCCACAGGGGTAGTGGAAGAGAAAAATACATTGAAGATAGTGAGGTGCTTGGATTCTGCAGTAAGGGGGGGCCAGATAGACAAGTTATGCTTCCTAGGCGGTGTCACTTTTTTGCTCATTGGAAGCACTTTTGCATCATGGGGAATAGTTCTCCTTCGAGTGGTTGCTCAGATGCATTCCACTTAGGTGTGTGCGCGCCCTCGTGCACGGCTCTCCGGAGAACTTTTCCCTAGCAGCCCCCTGTAGGGGCCGGCTCCAGCGCCCCCTGGAATCCCGCCCTCATGCGGCGGTATATAGGGCGCTGCCGGCCCCTCCCCTCCTCAGTTCCTTCTTTCCGCCCGTGACGGCCGGTTGAGAACAACCCCTGCTCTCCACAGGTTTTTCTTTCCTGTAAAAGTGAGTAGTTAGCTAGCAGTTCACCCTGAACTGAGTTAGTTTATAGTTAGTAAGGTCTTTAGTTAGATAGGAGAGCCTACGGGCTCTAGGCGACCCGGCTATGCCGGGCTCGCTGCAATTCAAACCCTGTGCTGGCTGCAGGAAGGCCTCGGCCACATGGGTTTAGGACACGCCCCTCCCCCCCCTCTTTCGGGAGCGTGGGGGGGGGAAGGGAAGCAGCACCGTCCAGCTGTTCCCTGCCGGTGCCAGGCTGACTCGGCACCGAGCAGCGCTCCTGGTGCCGAGCAGAAGAGCTGCGCATGGAGCGCGGACACTCCCCTGCACCGTGGGTACGGGCAGGGTCGAGGGCGGGGATGCA
>ML675650.1:3473446-3490936 GCA_007922155.1 Mesoclemmys tuberculata | reverse complement strand
GGTGCCAATCCCGACTCCTGGAGTGGGAGAGTGCCCCTGCCAACGCCGTCGGCACCGGAGGTTCTGTGGCAGCAGAGCCTTGTCGGCCTGCTCACGCCCCCTCCGTTCCCCCCCCCTCCCTCCGCCGAGGGAGAAGGGGATGGTGCCCCGGGGCAAGCCCGCGTTGGGTCCCCCCGAAGAGCGGTGGAGACCCCCGGTACGGGGAAGCGATCTCCCGCTGGACGGCATGGGGGTGAGCGAGGCGCTCCCCCAGGACGGGCCCGGCACCGAGCGGTCGCTAGCAGGACCTCGGTTGCCGTGGAGCACCCAGAGCCGAAGGTAAGTCCTCGGCACCGAGGAGAGGACTTGGCACCAGGGAGGACTCCTGGCTGCCGTCGAAACGTCTCGGCACCGAGGGGTTGGCCCCGGCAGGACCCGGTGCCGTGCCCCCCTCTCCTCTCCCGGCACAAGACCTGGTGCCGTTGCTGGTCCCGGCACCGAGAGGTCGGCCCCTGCAGGACACGGTGCCGTGCCCCCCCCCCCTCGGCCAGCACCGAGGCTCCTGCTCCGTGGGGCAGTGCAAGACCCGGTGCCGTGGCTGGTGTCAGCACCGAAGGGTCGGCACCGGCAGGACCCGGTGCCGTGCCCCCCCTCTCTCGCCCAGCACCAAGGCTCCTGCTCCGTGGTGCAGTGCGAGACCCGGTGCCGTGGCTGGTGTCAGCACCGAAGGGTCGGCCCCGGCAGGACCCGGCGCCGTGCCCCCCCCACCGAGGCCGCCCCCGCTCCTGGATGTAGCGCGAGACCCGGTGCCGTGCTGGTCTCGGCACCGAAGGATCCGCCCCTTGTCGAGGCACGGGGCGGGACCCGCCTACAGGACGTGGGGCTGCAGGGTCGCCCTCCTCAGGCACCGAGACCCGGCGCGGGTCCCGGTGCTGCTGCTGGACTCCTGCTGAAGGGCCCGCCCCCGCTCTGAGGCGGGGCGCGGGACCCGGGGCAGCTACAGCTCTGTGAGGGTCACCCCTCCCCCGGCACCGAGACCCGGCACCGGTCCCGGTGCCGATGCTCCAGAGACGGCGCTTTGGGTCTCTCCTGCTGGCACCGCGGGGCGACACCCGGTGCCTCCAGGGCTCTCAGCCCCAGGGGGGGACCGCCCCACTCTGGGGCACAGCGCGGATCCGCTGCCGCTCCACTGGGGGCGGCGCTGCGAGGCCCCCTTCCCCGGCACCGGGAGGCAGCATCGGGACAGGGGCCGCTGTAGCTCAGCAGGCTACGGGGTCCGCTCCTCCCTGACAGCGGAGCGAGACCCGATGCTGCGGCAGGGGTCGGGTGTTTCTCCTCTCCCCTCCCCTCCCCTCCCCTCCTTCCCCCCCCCGCCCTCCAGGTGCGGTGCGGGTCCCAGTGCCGCTCCGCTGAAGGCGGGGCTGTGGGTCCCCTCCTCCCGCTGCCGAGTGACAGCTGGGAGTGAGGAGAGAAGCCGGCAGCAGCAGCTGCAAAAAAAAAAAAAAAAAAAAAAGATGCCTGTGCCTCTGCAGGGCTCAGCTCAGAAGCATCTTTCCCCCCCACCCCGGGACGGGCGTAGGGCCTGGGGGCGCTGGGGGTTCCCTCCTCAGCAAAGTGGGGTCCACCCACGCAGAGGGGGTGCGGACCCCGGTTGCTAAGCAAAGACCACAGCCAGGGGTGCTCGTGGCAGGCTCAGCACTGCGGGGATCGGGGCGACGCTGGACCCGATCACCAAGGGGTGAGCGACACTGCGGGGCCCTCGGTGCAGGGCAGCACGTCAGTGCCAGGAGCTCCCCAAAACACGTCTCCCATCCGCACCGCTTGGGGCAGGGGAGGCGGTTCTCGCTGTCCTCCACGCCGTGGGAGGCGGGGGAACACCCCTGGCGAGGTACGGCACCCGCGATGCGGGACAGCCAGGGCCCACAGGTGGGGTGGCCCGGGTTCCCACAGTGGGGGCACGGTCGGCCTGCATTGGCCCCAGAGGCAATGGCAGCCTTGTGGGCCCCCATGACCATCCAGTTGGGACTGGGGCTGCCTGTCTCGTGCAGTGGAGTGCGGTCTGCACTGTTACGGTTCGGGACAAGGTCTCTGCTCTTTGGATAGGGAGTCAGGTCCCATGGAGAGACCCACCACGGCGCACTCCCTTGGTGTGACCACCCATGGGATGTGCCGTGGCAGTTCCCCTCATCCTGCCCAGGAGGGCAGTCTTCTGGGGTCCCGTGGCGCCACCGGAAGGTTTTCAGGCGCACTGGGAGCTGCTCAGGAAGGTGACCTCTCACTGAAGGCCAAGATTGCCTTCTTCAGTGGGTTTGTGGTGGCAGCTCTGATGTGGGTGCCCCTACGGGTCCACGATTGGGCCCTTAAGGCGAAGAGGCCCTATCGAACACCCCCCCCTCCCCCATTCGTCGCCTCTACGTCAAAAATGGCAGGGGGAAGTGTTATCTCCCGACCGGAAGGCCAGGCTATTGATTACTCAAGACCCGGCCCCTGGATTCAGGGTGCTGTGTCCCAGCTCATTGTCCGTGACAGCCCTGTAGGTCAGGTGTACCGACCTTCAGTCTTCTGGGGTGGTTACGAATTGCAGGGCACAGGTTTCACCACTGTCCTGGATGGGAGATTCGTGGTGCTGGAGCAGCACCCTAGATGCTCAGAAATACTGCTGGTTCAGCAGCTGAGATCATAGCCTCCGCCATTGCCACGACGAGGCGCTCCTGGCTGCAATCCTTGGGCCTGTCCCAGGAGAGGCAGTGATCGTTCAGGGCTTCCCCTCCGATGGGTTGGTCTTCCTTCTGGTCAGACCACTGTGAAGCTCCATGGTCTGAGGGACTCTGGGACCGCACTCAGCTCTCTGAGGCTCCACATGCCAAGGCCTTCTAATCCTTTGTATGTAGGGACAGGAATGGGGGCTTCTGGCTGCTCTTAGTTCATGTCTACCTGTGACCAGCAGACGCAGAGTCGTGGGGGCCGCCCACCTGAGTCATAGCGTATGCGGATATTCCCTGGCTGCATTGTCTTGATGGCCTGGGACAGATCCCGGTCCTAAGTGTGGGGGACCGTGGGGCCTGCTCTTCCCCTGCTCCACGTGCAGCAGGCTGCATTACTCGTTAGCGAGCGCTTCCCAGGCCAGAGCCTTCCTACCCCCGCACGAGTTTCGGGGTCATGGTCCATGCCGGTTTCCAGCTGCAACAATGTCCACGACAGCATCTAGGACACTGCCTGCAGTTATTAGGTCACTGGCGGCTTGCACATGCGTGGCAACACTGGGCCGCCTGGGACACAGATTGCCTCAAGGGTGGGTGGCCTTGTTACAGGCACCGAACAGCCACCCAATGGATTCCCTACCCGTGCGAGCCTCCCTGCACTGGTGAAGGTCTTGCGTGGCATCCTGTTCAGGGACTGGTTCCGTCAGTCAAGGTATAGCTGCCGGCACATCAGCGCAAAGGAGGGGAGGAGCACACTCCCCAATCCTCTGCAGAAAGCCCCCCGTCCGTTGGTTTTCGCGGTGAGGCATGTTCTCCGCTTAACTGCCTCTCACCTCCCGGGGGACAGGAGTGACAAGGGGAATTGCCTCAGCAGGTTCTCTTTTCCCGCTGTGACATCCGTAGATCATGCCGGTGTTTCTCCCCAAGTGGGGTATTCTCCAACTGGGCCTTGTCGCATTGGTCTGGGACACAGGGTGTCCAAGGCTCTGCTCGCCCCAGGGTAGCGAGGCTGGGTCGATTCCAAATCACCCCTCATCGACTAAATGTGACTCTCTCAAGTGCGCGTCTCCTCCCACTCTGTCCGGGCCCGGTGTCCGACTGTGCAGGTAAGGTAAGTCGGGGCGGACGTCTTACTGATTGCTCCAGCCTAATCAACACGGGACTGGTTCAGCATGTTGCTGGACCGTCCGGTCGCCCCGACATATAGTTCCCCCAGGACCTGGGGTACCTGCTGCACCTGGACCTGCTGACAGAAGGAGGGAGGGCCCGCTTGGTGCAGGCACAGCGAGCCCTGCTAGGCAGCGGGAACCCTCCGCACAGGTTGCGTATCGGGTTAAGTAAACATGGTCCACCTTGTGGACAGAGTTCTGGGGTAGCCTGCCAAGAATCTTGCTGGCACAGGCAATCCTGGAGTATCTGCTCCAGCTAAAGCCCAAGGCCTAGTCCTGGTCCACGTTGAAGATTTACGGGTCGCGCGTTTTGGCCTCCCTTCAGCTACTCGAAGGGATGCACCTGTTCTGGCTCCCCCAGATCAGCTACTTGCCTCACCAGGGCAGTGAGTTTTATCTGCAGGCACGCGACCCGGTGCCTCGTCGGGATCCCGACCTGGCCTTCTCGACATGCTCGGGGGCTCCCTTTGGTCCTCACGTCTCTATGCCCCAGCTCATGCTTTCGCAGAAGGTAGCCCCCCCCCGGGGGCTACTATTTCGGCAAGAAGCTCCTCCGGCGCTAAGGCCGGGACCTTGGAGCGTCCCTAGACAGTAGTCTATAGGACAAGGTCCAACTTCGCCAACATCTGGCTTCTCTACCCGGAATGGGTTCCTATCTTTCATGGTAATCAAGATAAATTTCCTCCCCATGTTTTCCAAACCATATGGCGGGAAGGAGGTGAGGAGATCACATTCACTGAAACGTAATGAGCCCATCCTTTTGTGTGGGGCTTACATGGCTGTGCCAGGAAGCGAATCTCTGGTTACAGCAGTAATCCAGGTGGAAAGGTCACCAGCGTGTCTCCCCGCGGACTACCACACGCATCAAGTACTGCTCGGTGCTGCTGAGAAGCACCACTTTCAGAGGTCATCACAGTGCCCTCAACCAGTGCCGGGCCACACCCGTAGTGGGCACCTTTGCACAACGTCTGCAAAGCCACCGCCGGGTCGCCAGTGCACTTTCATGTCGCACTGCGCTGGCGGACGAGGGAAGGCGTGAGTTTCGGCAGGGCTGTGCTGAGGACAGCTCGCCGTTGACTCCTACCCACCTCCAAGGTATGGCTCGTGAATCACCTAAGTGGAATGCATCTGAGCAACCACTCGAAGGAGAAAACGTAGTTACTTACCAGTAACTGTTGTTCTTCGAGATGTGTTGCTCAGATCCATTCCACACCCACCCTCCGTCCCCACTGTCGGAGTCGGCAGAAAGAAGGGACTGAGGAGGGGAGGGGCCGGCAGCGCCCTATATACCGCCGCATGAGGGCGGGACTCCAGGGGGCGCTGGAGCCGGCCCCTACAGGGGGCTGCTAGGGAAAAGTTCTCCGGAGAGCCGTGCACGAGGGCGCGCACACACCTAAGTGGAATGGATCTGAGCAACACATCTCGAAGAACAACAGTTACTGGTAAGTAACTACGTTTTTTGTGGCGGTTACTAGAGCCCTGAGTTATAAATACAGGTTTCGAATAGCCTTTTATTTCAGTTTGTAACGATGATACAATAGGACATCATGCCGATCCAAGAATAAGTGCTTTCTTCACCTACTAGTAGGACAGCTTCTCATCCACCCCAACCCAGAAAATAGCCTATCATGGCCTTGATCTACCCACGACTTGCACCTGTGAATAGCTCTTTTGGGACTTCTCATGATGTGTAGAGACAACCATGGGTGTAAATCTTTGCAGGAGCAGGCAAGCCCCAGAATACGCCAGTCCCACCCTCCTATCTCCCTTCTCCCCAAAAACCGAGAAGGGCATTTCAGGAACGAGGTTTGAGCTTTTTCACACAAAGAGCATGGGTGAGGTAGTGACATTCATAGATGGGGGAACCCTTCACAGAGAATTCCCTGATTTCCCTCCTTTCCTTTGAATCAAAAGGGCTACGGCTCCAGCACCTTTGCTGATCTCAGACAGAGGCTACTGAGTGCTTTACAGGTCAAAAACAATCCCCCAGAAGCTGCTGCAGATCCTGGAGCACTGGGCCTGTACTCACAATGAGCAACTGCACTTCACAGCTGTGTACTCCCTGAGTTTCTATTTCTGCATGGATTCCAGGGGTTGCGCAATGCAAAGTGTGTTGCACTAATCTAGTCTGTATCACAGTGATAAAGGCACGGATCACGGTAGTCAGGTCTACATCCGAGAAGGAAGGTTGCAGTCTTCTGGCTAGATGCAGGTGGTAACCCTCGTATGGGATCACTTCACAGGAGCTGAGGATCCAACAGTCACCCCAGCCCTCTAACACAAGTCATTGGGGCATACCTAGGGTGCTACCTTAAAAAATGTCTTGTGCCAATAAAGAGCAGAGACACCAATGCTCAATGCTGCAAACACTTTTACTATATGCAAGTGAGTTGTTCCCCTAACGTCACCAGGACTGCGTCCCCATAAATGTACTCGCATGAATGTTCACAGGTTGGGGCTCAAATGTTAAAGATTTCTTCCATTAGTAAGCAGTCATCACTTTCTCTTCTCCTCAGTGTATTTCTGTTTGTTTAATTGTCTATATTTATCTCTGTCCTTCAGACAGAATAGCAAATCTGTGTACTTTGAAGGGCATTTTGCTGAAGTATAGCAAATAACTTTTTTTAAAAAAAAGGGGGCATGAAATGTGATATCACACCTTGTAACAATATTGTGGTGTTACAGGATGTGATATTGTACCCTCAAAGTGACCTGCAGAGGAAAAAATGTAGTCTTGTGCCCTTTTTGTGGTGTAAAAAGACCTTCAAGACTTTTTGTTCTTTCTTCTTCAGACAGATCCTTCTGTTCATTTTACACTCTAGAGATTCAGGTCTGTCTAGCTTGCAAGAGTCTCTGGTCTGGGCTAGGCTTGAAAATTCTGTCATGTCCTTTAGCAGCACGTAGCACGGGTGCAGATGTAACAGTGTCAGCTAACCTAGCTCCTGATCAGAACTGGCTAACACAATATTAGCGGCGCGTGCATCCCGTCCACACTGCATCTTAAAATATCACAGGTGCCCCTGTGCTTCAGAAGTTAGCAATCCGTGTTTCTGTAGTCGAGGCTCACAAGAAGTGAGATAGCAGAATAGTGACATCACAAGAGCCAAAAGGCTGAAAGTGAAGCAAGTGAGGGTTTATCTTCACTGCAGAGTTAACTCTGGCACCTATTCAGGTGTTACCCTGTAGCCCTCGTCTGTCCACACAAGAGCCCCTCACCTGAGTGTAGTGGCACTTGACACCATGGCTAGTTGGCCCGACAGGAGCGATAGGCTAAAGCCTGGGTGCTGCTTCCACTTGGGCTGCTAACCTGCATTGCAGTGAGGACCTAGGCTAAACCATTCCAGTGCTGATAACCCTCCAATGCCTTCCCACAATTCCCCTGTGTCCCAAAAGGACAGACAAGGTCTCCTATATCACAATTCATTAGGAAAGCATCAGAGCATGGCTCAGGTTACTGTGGCACAAAGAACCATGTGCTGTGACCCCCGGAAGTGTTAGCGAGACAACGGTGAGGGCTGCACCAGTGAGGACCCAGTAACATGGGGAGGGCTTTGTAGAGTGGCTGCCCACACGAGGGCCAGGCTAAGCTGGGGGCCAATCACTTGAGCTAAATCTGCAGCACAGACAACAGAAGAGGGCTTTAGTTCACATTTTTTCAACTCTTAGTTTTGTTTTTGCTAACACCTATTTAAAGTCAGGGCCAGCTTAGCAGTGTGGCAGAAGGGAGTCTTTTTGGAAGACTTTGCACCTGCACACCTACTAGTGAGGTCTGAGAGCTGAAAAGATACATCCTCGGAGATCCAACAAGCATTCCAGCAAAATCTGGGAGTTGGTGTTTGCACCAGCTTAATTTAAATGGCCTCCTCTGCTCCCCTCTGCCTGTTGGGAAGGTCATAATGATAGACAGGTTTTTCCTTTGACTGGCCTATTTCGCTGAGGCGCCCTCCTCTGCTGCTGGGCTGGGCAAGCACTGTGGGCCTGCTCCAAAGCCCGTTAACTCTTGTCTCCAATGGAGTCTTTCCATCTGCTCCTGTGGGCTTTGGCTCAGCCCCTCTACAGCCTGGGCTCAGCCCTTTCCTCCCTCTACACACGGAGGGGGGGGGCGGGTGAAATTTGAACCAGTGTCCTGGGCACGTCAGCCTCACTTCAGTCTTTAATATGGGGGCTCAGAGGTCCCTGCCCTCCTCTTACTGTAATTTTTCTTCACGTTTACAGTGTCCCAGCTTCTCTACAGGACAAACTAAAATACAAAGCACTTTCAAATTGAATGTAAACATGACGCGATGAGTGGCGATACCAGACAGCAGGTAGTGTCTGGAGAAAGGAGGACAGGGCTTGCAGCAATAAGATCATGTGGTTCACAGCTTGAATTGGGCTGTGCTGTGCTGGGTTGGCAACCTGAGGCTGGCATCTAGTTCTGCCGAGGCTACACCTTTGGGAGGGGGGAGAGAAATGAGTGTCTAGCCCTTATGGTTGCAAAGAAAACTTTGAAAGCATGACTCAAGTGTAACCAGTACAGAGAAGTTTGCCTGCATCTGCAGAAAGCCTGAAACAAGAGCTGTGAACTGCCCTGCTCATCTAAATGGGGCTAACCCAGCTGCCCACTGAAGAGGAATTTACTGACCTTAACTACTTCACTGCTGATCAGTGTGTAAGATAGGAGAGGGATGCGCGTGGCATCCATTGGGCAAGAAAGCAGTGTAATCCCTCCCAGCCCCAACACATGGCACCAATCTGACGTGGCACTAGGAGGAAGGGACAGAGTTCGGAGGTGAATGTGAGCACTGCCACGGGGAAGCTAATCCTGCAGTGCATCGGAGGCCTCCCAACCAAATCTGCCCTAGCGTGGGAGCAGCAGGAGTCCGGCCTGCTCTGGAGATGGGCCTGGTATCAGATAGCTCTTGTCCTGACTGCTGTTCCTCCCTCTGCTGGGGCTGTCGGCAGACTCTGGCAGACTTCACTGCTCTGGTTACACTTGGTTCATGTTTTCAAGCTTTTCTTCTCAACCATGAGGACTAGAAACAAGTGCACTTTTGAGGCGAGGGGAAGGGAGTGAAATGATAGCTGTCGTTTTGATGTGATCACATGACTCTGGGATCCAGGACCCTAGGCACATGCGTATTGTACCTATGCCTTGATCAGGGTGTAGCCAAACCTCTGAGGTTTTCAGTGTCTGGATGCTCTGGTGCAAGTGGTGTCTTATACTGGCATCTCAAAGGGTGGAGACTGGGAGAGCATCACTTTTCCTGCCCCTCAGTTTAAGCCCTGATAAGTCATGCTGTTCAAGCAGGTGCATTCCTAGTGCGTTCGATTGAAAAGACAAAAAATAAAACAGTAAGTACAATTAATTATCTGACTGACTGCCTTTTCACAGGCGTTGTGGAAGAGGAGCAGGGCCTTGTGCTCAGTCTGTGAGCGGAGGTGATTTCACTCTGGGGGAGGCAGCATGGTTCAGCTGGATCTGGGCTGCACTCCAAAATCTGCCCCTGACTTTACCTTCTTGTGCTTCTGTTTCCCCTTCCACCCTGTATCTCATCTATTTAGGGGTTCTTCAGAGTAGAGGCTGTTTGTTTGTACAGCATTAGCACAATTGGGCCCTGTGGTTATACAGAAGTCTTCCAAGGGGTACATCAACTCATCTAATTATTTGCCTAGTTTTACAACAGGCCCCATAAAAAGCACTAATGAAGTCTGAATAAACTAAAATTTCATAGAATGACTGGTTTATAGTGCTATGTATTATACGCTGAAATGTAAGTACAGTATTTATATTCCAGATTTTATAATTATATGGTAAAAGCAAGACAGTAAGCAATTGTTCAGTAATAGTGTGCTGTGACACTTTTGTATTTGTCTAATTTTGTAAGCAATTAATTTTTAAGTGAGGTGACACTTGGGGTACATGAGACAAATCAGACTCCTGAAAGGGGTACAATAGTCTGGAAAGGGTGAGAGCCCCTGCTCTCGATGATACAAATTATACAAACATAATACAAATTTTAAACATAATACCACCCTGTGGGATTTGGTCCTATTATGTCTCTGTTCACCCATTTGGGCTTTCCCTGCCCTTCCCATTTCTTATGCCCCTCCCCAGGAGGTTTACTTTTAACATTAAGGCAAAAACCCATTTCTGATTGTGAATTAATTGTAAGAATATCTGCTCTTTGTACATTGCAATAGTTTGGGTTATAGCTTGTTATGGGTCAGGTGCATCCACTACCCTTCATTTAAGATAGCTGAGAAACATTAAAATCATGCCCTACCTAAAAAATGGGCATGTGTGAGTGTGCCAGGAACTTGAACTATATGAACTTTTGTCTGTGTGTGAGCCAAGCAGGCAGAAAAAAAGGAAGCTGCAGAAACAGCCTGCAAGCATAGTGTGCAGGCCTGCCAGAAGCCTAGAAAAGTTTGGGGTTGGGTGTCTGGCTGAAAGAGGCTAGGACCTGTAAGCAAGGACTCGGTCTCCATCAGTATTCAGGAAACAGGACTTTGTACATTAGTCATTAGAACGGACTTCTAAGGGCGGTTGTGGAATCCCCATCGACGGGAATTTTAAAGAACAGGTTAGACAAATACGTCAGTCTAGTTATGGTCCTGCCTCAGTGCAGGGGGCTAGACTAGAGGAGTTTCAAAGTTCCCTACAGCCCTTCATTTCTGTGATCTAGGACAGTGGCTCTCAACCTTTCCAGACTACTGTACCTTTCAGGAGTCTGATTTGTCTTGCATAGCCCAAGTTTCACCTCACTTAATTACTTGCTTACAAAATAAACAAATACACAAGTGTCACAGCTCACTATCACTGTACAATTGCTTACTTTCTCATTTACCATATAGTTATAGACTAAATCAACTGGAATAGACTGTGCTTACATTTCGGTGTATCTATATAGGGCGGTATAAACAAGTCACTGCATGAAGTTTTAGTTTGTACTGACTTTGCCAGTGCTTTTTATGTGACCTGGTATAAAAATAGGCAAGTATCTAGGTGAGTTGATATACCCCCTAGGGGCATGAGTACCCCAGGTTGAGAACCACTGATCTATGGTTCCTTGTAAATAAACAAAATTGCAACAAAGAAGTAACTGACTCACCAATTTCTTCTAACTGGAGCAGCTTATAAGGCCCTGAATTTTTGGCAAGCCACTTGGTTCGGAAGGGGTAACAATATTAATTCTACACCCAAATTAATGGTAGTCTTCAATTGCATAACGAGAGGAGGTTCTTAGGACCTTATAGTTGACAAGAGGGAATATATGCTGCAATGAGCTGCCACCTGTAAACTAGTTTTTCACATCCACAGGCAAAAGATTTCTCATTCCATTCATGTTCTTTGCTTCCTTTTGTTTCCTAATAAGCAAGTACTGTAATTGCACACGCTCTTCCACTGTGATATTTACTCAGCTTTACTTTTCTTTTTCCATCTTCTGGCTGAGCTTCAGATAGCATGAGATGTTGCTACTCAGTGAAATCTGTTTCAGAGCTTTAAATAACTTTTGTTAAAGCTGAATGTAGCAACATTATAGATTAAAAATAAATTAAGTGCAGCGCCATGTGAACCTGTAGAGTAGGCCACATGTGGATGTTCCAAGACTTCTGTGATGCTGTTCAAAGTTAACTTGTATTAGGAAAATTTAATTTCATTGGAGTCATGGATTCAAATATGCTTCCATACATATAGGTGCCAATATTTGTTTCCTGGGAGGTCTGTGTTTCCTTGCGTGAGTGCGGAGCCCCACATTTCTAATTAAGCACCTCCACTAGCATTCCTCCAGCTGACACCTAGATGGGATTCCCCCGTTGGAACTCGTCATCTCCACTCCTTGTGGGCCCAGTCCTGATGACTGCTGAGTGCTTTTATTTCCTGTCTCCCTGGAGTTGAGAATGTCATGCACTTGGCAACACTGGGCCTTCACTGAACAATAACTAAGCATGCTGCCTCTCCAGAGTGCATAAAATGTCTATGGCAATGGAACCTAGATAACAAACCCCTTGTGAGTTACTTTAGGCTAGTGCCTTTTGCACCACACCCCATACAATGTGCTGGGAAGGACAATTCTGTGTCTTGCACATGACAAATCAGAGCCATCAGGGTAAGACTTGTCAGTTGCTTAATTTCTCATGTCTTCAACTATTTTAATTGTGAATTGGTGGTGGTGGAAGGAGGATGACAACACTGGTTGTGAATTTCCCCGGGGGAAACTGTCAGGCGTCATTTGCCTATGGAGTTGAAAAACATCTGCAGAGATGGAGTGGCTAATGAACACATTCACCATATCTTCTGGTTGCTTTCCCCAACCTGCCAGTGTCACAACAGTGGTCTTTGGAGTGAAACCTTAACTAGCTAGCCTTCACCCATGCCCCTCCCCTTCTCAGCCAGGCACTGGGGAAGGCGTTCACCCAAGCACTAGCTGGGTCAGAAGAGACACAGATAATTAAAGCATTCAGGGTGGAAAAACACCCAGGGCGGACAGCTTACAAAAGGCCTTGAGCACCACTTCAGCCTTTATCATGGGGTTTAAGTAAAGCTTTAGACTGGGGTGAGTTTAATTCTCAATGAAACAATATCCACTATAATCCTTTCCATTACTGGATTACACTGAGAACAGTGAAAAGCATATTACAGGTAAGAGATTCTGACAGAAGAAGATTGATTTATGGGACAAATACACCGTTTTTCTTTTAAAAACAAACACAATCGAGCGATTTGTTTAAAATCATTGCTCTGGGGGGAAAACCACAAGTAATTACTCCACATCTGTAGCAAAATTTAACATACATTTTCATTCTTTTGCAAACCGGTGAGCTTTGACTTACATGAAACTAAACAAAATGTTCAATATTTAGATTGCAGTGGATTTCTCATCCGTGCAGTATTGAGTGTGAAAAGGGTGATTACATAGGGAAAAATAAAAAGAGATGCTTTCATGTTCTGGGATGCAATCCAGAACAGTGAGGCGTTGTCACTACCTACGCTGAAACCTGGGGTGCTCACAAACAGCCTAACAGCATCCATGTCACACCCTGAGTCTGGGTACAGCTACGGCCCTGGTCCAGCAACTCTGACCCCAGTTGCCTATTGGCAACACACCAGCCAGTCTCTGGCTTCCATCAGCCTTGGTTACTATCTGAAGGGTGACTGTAGGAGCGTGTGGCCACCCCTCCTTGTCAATCTCCAAGGGAGACCACGCTCCCTCACTCTCACACCAGTCAAGACAAGATCAAATAGGGGAATTAGCTGTCTCTGATCCCCTGGCCCTCAGGGCAGTGCCGAGCTATAAAGCAGGTGAGGGGGCTCTGGCCTTCATGGCAAGGCTGAGCAATACATCAGACCTCCTGGCCTATGGCAAGGTAGCTGCCAGCCCAGGAGAAGGGGCGGAGGGGCCCCAGGCCCACGCTACTCCCCCAGGTCCCAGCCCAGGGCCCTAGCAGTGGTGGATGGTTCCACCACCGGTCAGTGGGAATCCAGCCGCTACACGCCAACCTGTGTTCAGGCAGCAACGCAGCTGTCTCTGGTTTCCCTCCTTCCCTCAGGGTGTACCTGAACTGCAGTCATTGCATGGCTCTACCGGATACACGGCCAGTGGCAATCCTTGGTATTGGGGTTGTCGGGTAGCTCGGGGAACTTGGGCTAGTCCTTGGCATAGTAGAGGTCCTCTTCAGGGTCCTGCTCCAGCAGCAGAGTCCTCTAGCAGCTCTCTCCCGACTGACCTACAGGGCCTGCCCTTTGTACTTCTGGTTTCTGTCCTGCCCCTCTGCTTCCAGCAGAGCAGGTGTGGGTTTCCTGACTGCAATCCTTCACTACAGCGATCAACACATTCAGTCCCAAATTTCCCCCACAAATGTGTGTTCTGTGCTGTCCAGCCCTCTCCTGAGGATTCAGATATTAGATGTCCATTAACCCCTGTGAAGGGTCAATATACAACAGTTTGCTACTTCAACTGGAGCTACCAAACATAGCCCTGGATTAGTTTTGATTTTAAAACAAAAGTTTATTCAGCTGCACCAATAGATTTTAAGTAAGTGCAAGTAGAAGGCATTCAAGTATAAAATGGTTATAAGAGAAATAAAAAGCAAATATTTTCTAGTAACTAAAACACGGCAAACTAGGCTTGGTTCAAGATAAAATCCTTCCCACGTGTTCCTAACAACATTGCTAACCAAATTTTCACATCAGAATCTCTCCCAAAGTCAAAAGGCTGGTTCCTTTGTCATCTTCACTGAAAGAGAGAGACAATACCTGATGTGTTTTTTGTCCCTCCATTTTATAGTCCAGTCACCCTTTGAAATGTATTGCCGGAGTGTTACTCCTACATAAAAGTTCCTTCCCACTGTGAGGATAAGCACACGGAGTCTTATGGTGAAAGAGGTTCCATGTGTGTTGTTAAAATGCAGATCAATCTGTTTCTGCCTTCCTCTGTTGCCAACAAATGGCCACTTGACTGGTGATTGCTAATTAACTTTGATGACAGCTAGCTAGAGGCATTGGCTTGTTCTTTGTCTCTGAGACCCCCCCGGCCCCCCACCAGACTTGTCTGGTAAACACATTTCAATCATAACTTCAGCTTACCTTTATAACGTTACACACAATGTTGTTACACATATTTCACCATGTTATTGACCGGTGAGTTATTAGTTCACAAATGAAACCTCACAAGGTTTGTACAAAGATTATTACAATAATGTATAGTGTGCGAATATAGGATGCATTTGATCATGTATTGCTTAGATCAGCTTGCTGGGAGCCATTGATAAGTGGACCCTGATAGTACCATTTTGTTTAACAAAATGATGCACGGTACCAGTTGTCTTCATTCCAGAAGAGGGAAAATGATGTCCTTATGTAGCCATACACTGAAAAAAGCCAGCTCTAACATAACTGTCATGATCTCAAAGAGTCTTGGTTTAAATTTAAACTATTTTGCAAGGAAATACAACATAACTCCAGTAGTAAATAAACCATCATGCACCAGAAACTTTTTGGTTTTACAGTTCTATAACCTAGACCCACATATTAAAAGTGCAGCTTGCCCTGAGCTCCCAGATGCTTCACAGTCTTCTCTTTCCTACTGGAAAGGCAAACCTTTGAGTGCACATTAGATGAATGGCCAAAGCAGCTTCATAATGCAGCGCTATTCTTTCTTTACCTATTTGTGGAAGCAAAGAGCTCTGCAGAAAAGGCAGAAATCATATTTTAATGGAGTGAGCCCCTTTGACAACTTTGTTCTGTAGGAAAGAAATCCCCTAAGATTTGACTCTCCTGATTTTTGGAGGACTTGTGAAAGGGTGAATCTGTGCTATGACTCAGTAATGTGTGATACTGAAAGCACAGGAACAATTGAAAGCAACTTCCCCAGAGGAATGGACTGGAAGTTGTCACCAATGGCTGCCCTCCAAATCCTTTTCTTTCTTCCATTGCCCGGCCTCCATAGTCTTCATGGGGTGGTGATTGTACAGGGGCCTGGAAGGCTCTCTGAGGCTAAGCTGGGAGAAGGTTTGTCTGCACCTGTCTTCCATGGGTGACTGGGTGTGAGTTCTTGCTAGCAAGTTTCAAGGCATTTTTAGGTTTGGGGAGCTTGCAAACTAATGCAGAAAGGCCTCAAACGGTTACTGATGGAAGATGCGTACTGGTTCTCAGCATTAGGCTGCAGGAGACAATGGGCCTGTCTTGTGGGTGTTAGCAAGGTGACGTCTCTCCAGATATGGTTTTTGGTTTTTTAATACCCTAAGTAGAAGAAATTGGTGTGGGTAACACTGGCAG
Organism: Mesoclemmys tuberculata; assembly: GCA_007922155.1. NCBI lineage: Eukaryota > Metazoa > Chordata > Testudines > Chelidae > Mesoclemmys > Mesoclemmys tuberculata. The sequence continues at coordinate 3,475,325 of ML675650.1, read as the reverse complement.
CATATGTTGCCAGATAGAATCGACCTTCAGTGAAACACAGTGGAAAGATTGCTCTTAGTGGGGCCTGTCTGGTGATGGGTTTTAACTGTTACAATACTTTAAAAAGAAAAAAAAATAGCAGAAGTCTCTTCCTAACTGAATATTTTGTACCATATGTTATGTAAAGATGGCATTGTTATGATGCAATATGCAACAAATAAGGTTTCAGTAAGTTTAGACAACGAGCCAAAGTAAATGTTCTCGTTTAAAATACAACACAATGCATGCCTCCTTCCAGGTAGTAAATCTCATTGTTAGTTACCCAGATGTCCTTTTTTAGTAAAATATTTCACTTTTTCACATTATTTCCTTTCCTATCCCTGAAAATGTAATAAATGTTTGGTTTTTAACCAAGTAACAAGCAAATGTATGCATTTGCTTTAAATATACACAATTATTGTAAGGACTTTCATTGCAAGGAAAAAAGTAATCTCTAACCTCTTGGTATCTCTTCACGTATAAAGATTAAGGTAAAAATGTTTGTCACTGATACACAATATGCTGTATATTGCAGAATACAGTCACATATTATACCTAATTAAAGCTTACTGATTTATTCAACTCTCTCTATAAAATGGGAATATTAATTTAATCCCTATCCCCAAAAGACAGTAAACTGCAGGTCTGGATAATTTTATTCCTTCCAGAACTACAACAGTATTTTTGGAAGCAAATCAAGGTAATTCAAAGGTCTTATCTTAGCCTAGCCAAACATAGTAATTTTATGTTCTTAAACAAAATTAACTGTTTGTCTTTCCAGACACCTTTCCTGATCGATTTTGACAGTAGAATTGGGCATCACTATGCTAACTAAACAGCTGAGATTATTAAATGAAAATTAATCTTCAAGGCAGAGGCCTGCATTGGTTGAAGGTAACCCCAAGAGAACTGGAAGCCCTACTGCACTCTCTAAGGAGGAGAGCTCCCTTTCTCTGAAGATAACTGATTGACCTGACAGTCAAGAGGGTCAGAAAGTACTCACCGACTAAGCACACGCTTCTGGCACTCACAGGAGGGAAAATGAAAATGGGTGACAATGTTCAAGATTACTCTTTAGGTCTGAAAACCCGCGCAGCCGACCTAGCAATAGGAAGTCGCAGCCCTGTGCACGTTCAGCTGCCTGCAACGGCCCCCCGCCCCCCCATTAAATCAACCTGGTCGGTCCCTTTCTGCAACACCCACCTAGGGGTAAGTGCACGTCTTGGGGAGGTTTGCGCGCTGGGGCGGGTTGATTGACGTCCAGCCCTAGGGCCGAGATGGGCGGGCGGGCTCGGTCTCTGGGAGCACCAGCCGTGGGGCAGGGGCTCTCCGTTGCGGTTGCTCTTGTTGGAAAGTCGGGGCTCTTTGTAAAGCGCCCCGCGCGGTCCGGCCGGCGGCTGCTGCTCGCCCAGCTGCGCCCCGGGCCCACCAGAGCCGCGAGGGCTGCAGCGAGCCGGCCCCAGCCCGGAGCCGTGCACCCCGCCTTGTGCAGCCGCCCGGGGCAGCCATGCGACCCCTCCCCGCGGGGCAGGCCTGGCCTGGCGGCTCCCTCGGCTCGGGCCGTGCGGCGAAGTGCGCCCCGCGCCGCCTGCGGGGAACGCAGCGGGGTGTGCGCCCCGGTCCGCGCGGGGCTACCCGAGCGGGGCCGCGCGGCGCGGGAAGGCCGGGGATGTGCCCCGTGCGGCCCGATCGCGGCACGCCGGGGTGCGTGCCCTGCACACACGTGCGCACGCACGCGCCGCGCCGCTGCAGGGGTGCAGGCTCGGGCCCCGGGGGGCCCCCCAGCCGCCGCGCCGCGCACTGCCCGGGCCTCCCCGCGCCGCGCGCCCCCGCCCCGGTAGCCCCGCGCCGGGGCGCGGCC
>ML675650.1:3336432-3473046 GCA_007922155.1 Mesoclemmys tuberculata | reverse complement strand
CCCCCTCCCCCTCCCCGCCGCCGGCCCCCTTCCTGCTGCTGGAGCCGCCCCGCACCCGCTCGCGCTCGCGCTCCGGCTGCCTCAGCCTCGCCATGAGCGGGGCCGCCGCGCACTTCCAGCCGCCGCCCCTGCACGGGCCGAGCCTGCCGGAGCAGGGAGCCCGCAGCCAGGGCAGAGGCAGCCCCGCCGGCCACGGCCCCCTCCGAGCCGCGCCCGGCCCCAGGGCCCCCGCGCCAGGTAAGGGCGGGCAGCGCCTGAGGGGAGGCGCGGGGCGGGGGGCCGCGGGGGCCGGGGTCTGTGGGGGCAGGGCCGGGGTCGGGGCGGGGTTGCGGGGAGCGCTCGGGGGCCGGGGAGAGGCGGCTGGTGCTGCCGGGATTTGGGGTGTGGGAGCTCTCTGGGGACCCAGGAGTTTGGCGGTGCGGGGCTGCCGCAGGAGAGCCGAGCGCTAGCCGCCCACTTTGTTTCCCAAAGTTGGCACGGCCTGGAACACTTCCCCGGAGTTGTTCCGCCTTAGCCCTGCCAAGCAGCGGCTCTTTGTGTAGCAGTCCCCGTGGGGAAGATGACATGTGTCTGGGTGGGGGTGTGATACCAGACGTTAGACATACTTGCTGCTTCCTTGGGGGAGCTTTGGTGCAGAGAGGTGGGGAGACTTCTGTCTCTGGAGGCACTTTTCTACCCTGCACGCCTCACAAATTGGTGGGTTTTCTCTTTGTGCCTGTCCCATTTCTGCTGGGGGATCCTGTGATCTCATGATGAGCTGAGCTCTGAGCACAAAGTTACTTCCATGGGTACTCGCAGTGGTGTTGCACACACTGATGCTGAGAGGTGATAAGGGTGACATGGGAGCAGCACACAGAGGGAGAAGAAAAGATCAGGTCCCTAGGAAAATTACTCTCAGGAATTATCCTGAAAGAATGCAACAGAGTAAATAAACTTGTGATTTTATTCAAGTTTTGCCTCACGGTAACTTTCATACCAACTGAAACTTTTACCTTCATCAAAGTGAGAAATAGACTGGCCAAGATCATTGTCGATGTATGGAATCTACACGACTGCACTGAGAAGATCTTTCCTGTCCATCTTTACATATTTACTCCCAATATTTGTGATGCTGGAATGAATGAATTGTCTGCCAAAGGATGCTGTTTAATTATCTTGCTGCATGTAGTTCATTGGGACATGTTCCCTGCAATGTAGATTGCATTCTAAAAGTTAGTATGTAAGCATTTAAAATTATTCCATCCTTTGAGATGTTTCAGGTATTTTTCATTAGTGTCAGATGTAGAATTATAAATTATACTATCGTGGGAGAGACACTAGTTAAAGTTGAGATAGCACATCATTTATTAATTGATAATATATTATCAGTGCTTTCTACAGATATGCCTCTTCATTATTCCTAGCACATGTAGCTGTATTAGGTCTTTTGAATTTACTTGACATTACTTTTTCTTTACAGTGGCTTTAACTGTGGTTATACCCTCTTACAATATTTGTTAAATATAGACCTGGAATCCTTTAACAGAACTTTGATCTATAGAGTATCCACTAAACATGGTAGCCATGTGAGATTCTGTGGTTGTTCATGGCTAGCACTGATTTTTGTGGGAAAGAAATAACTAATAAAATGGACTCAGTAACATGGCTTTTAGCAACTGTACATGTAAAATACTTTTATTTAATCTCCTTAATTTGTGATGGTTTTAAGTTTTGCTGTCCCCTAGGTTGTTGTTTTGGCATCAGAAAATTGGTTTTCATAGGAATAGCATTCTGACCTTTATTCAGTATTTAGTTTGGAAAGAAAATCACAATCAGCAATGGTGCTTGGTTTCAAAAAATATGTGGGAGGGGAACTACTGTGTCCGCATAAATCCAGCGCAGAGGCTGACTCTTTAGGTTATCTTTTCCTGTTTCCTTATTTTTTAATAAATGTGCCAGTTAAGAATGGGGGAGTTCTTAAATTCTTGTATATCTTGGAGATGTCAGGATTATTGGAAAATAGCCTTATTCTTTTGGAAACATTTGCCTTCTTAATTACCATTTTATATTGGATACTAGACACCTGACTTAAAAAAAAAAGTCAGATCTGTTTATGGTTAAAAATGGCTACACAGCTTTTGACTGCTCCTTTCAACTTCATTTTGGTGCTAAAATGTGAAGGCCTCAAACCTGCAAACACTTAAATGCATGTGCTTCTCATTTAAGCAGGTGAGTGCTTTCCTTGACTTTAGTAGGACTCCTAGATGTTTACAGTTAAGCCAATGCATACGAATTTACAGGATTGGGACTTGTTAATTTGTCTTAGAGCTGTGTATGGCCGTGGGAATTTTATTGTATATTTAAGACGTCGCTAGCTGTGAAGTAGTGCAGGAAACAGCTAAGAATGAGAAATCATTTTGGGGGTTGGTGGATGGGGGAAAACCTGTTTGTCCTTTCCTAGAACATATATCTAGATCTCTGCTGATGTTTTGAGGGTTCTTTTTGGAGCGGTGAAGGGGGTGATTTGCAGAATTGGTTCAAGTTTTACTTTAAAAAGAAAGCTATATAGATATTTTATAAATTGCTGAATTTATTTATATTGGAATTTATACTAAAGAGACCAACTTAAAATTAAACTTGTTTGACTGTTTTACCTATTATTTCTAAAGGTAACACCTAAGATTTCAGAAAAATATTTTTTTGTCTTACTCTGTATGTAGTCAGTTTTCCCTGTTGTCACTCTGTGAAAGGCGGCTACAAACAGAGAGATGCTATTTAATAGAAAAAACATATTTGTTAAAGTGCAAAAATTGGCAGATCTTGGGAGCAGCTGTTTTACTTGAAACTACTTTGGTTTTTTTAATTGATTATGCTTTAAGATGACTTCCTGACTTAAACCAAAAATTGTCCTTTCTTAAAGCTGCTCCTAACTTCCTTACACTTTCAACAACCCTATACAGTAATATTGACAATGAAAAATTTGAAGCTGTAGATGTATATTTCCTGTGATTTGAAATCTTTCACCGTTACAGAGAAGAAACTGAATCTTTATAGTCGAAGTGTTTACTTCGTCATAGTCCTTGTAACATGTAACTGCATAGTATGGTGTCGGCACTGAATTAGGCTGAATGCATTTTCTCTAGCCTTCTCTTTTTGAGAATGGGAGGGGCTGGTGGTATTTATTAATCGAAAGCTTTTGCTCAGAAATTCGTTTAAACTAGAGTTGCAGAGTTGTTGCAATGAGGAAAGCTTGTGCTACTGCCTGTGTATAAGTATAGTATTTAAACTGCTAGGGCCAGATTCTTCAAAGGAGATTAGCTCCTGTTTAGGGAGCTGCTGAGTATTGGTACCCTTAAAAATCTGGCCATTTCATTTAGGTGCCTTATTGAAGCCGGGTCTTTTGAAAATTCTGGCTATTTATGTTTAATCAGTTTGCCATCAAAATCTTGACCAGCAGTCTTACAAAAATACAATATAAGGCCCCAATTTTGCAAATGATCTATGCACATGTTTAGCTTTACTACCATGTGCTGAAGCATTTGCAGAATCAAATTTTTTTTTGTTGAAAAAGATTTGTCACAATCTTGAAAGTAATAGTTGTTCAATTAGTTTGCTTTTTAATTTAGTCTCTGTTCTCAGAAAATTGAAATAACCATATTATGAACTGCTATTCAGATTTCACTGTTAAGAAAACTTTGCACATTTTACAGACAAAGTCAAAATCTGATGCAAACAATTGCTGTTTTTCCCCAGGGGAAAAAAGTTATTCATTGGAATATGGCTTTCTTGTTTCTCATTTGTGTGTTCCCATAAAGATACGTGTCAACAGATACAAAGGACTTTATTCATGACTGTCAAATTAATAAACAGGTATTGGAATAGTAAACAGAGAGCTGAACTGCTGACTTTTTCATCCAGGAAATTGATCTTGATCTTAAAAGGCACTTTAGGCAGAACTAGACAAAAGTGCTTTACTCTGGCACTGTAGGCATATCTTGTAAATATAGATGAGAACAGCTAGAGACCTGGTTGTCAGTTGGTAAGAGAGGTGTGGTTGTAATGGAAAATTTTAGACCTTTTCATGTTCAGTTTTCCATAAATGCCAATCTGAAAATTATGTTTTGTTTTGGCATTTGGGGAGGAGGGAACCTTAAAAACAATAATGTATTTAAGTAATTCACTTTCAGTGAGTGGGATACTAAGCATTTTAAAGATCTCTTTTCTCTGAAATAATTCTACTTAGGAAAGATACCTTTTGGCTGGCTCCTGGTAGCTGCACTAAAATCAATTAACATTGCTTGTAATTTTCAAACTTGTATTTAAATTTTAGATGGAATAGCTCTAAAACTACAAATTAATGATGTCAAAGACTCATAAGTCAAAGCCTTATCATAGAATATTATGAAGGGTGGTGGGAAATACCTATTTAGGCAGATAAATAAGCAGCTGCTAATAAATTTAGTTTGGAGGAATTGAAACTGCTGATCAAAGGATCAGAGCCTGTTTTCAAACCTATGCAAAACTGCAGGGTGTGAGGGGATGGACTTGCTTGTAAGGGTGGTGCTACCTACTATTCCTATTAAAATGCAGTGGAAAGCTGTTGCAATTCATAGCAATTTTGCCTGATGCAGTATATGCTAAACAGTTCTAATTTAACTACTGAAAACTCCCAATAAATTTCAGATTGTCACATGTGATTTTTTTATGCCCATTGCAGTTATCTGTGTGCAGTATGTATGGTTCTATTTTTGAATTGAAAAGCAGTTACAGTGGTTTTATGGGGAGTGTCATGCTTAATCTTGCATGCTTAGAAATGTAGGTCTTCTTACTTACGTTACACTGGTCCCTTCACAGCTTTATGACCCTCTTAAATAGAGCAAGATGCAAGGATATCTCCTTAGTAATAATAAATGAAGCACATTCAGTACTTTGATTTGGTGGATAAAAATCTGGTCTTGCACCTTTTTATATTCAAGGCTAGTGTATTTTAGGTGAAATGATTGTAGTTTGATGGTAATCCTTGACAAGAACTTGCTCAGAATTGTAAACCCACAGCATGTAATGCACCATAGGATTTTGGGTAGAAATTATCTAGCATGGATAATAAATCACAATTTACCTTTTGGGTCCTCTGAATTGTTTAGTGAAAACCTTGGAAAGTGTGTGTGGTTTTTGTTTAAATATTTAATTTCTAGGTTTTGGTTCTTATAAACAGCTTTTCACTAGAAATAAATTAACCACAGTTAATGGAATTAAGCCCTTGCAGAGGGGAAGCATTTAGTATATTTTCAAGGAAGTTAATGCCCACTATAACCAAAAGGAGACAGATTTCTGGGGATTACTTCGGGAAATGTACACATTCATTTGTACACTTGCTTTTTATGATATCTGAAAATGATCATGCACCTTTCCGTAAGACTCCTATGGCTCAATCTTGCTGTGTAGCTTCTGTCACCTCAATAAGTTTTTCACTTAGTTCCTAGTTTCTTGAGCAAATTAAATATTTATTAATGTATGGTGAATATAAATGTGTTCACTCAATCAGCAAAAGAGACTGTGAAAACATGGTATGCTAGGCCAGAGATACGCTATGCTGTTTGTCGGAACGTGTTAAGTTGGTTAAAAGGAATGGTATGGAGAAGCGGTTGTAGTTGCTTGGGCTAGCGGCTGCTTTCCTATAGCAAACAAACTGCTGACAGACGTACGTTTTTCAGACTTACGTTGGTAGTCAGGTAACATGATTTTGGGGAGCATTCTTTTTAAAAGTGCAAGACAAATAGCTGTAGAGATCCTTCAGGTTTCAGACAAACGTGACATAAACCATGCTCTTGCTACAGTTGGTGGAATATGAATGCTCAAAGTAATAGTTACCAAGGTAGGGGAAGCAAATCTTTCATAATTAAGAAAAATCTGTGTTTTCTGTCCCTATAGGACATACTCCTATTTAATATTGGGAGGGGGAAGAGAGAATATACTTAATTTTAAAATCTCTTTTGCTGTGCAACATCAATTTAGATTGTTTAACAAGTTATCTGAAGGCCTAATCCACAGCAAGATAAGCGACCTCAGTTCCCATTGATTTAAGTAGGAGTTGAATGAACTTGCAGAATCAGCCAGCGTTAGAGTGGCAGTGTCCTTGGGTATAATGCTTGCCTCACCAAGGAATAGGACATGGCTCTGGTGTGCTGGCAGTCCCTTTTGGTTGGTACAAAAAAGTTTTATCTGAATATTACTGGTTGTTTTAGCTAAAACATAAAAACTGGTAAGCTGTAGAATATACGAGTACATTTGGATTTCAGTACTTCCTTCCCTATGGTGTACCCCGACCCCAGGATCTTGGCTGCCCTTGACAAACGCCAGGGTCAGGTGCTTTTATCAACAAGGCAACTATTGCAAAACTACACGTGAAGGCAATGAGTCTGACTCTTGTCTTACACTGGTTTAACACTGATGTAATGACAGAGACCTCAGACGAATTATTCCTGCTTTTTTTTACTGTTTAAGTGAAAGGAGAATCAGGCCTAGTGTCTTATAGTTAGCATTCATGAATAGACTCTAACCTTTTTGGTTTTAAAAACGAGTGTTTCCAAAGATGTTGACAAATGATAATCAGTTACAAATAATTAAATAAAATACAGTGAATCCTCAGTTAAACAAAACTATCTTAGGCCCGGTCTATATTTACCTTCTGGATTTGGTGGCAGTCAACGGGAGATGCACAAGTGACATAAATCACTTCCGTATCTCCCTTCGACTTCGCTGTGTCTGGTCCGCACGCCGTCCACACTGTGCTGCGTTAACGGGAACAGTGTTCCCTTGGATGCAGTGCTATATATACCACTTACCGGGGTGGTTAACCTACATCGATTGCTGGGTCGACTGAGTGGGTATACAGAGACCACTCAGTCAATCCAGAGCAATTGATCTGACAGTGGCAAATTTGCTGCCTTCAATATAGATCTAGCCTCAAAGAGGCATATGCCCAGTCATCATAGCAATACTGAAAAAAAGCCTTGATTATTAAATGAAGAAATTCAGCTGTCTGTAATTATTCAGTGGTCCTCTTACAGTTGGATAGTCATGGTTACATTCGTTAGTTTACTTTATATAAACTTGCTTTTTTTCTCTGTATTCAATTTAATATATTTTCAGTTCTGGTGCTTGTGTGTGTGTGTTTACTGAAGCATAGTTTGTCTAAAGTGTGTATTACATTTAGAAAATAAACAAGCAGAAGGTTTTGTACTTTGTCTGGTTTTAATGTATGTTGTGCTTTGGGACAGGTGGAGAGGCAGGTGAAGTTCTCTTTGCACATACTTAAAGTGAAAAATAATCTTGTTAACCAAAGGAAGCAGGACGAAATGCTTTAACAAGAGTACTAATAAGCATGTTAGTGAACATTATAAAAAGTTCAATTTTTAGAAAGATTTTGCTTACCTTTTTATGTTTTTAGTCTTGCCACTTCCTACCCAGAAGATTACCTTGGCAAAATGAGGCCCTCATGCATACAAAATATTTTTATTTCATGGTTTGATATGAAAGATGGTATTTTTAAATTTTGTTTCAGCTAATACCATTGCAACATCAGCTTATTTCTTAAATATCTGAAGTATGAGAATTACAGGTGGCTTCTTGTTTGGTTTCTAAGATGAATCAGAAGTTCAGAGAGTTTTGACTGAAATGCCAGTTAAATATGGACCTGCCCAACCCGAAAGAGATGAGGTACAGAAGGAGGAGAGAAATGTATGGAACAGGAGAGAATACAAGATATTAAAGAGCTAGACTTTAAAAGATGGTGGTCTTTAATTTTCACAATTGATTAATTTAGTTATAAATTATACCTTCCTCCCTTCATGCTTATTGTGATACGTTGATGCAGTTAAAGGTGAGCTGGAACTTCCATTCTGTGCATATTTTTCAGTTGCCTTTTATTTGCTCTGTAGATGCTTTTTGGCTGAAATCTCTCATGCATCTTCTTCTCTTTTTCTTGTGTGTGCCCAAAATGGAATAAATATCCATCTGGTTGTTTGAGCTACCTGAATGTGGAAAACATTTTTCAACTGTTCAGAAGTATTGGTTGGTCTTTTTGTGCTCTGGTAACTTAACAATATAGTTCTCTTTTAGATGTTATTTGACATGTAATGTAGAATGAAAAAAGCATGCTCTCTGTCCTGTTTGGAGGGATGAGGGGGAAGTGGTTTTAAAATAGCAAAGTAATAGGTAATATATGAAGTGTTTTGAGCATGCCCAGTGCACAGTGTTTGGTTTTCTCAACTTCTGAAACATGCATCTGCTCCAGTTGTTCACTTTCTTAAAACATACTCAGCCCTCCACTTCCCCCAGTTGAAGGAATTGAGCTTGCATCAGGCATCTCCTATAGTTGCTACCAATATGCCACCTTCTCAGTTAGTTGAGCTTCAGCCTGCTAGCTCTTATCCAAGCTTCAGTCACAGCTTGTCTCTGGATTCAATGAAAAGGGATGTGTGTCGTCAGCATACCGGTGGTGTAACACTTCAAAACATCTTGCTAATATCTCCTCCTTCATCCAGGCGAAGATCACCCGTGTTCCCCAAGCTGTCTAGCACCTGTAACAGTCTTGTTGGGAATCTTTGTTTCCTAGATGAACAGATAATATGGATGTGGCAGTTTTTATGTTAAAGACCTTGCTTAATAATAGTGTCTGAGTCTTGCTTAATAACCAGTTCGCAGTTATGCTGCTAAGGACTGTAATCTTTCAGATTCCATAAACTAAGCAATTGGGTTTGGTCAGTATTTGCATGGGAGACTTCCAAGGGAAAAACAAACTAAAAGGAACTTTTAATGCAACATTGCTTGATTCTAAGGTTTACACTTAATCTCAGTTCTTACTCCTTGTATATATGTATTACAAGGGAATGGTCATCCCTGGCATGATGGCACAATAGTGAACAGAACAATTTACGTGTATGTTGGCAAATAATAAATCCCATACAACAGTTCAAAGAAATTGCACTATAATAGCACACACATATGAACATACGTAGATATATCATAGATGATTGTCTGTGTAACAGGAGGGGGTTGTGGCCACTAACACTCATTGAAAAGACAGAATTGCAGATTCTTTACTGGGAAAGATAAGGAGCACTTCATTACTACATGTGTGGCAGTATTCTAGTAAGTGACCACAACATGTAGCCATGTGCAGCAAACTATTCTAGGGCTCTGGCAGTTCTAGGTGAAGTATGTGCTCTCCCTCACCACTGTGTTCACAGATTGCCCTGTATAAATGAGTGTCAGCAGAGGTATCTCTGTATTTTGCTAGTAGCAAGTTACTGCAGTTCAGAGCATCAGCTTATTCTGTTTTTCTGTAGTAGTTTAGGCCCTGATTGTGTAAAGACATTATGAATGTACTTTTATGCATGGGAATGGACTGTTCATTAAGCTAAGAATCTCTGAAAATGTTGCAAGATTAGGGCTATACTTTCTTTTTCCCCGGGATAGCATGTGTTGTAGTACTTTTAACTTCTTTCTTATGTAATCAGACTATTGTCCTTTTTTTGGAGTTTGCAGATATTGTATGGATCTCTTGCTGCCTGGAATCTCAATCTCTCTCTCTCTCTCTCTCTCTCTCTTCTCCTCCTCCCCCCACCCCCGCAAAGTTGGTATTTTAGAGAGCTAAGCAGGAAGAAACGGCTTGCGCATGGAATTTGGAGGCAGGTTTTGTAGTAAGATGCTGCACTTTTTTGCTCACAAGCCATGGGAGCATATGGATTCTTTGTGGTGCAGAAACTGTGCATGTTTATTTTTAATACTTGTTTATATACATTTCAAGCAAGGTTTTGATTTTATATTAAAAAGTGTTTACAAAATTGATAAGGAAATAAGTATGGTAGATACTATAGATCTCTTTAAATTATGCCTATGGATTGGGGCATTTCAGAACTTTCAGAAATTCTTTGTTTTATATTTTAAGGTATAGAAAAAGCTCTTAACCAAGTAAGTGACTAGTGCGTAAAAACTATGACAGTAATATTTATACTTGTGAAGAAGTACTGCTGGACAGTATGGTATAAACAGAAGTATCAGTTTACAGATACACAGGAAAATATGTATTAGTTGTTCTTCATTGATGCTTATTACAGCTGTCAACACAAATGGGGAAAATTCCATGGAAAATACTTTCCTCTTTTATTTAAACTTTTTTTTTTTTTGAAAAATTCCAGCCTTTTCTTGTACTATATCCATTGTCTTGCCCATGTTCACTGCTCATTAGGTAGTACACACATAAGCTTCTAAATAGTTTTATTGTTCTTGTGTTATATTCAGGGGTGTGGTCTGTCCCATTAGTTTGTGTTCATTTCTAATAGAGAGAAGAAAAGTGTTTTTAAATCATTTTGAAGACATTTCATATTCTGATGTATTTTTTTATATTCTTTTTTAATTTGTAATCTAACAACAAATGCTTGTGGGTTTCCATCATAACACTCGTGGGCCTTAATTCAAGAGTATTGTGAGCCTATCGGCGTGTAAACTGATGAAGCAATAAAGCTCAAAAGTGCAGGGTCAGCCAGTTAGATCCTCTTTCCTAAAGAGAATTTTATTCCTTGGTCTCAGAAAAACAGATAACAACCATAAAAATATAACCCAGAGATGTTTCTTGGCTCAGGGTTTTTTACCTAGTCCTAGGTTCAAAGAACAGCCTTCTCTCTCAGGCAATCTCTGTTCCTGGAGCAGCTGCTTCTGTGCAGCACCTACATGAACCTTAGTGGCTATTAACTCCTAATTTGCCAGAGACAGGGTAGGGCCTCTGAACCTGGTAATACTATGCTTCGAGTATCAGCCCTATTTAGGAATCTGCTCCCAGCACAGGAATACGTTCTTATTGTCCTTTTCATAGCCATCTGAGAGTGTGAGACAACAGGTGCTCTAGTCTTAGTTCCATCATTCCATAGAGCAAAATGAAGTCCTCTGTGAATAAAGGCAGCTTCAGTAAGTGTAGATAACATCAGTGGCGTAGAACAGTTCCTAAACCGGCAGTTTCTTTTTGTTGACTTTCAGTAGATTAAAAAAAGTGCATAGGTGTTTTTCCCCTCCTTCCGTTTTTACCAGTTGCAGAGAGGGAAACAAAACTTTGGAAATCTAATCTGATGATACATCTGGTGGTTTTTGTTGTGTTTTTAGTTGTATTTGCAAAAATGACAATCTGAAATTGTTTTAATTCCTTTTGTGTGCCCGTTCTTTAAAGAACACATTTGCTGTGGCAGGCTGGGATTGTGATAGAGTGGCTGGGAGATGATGATTGTACCTCCAAAAACTTCCCGAAGCTATGACGCTTCTGTAACAGGGTTATCAGAATAGGTTTGAAGCTGGTCATAGTGAGTAGTTTATAGAATGAGAGGATAGTAGTCTTAATTTAGTAACCTAGATTAAATATTCCATTTTGGCACACCATAAACCAAACAACAAATAAGTACACCTCTGTACCTAAAATAGACAGGTAAAAGTCAGTGTGTCATTCCTTCTTCCTCAGGATGTTGCATAGAGTCCCCAGTAGGGAATGCTAAACTTCCTTTTCCTTTAACTGATAATGGACCCCAAAAAATCCTCAGGAAATGCTTAATAAGCTGTCTAGGTATTTTTATAATAGATTGTTTGGGTCAGGAGGATGTTTAAAAAAAAAAAAGGCGTGAGGCTTTACATCGTAAAAGGATATAATAATCCTGAATACCGACTTTCTATAGATGGGTTCAGCCCCTGAGTGTGAAAGAGAGATTTAGCAAAACTGACTGTGTGGAGTCTCTTCTCGCAGATTATTATTTTTTTTTTTTTTAATTCTTGCAAAATCGAGTTTACCTGACCAGAATATCTATTGCAGTACTTGAAAATCAGATCCCCCATTTAAACTGAAATTCTGCTGAGGGGGCTTGATTTATTTTTGCGTGTGAGAGAGAGAGAAGCAAATGGACCATTTATAGGGGTAGTCACTGATTGATTTTGAATCCTGGACATTATCCCTGTTGTTTCAGAAGGACCTGTAACAAGGGTATGGTATCTTGGAGAGCATTCAGATAAGTGAGTAAATCTCATGTTTGTGACATTCTATGTGAATTCCTGATACTGTGGTTTGAACTGATGACTATGGCTAGAAATTCAGTTACAGTGAAGTGTTTGGGGCAGGAATCGGAGGAAGCAAAGAGCATGCAACACAGACTGCTTACAAAAGTGTTAGCTAATGTGCTTGAGTTGTAATTTTGCAAAAGTACTTCCTGGCTCCAAATGGTTACGCCATTCCAACCTAACTTCCAAATGATTGGTAGTCTAAAGAAGCGTGGAGAACGGTAAACTGTTAATCTGTTTGTTTGCTCTAAATTTAGAGGGTTTCAGAAGAGGAAATAATTGCTAGTCCACTGAATTCTGTGATTTGAATTGGAGCTCTTATGTATTTCCTTTATTCAGGTTGTAACTTTATAATATGCTGACTGGTTGTGATTTGACAAAAATGAGACCAGTACTCCTGTTTCTGAGATACTGTCACTGATTACTAACTCTGCTGCTGCTGCTTGTTGTGTTTTGCGATCCAAAACAATAATAGTGAGGGGTCTTATGTTAAGCAAACATTTCCAGATAGGTTCTCCTATGTTATGGCTGCTCCTATTGAAGGATGAGATTTAGAACAAATTAATTTTACCTACGAGTGCAGGCGTGGCAGATGGTTTTAGATGCTTATATTGCTAACCTGTGACTACCATAGTGAACTCAAGGGATTAGAGAAGTAGTGTAGGTAAATGCTAAAGAAGCAGAAGAATGGGGGATCCCTGCCTCAGCTAAACGTAAGTGAAAATGAGCTAGTGCTATGAAACTGAAATACTCAAGCACTGAAAATGGTGGTGGAAGCTCTCACCTGTTCAGAAACCTGCCAAGTGTGACTTTGAAACCCCACTTTTGTTTTCTTGTTTTTTTTTTAAAGTTGGTATGAAAATTTAATTATTATGAAGAGGGGCCAAGAAATGTATACATTTATCTTTTAAATATTGTTTTGAATGAACATAAACAGCTGTTTGTATTTAGAGGTGTGTTAAAGGTGGCGTGAGGGAGGGAATTGCTGCTATCCGTCTCCCTCCTTCCCCCCCTTTTCTTTTTGTTTCCTTTTCACTTCTGTTTTATGAAGTTTAAAGAGATCCTGACAGGCTTTCCCCCATCTCCCCCCAAAGTGTGTATGGGGGCGTGTGGTTTTTTTTTTTTAACCTTGAATGTGTCAGGAATGTCAAGTTTGTACTTCCCTGTTTTGCTAGAGGACTTAGAGGAGCAAATTGAGAGCATTCTTACCCCTTAGCCCAAGTGGCAGGGATGTTGAGCTTAACAGCAGTCTTTCAGATTTCAGTTGCCTGAGTTAAATATGTAGAAACACAAAAAGAAAACTTTAAATTGCTTCCTCTTTCAGTCAGTCAATCCTCACTTTAGTCATATCTTTGACATGATAAATCTTCTAGCTCTCCAGTCATCCATAGAGTTTTCCAAGTAAAACAGGGTAGATGATTGGAATTTGTAAAGTAAAAAATGATCAGAAAGTATTTTTTGGCATAAACAAAAAATGGCACAGACATCCTTTTTTTCCCTTGCAGAAAAAGTTTGTGTGCATGTGTTATTGAAAGATGGCTTGCAAAAGAAAAGGGCGTGTGTGTAGTGTGAATTGTGCAATATACCATATATAGTTAGAAGTGTGGAAGTTGAAATTGTTTTGGCTGTGTGTGGAGGGGTAAGAAGAAGTGAAAACAAGGAAAGTAGCTGAATTTTCTGTAGGGTTTGAATCTCAGATTAAAGTGGGGGCAAATGTAATCTTGAGACATTTTGCAGCCAAGACATTTGCTACTTTTCCCATTTCTTCACTTTTATCTCATTCCTCTACTTTAAGGCAAATAATTTGTGGCTTTCCTATCAATTGCGTTGTGGTTTTCAGATGTAGTACTTTCTGTCTGGCACTAACAAGGAGCATTTCTTAGGATGTTTTCCTTCTCTTCATGACTCTATCTCTCCTGCTGTTGTTTTTTCCTTCTCTTCTGGCTTTCTTCATTCTTCTTAACAATGTAAGGAACTTGGGGATTTATGTTTAATAGTAACAAAGAGGAGACTACATTGTCCAGTTGCAGCAAAGAACGCTAATGGGATCCTAGGCTGCATCAAAAAGAGTATTGTAAATAAGACCTGAGCAATCATTATACCATTGTACAAGGTTGTGGTGAAGCTGCACCTTCAGGTCACTGCATCCAGTTTTGGGGCATTTTACTTCCAGTGGGATATACAAATTGAGGAGAATTGTGTGATGAAGACATGCTAAAATGATGGGCTGTTGAGAATATTTTAACTGCAATGCTCTGAAGAGCTTAAATCTATACAATTGGAGAAGATTTACCAATGTGTGCTTTATTGCTTTTTTAGAGAGGGACCAAAATAACTGAGTAAGGATTTAACCATCTAGTCAGGCAGCAACAGGAAAAAACACAACTTCTTAAACAAGGAAAGTTTAGTAGGTACAACCAGAACCGGTGGTGGTTGTGGAGGTTTTTAAGACCGTTTAGTATTGTCAGTGTCTTAGAACTTGTGATTTAGAGGCTTACCTGCATTGGAAAGGTTAGCTGTTTTAACTATACTATACTGGGAGTTTCAGGAAGAAGAATAAGCTATAGTGATATAAGGCACCTTTTATACCAATATAATTGCCTCCCACAATAGGGTCTGTACTATAGCTGTATCAGTAAAAACAAACAACTGACAGTTACACCAATGTAATTTTTCTAGTGTAGACCAGTCTTTAGAAGCTCAGTGGAATTGATTCTTGTTCGTGGTGTTTGCTGTGTGCAGAATCAAGAAGGAACTTTCCCTCCAAATATACTAGGGCTCCTGGGGCTGTCCTGCCTTTCTCTGTAGCTTTGCACAGTCCCTCTTAAAATCAGGTGATTTGAATCCCAAAGATGGATTCCTTACAACAGCATCTTATGTATTCTCCCCAGCTGTTGTTACTCTTCTCCTGTGCTTCCTCCACTGCCTGTTCTTTTGTAGTTAATTGTCTTCTCTTGAGCATTTTACGTTCCTCTCAACTTTTCCCCTCTCCATTCTCACCTGTCCTATGGAACATGCTAGCGCATTCTGCTGGAGTGGCCCAGCTTGCTGTGCATCATTTGCATTGAAGGACAAAGGGATATCCTGATTCAACACAGCACGTTCTTGCTGATTGACTGGGAGCCCTGCAGTCAGCCAAGTGTTGACATGCCAGTGCGGAAGTGGGGTAGGCAGATGGCTCAGGGTTTCCTAGGGTATTGCCAATAACAAGGCTTTAAAAGGTACTAGAATTTTGCTTTCGTGAGCTGCAGCACAATTTTAATACAGCTGTCATGCCCAGATGTTTTATTTGGGATAGCAATGTCCATTGAGGTCATGGGCACTCTAGATAAATGCTAGCTAGCTAACTGCTATTGCAGCACCGCCAGAGGGAGTGTAGCATATCTCTTTGTGAAGCTCCAAAATAATGGCTGCTTTATTCTAATTTTCAGGTGTGGTTAATTCTTTTTAAGAGGGAAAGATTATATTTGAAAAGGCTTCCCCATCAGCTGATCATTTAAAGTTGAGTTATATTTTGAACTCTTACATAAGAACAAAAGTGTGGTCTGTCTGGCCCAGTGTCCTGTCTTCTGAAAATGGCCAGTGGTAAATGCTTCAGAGGGAAAGAACAGAACAGGGCAATTTTGAGTGATCCACCCCCCTGTTGTCCAGTCCCGTTTTCTGGCAGTTAGAGGTTTAGGGACACCCAGAGCGTGAAAGCGTCCCTGCCCATTTTGGCTAATAGCCATTGATGGACCTATCCCCCATGAACTTATCTAGTTATTTTTTGAACCCAGTTATACTTTTGGCCTTCACAACATCCTTTGGCAATGAGTTCCACAGGTTGATTGTGTGTTGTACTTCCTTTTGTTTGTTTTTATACCTGCTGCCTGTTAGTTTCATTGGATGACCCTTGATTCTTGTGTTATGTGAAGGTGTAAATAACAACAGTTCCTTATTTGCTCTGTCTACAACATTCATTATTTTGTAGACCTTGATCATAACTTACTTTAACAGTTTAGTTTCCATGTAGTTTGCAGGCACTTCGCTCTTGTGATTGTTCCTTTTATTTCTATACTAGCTTCCTCATTTCTGTGTAGTTCCCCTTTTTTGAAGTTAAATGCTACTATAGTGGTTCCCCCCCCCCCCCGGGGCCTCCAAGGATGTTAAATTTAATTCCATTGTGACTGGTGTTACTTAGCAGTTCAGGTATGTTTACTTCTTGGATCAGATTCCATGCTTCACTTAGGTAATTCTTGAGTTAGTCTTTTCTCTTTGTGGGTTCCAGGACAAGCTTCTCCAAGAAGCAGCCGTTTATAGTATCCAGAAATTTTATCTCTCTCTGCTGTCCTGGGGTGATATGTTCCCAGTCAGTCTGGGGATAGTTGAAATCCTCCATTATAATTGAGTTTTGTTTTTGTAGCCGCTCTGATCTCTTGGAGCATTTCATAGTCACCGTCACCATCTTGGTCATGTAGTCAGCAGAAGGAATATACTACTATATTCATTATTCAAGCATGAAATTTCTATCCTTAGAGATTCGATGTACTGTTTGATCCATTTAAGATTTTATTTGACTCTGTGCTTGCTTTTACACATCGTCCCACCAGCATGACCTACTCTGTCATTCTTATGTATTTTGTATCCTGATATGTCCCATTGATTATCATCCTTCTACAAAGTGTCTGTGATGCCAATTATATCAATATCTCCATGAAATGCCAGACGGTCTAATCACCCACCTTAGTATTCATTTTTCTTCCATTTCTATACAAGCTCATATAAAATGTGTCAATATTAATTTGTCTGCCTTAATGTGATGTAATTAAATAGGACTCTCTCATTTCACTGTTTCTCTTGAGTTCCTACCTGTACTTTATCAACTTCTATTCTCTCTCTTACTAGGATATAGACTATCCCCTTTAATAACTCCTCCCATAAGGGATGTCTCTGTCTGAACTGTGTGCTCCTCCACAGCTGTCGGCTTTCTTCCAACCCTTAGTTTAAAAACTCCTCTATGACCTCTTGAATGTTACATGCCAGCGATCTGCTTCTGTTTTAGTTTAGGTGGAGCCCATCCTTCCTGTATAGGCTACTCCTTTCCCAAAAGCTTCCCCAGTTCCTAATAAACCTGAATGCATCCTTCCTACACCATCATCTCATCCACACATTGAGACCCTGCAGTTCTTCCTGTCTAACTAGCCCTGTGCGTGGAACTGGGAGCATTTCAGAGACTGCTACCCTGGAGGTCCTGGATTTTAATCTCTGACCTAGCAGCCTAAATTTAGTCTCCAGGACTTCTCACCTACCTTTCCCTAGGTCATTGGTACCTACATGTACCATGACCACTGGCCCCTCCCCAGCACTGCACGTATGTCTGTCTAGATGTCTTGAGAGGCCCACACCCTTTGCACCCAGCAGTTAATTCATCATGTGGTTCTCCTGGTCATCACAAACCCAACTATATTTCTAATAATTGAATCCCCCATTACTGTTACTTGTCTCTTCCTATTAGCTGGGGTCTTCTCCCCCGGAAGGGTTCCGTCAGTGTGAGGAAACTGACATCTTCTGGAAGGAGAGTTTCAACAATGGGGTTGTTTTTCCTTCTCTCCAGCTTGTTTTCCTTCCCTGAGACTTTAATTCTCCTTAACAGCACAGAGTCTGTCACACTGGAAGTGAAACCCCTCTATTGTGGTCCTGAACATGTCCTTTGTGTACCTCTGTTTCCCTTACCTCCTTCAGTTCACCCACCCTGGTCTCGAGCACATACTTGCTTTCTGAGTCATGCATTTTTCCCCTGAATGCACACTTACATCACCTGCACATAGGGTAAGTAATCGTACATGCTGTATTCAGTTCAATAAACTGGATCACCTCCACTCTGCTGTTGGACTTCTGCCTTAAGTATTTTTACTCTTACAGAGTGTTTTTGTTTGCTTGTTTTTTCCGGGGGTTATTGGCCTAAGTTTAGAGTATCTGCCTCACACACTCCCTTGCAAAACTCCTGTTTTGTTAGCTCCTTTGGTTGCTTAGGAGCTGGCTTTTTAAACCCCCTGTTCTCCCTGAACACAGGGACCCTATTTGTTGCAATGTCCCTACTTAGAAGCATTATTTTACAGTCTGCCTTATTTTTATTAAATGAAAGAGGAAGGCTTTTGGCGGAGTCTAGGCTACCTATAATGTCTAGAGGATTTTTTAGTACCATAAAATTATCTGATCCAGATAGAATTTTACTCTTTTCCCCCAGTACAGAATCTCAGACATTTAATATATACCAAAACCTCTTCTCCTTTTTTTTTATTTGCCAAACTGCAATTCAGTTTAGTACCTGAGAGCATTTATTGATGCCTTTGAGAAGGGTCACCTAAGTCCATACATCTTTAAATGATCAAGTGTAACATTCCCCCCAGCTCTTGGTGTAAAAAGTACAATAATTGGGCAAGATTTAAACAGATCCTAGGACTCCAGTTGCTGGTACTTTTTCTTAACTCTGCTAAAGAGAGAGCAGTCTCAAAAACCAGAACTGGCTTTAGGTGCAGGCAAGTATTTCAGACTGGGGAACCAGTAGAACTACACAAACCTATATATTATGTGGGCTTGACAAGTGATGGTTTTGCATGTGAAGGGAGTTGTTACTATTATGTTTAAGTACAAATGACTCTTGAAGAAGAAGGGAAATGGGCTGCATTATTTTTAATGTTTGAATGTGCAAAAGCTGTAAATGCATCCGTTTGGGCTTAACATGTGTCTGAATTCCAGCTGTTTTTGGCCAGATGTTGCATGTATTACGTTGCAAGAGTCTGAATTTTGAGAAATTTAAATCCCTAATTTATTCACTTAAATTTGTGTAGCAGCTAGCCCACAAATGCCTTTACAGGAAGTCTTGTGAAAAGGAACAGATGCAGTCAGATTTTGGGGGTGGGAGGAGGGCAAGGCTGGTACCAAACTTGTAGACATGTGTTTTTCAGCAAAAACTGTCCCTTTCATGATTCTACATTGTGAATCAAACATAATGAGAACAGAGAGCCGGGGAGCTATTGATCTCAGTTTGCTGATTTCTTTCGTTAAGCATTTGGTTAAGGCAGGCATCCGTGCTTGTGACACGTGAAATCTGCATTTGGGGGGGAGGGGAAGGAGTGACCATGTAGATCGCCAAGAGCCCAATTGCAGATCTCACGGTTTCCTTTGGCCTTGGGAGGTGAACCCTAGGGCTTGGTAAGCAGAAGCTACCACAGGAAAAAAAAGCAATGGGTACTGCGCTGAATGAAAGATTGATAGCCACAGGTCACAAGGCCATTGTTCATTCAAAGCCTGCTTTAAATATACATTTACATTTCTGTTGAATATTCAATGAGTATTTTCCCCCTGCCATTATTTAGTGTGCCGCTAGCATACTGATGCTCTCAAAGAAGGGTTAAGAGTTCAGAACATGCACAATTGATGATAAAATCCAGCTTCTTAGTGGTCTACATCTCTCCTTTCCTTGCATCTGTTTTCAGTTGTTCACTTGATGCTAGGAACAAACATCCCATGCATGCGCACATGGACTATATCAACAGACACAGTCATCTCCACATTTTTTTTGGATGGATCTTACTTACAGTTTGACAGTGGCAACGTTCCTTGATTTCTAATCACCACAGTGCATTATGAGAAGAGGTACCAATGAGCAGGGAATTGGCTCTATAGCATCCTGGATTTATGCATCTGTTAAGTGCATTGCAAACTTTATAGGGTTCTTTGTGGCGCTGTCTTAGGTTATATAACCCTATTTGCTGATGGCTACTGCTGTTAGGGCCGCCTGACTTGATTGCTGCCGCTGGTTCTATTTCAGTTCTAAAGACTACTTTTGTGTTCCTTTAGCTCTTTGCTTCAATTAAAAAATAAATAAAAATGGCAGTACAGCCATATTTAAAGTGTGTGCTTGCGTAACTGTTAGAATTACAAAGCTGTGCACTTACTGTATGTTTTATCTACTCCAGAATACGTCATGTGTACAACAAAAGCAGAATACCTTTGTGTGACTGACTAGGTTATCTGTGAAAGCAGCCATAGTCCTAAACGGTTAGCCATTGATATGGCATATTAAACCAGATACAATTTTGTATACTTTGCCCTCCTGTTCAGAGAGCCGATGTATCCCTTAAGGGTTTAATCTAATATGAAGGTTATCAGTATTGCATTTCCCATAGTTTAACTATTCATCTAAGTTGACTTTTTTGGTATCTTGTTTGGAAGGCATATTAAACTCTTATTAGTCAAATGATTATAATCCAGCTTCTAACTAATGGGGGTTAAAAGGAAACTTTCCCTAGGGGCAGGGTTTTGCACAGTTGTCTACTGCCGGGTCTATGGCATCTTCCTCAGAGACAGCCACTGCTGCCTGAGACAGGGTCCTGGACTAGGTGGACCACTGGTCATGTCCGGTCTGGTGTTTCCTCTGTTTGTAGGATACAATTATTTAAAAAATTTTAGACAGTAGTAAGACTCTACTCTGATTTTCAGCTTTTTGTGGCAGGGACAGTTTTGTACAGCACCTGGCACAGCAGGCTCCTGGCCCATGAGGAGGGCTTGTAGGCACTACTGTAGTACAAACAATAAATCTATAAATGTACTGGGAGTGTGTGTGGGGTTGAGGCGGGGGCAGGATGATGAAAAGTGTAGAGAGCTAGCAGGGAAATTTACATAAATGTTAATGAAAACTATTACAAAAATTAGGAAAAAATTTTGGGGGCTAATATTAGCCACTAATGATACATTCAGTTGCAACAGTGCAATGGACACATTTTAATGGGCAAGAAATTAAAAGCTGTTGCTGAATTCCAGCTTTTGTTTTACATCTTCTGATTTGGATGCGCATCCCCCTGTTAGTAAACTTCTGGACAGAGACTACGCTTATGCAGAACTTTATTAAAAATACTTAGCTGTGTGGCTGTGTAATGGGATACTGTGGAGTGATGTATTTTCCGCCCACACACACTGCTTGCTTTCTGAATAACAGGAATGTTTGCAAGGGCTGGGATGGATTATTGGGAGGTTGGGGATGAGGTGCGGAGGGGAGAGTGCAATGACAACAGTAGGACACCTCTGGAGGAGGCTAGAATGGGAGATAGTCAATGAGGAAAGGTTATTAGCAAGCAGGGTACAGTGTCAATGAAATTAGTAGATGCAGTTAAGAGGAGAAGAGAGAGAAGAAAGTAACAGAAGCAGAGAGAAAGCAAGCACAAAGAAAGAAAAGATATAGACTATGTCTACACTATCATTTACGTTGCTCGGGTGTGAGAGAACCACTCCCTGAGTGATACAAATTACACCAGTGGACTACCGCTGCTTGTTGGGGATGGATTAATTTTGTCGACGGGTGACCTTTCTCCCATCAGCAGAGAGCGGCTACATGAGACATCTTACAGTTGCGCTGCTGTAAGCTCCCTAGTGTAGACATGGCCTAAGACATCAACTTGAGAAGATGAATAAGCTCCTAGGTGTTTACTTTATAGCTCTTGCCTAGTTGGGAGGGTTTATGAAAGGTTTGAACTGGAGTTTTTCTTTTCCTACAGTGGAACATGTAGTTTGAGTTTGATCCTGCTCTGACATGAGCAGCCTGCACTCAGAGTACGCTCTGGAACGGGCCATTTGTGCAACCCTGTTAGGATACAAACAACTGACGTAGATGAGCAGAGTGAATTCAGCAGCCTTAACTGAACTGAGTGTGACTCTTGCAATCTTTGGACAGGCCTCATGTGCCCACTCTCCAGCCAGGCTATAGGGACTAAAAAGTGGACATGCTCAGATTCAGGAGAAGGCCTGTCTGAGCTTTAGGTTTTCTACCTCATATCCCAAATTGAAAACGAGCTGTGAACCAGCTGTATTTCAGATGACGAGCTGGGGCTGGAATTACTGTGCACATACAGAAGTGGCTAAAGCCAGGTTTGGGATGCTACAAAAGTTTTCTCAACTGTTCATTTGGTAGGAATTCTAGAAACGATCAGTGTTCCAAGGGTCAGTACACCATATGCTTAAATATCTATCATCCAAAAAATCCTGTGTCGAACAAAAATAGTGCTCTGTTTCAGGGTGGGTGGAAATATGAAACATTTAACATAAAAATGTGAAAAGCTACATTTTTAGAGATCCTCCAAGAGTATGGGTTTTGGTTTATAACTGGGAATTCAGGGTTATAATTTAACCCCCCTGGAGGACTCCTGTATTCTTTCAGAATAACAGAAATTTATCAACAGACACACATTCTGTTTACAGGCTTTTTAAAAGAAGTACAGTGATCAGAGAGTGGGTTCTAGTTCGTAACAGTCTATTTGTATGCAGATTTTCATGAAAATCTCTGTTGCTCTACCCTTCTGCTTCTTGAGGAAAATGCTACATTTTCCTATAAAAGTCTTCGTAAGTACAGCACCTCACAACAACAACATTTTTTTTTTGGTATTTACAGTGAAATCCTCTGATAGAAATTGATTTGGGCAGTTCCTGCCTTGATAGTTAACTATCAATGTTCGCTACATCCAAATCCGTAAGAGTGATCTTCCCAAGGCTGTCACATGCATATAAGCAAGAATTCCATTGTGCAAGGACAAAGAACTTTGCTAGATGTTTTAATGCCCGGGCAGGTTGTAATTGGCTCTGTCAGTTGAGTAAAATATAATATAATACCCTTCATCTACAGCCAGATGATACTCAGAAATGTGTGAAATCCTTTTCTGCCTCTGGAGTTATGAAAAAAATTACTTCCAGTCTGATCTCTCTGCTATAAACAGGCCAAATGCATTTTCTCCAGAAGTAATAGATACGTAGAGTTGAATGAATTGATTCCAAGTGGAGATCACTGATGGGTCATCTTTATTGTAAAAATAAAAACAGCCATGTGCCATTTTGGGGGAACTGTGTGTGAGAGTGAGAGATTAACTATGTTCGTGAATCAAATTTAATGTTTTGATTTGTCCAAGACTTTAACACAGGTGGAAAGGTGTTTTGAAATATGATTAAGATCCCTCGATAGTACTGTGTGTTAATCATGTGGTGGGTAATTTGTATTGTAACCAGCCATAGGCTGGGTCAGCACTGACCGCGGCAAATTCGCCGCTGTCACATCGATTGCTCTGGATCGACTGAGCGGTCTGTGTAAACGTGCTCAGTCGATCCAGGAAGCGACACAGGAAAGCCACCTCAGTAAGTGGCGTAGTGCTGCGTCGAAGAGAGCGCTATTCCCTTCGACGCATGCTGTCCACACTGCGCTGCGGAGGAGACACCGGTAAGTTAACGGGAGATACGCGAGTGATTTACGTCACTTGAATATCTCCCGTCAACTGCCGCCAAATCGCAAAGGTAAGCGTGGACCTGGCCATAGACTTGGTACATAGTTGATTTCATAGCATAGATGGGCCCTAAAGACACATTCTGCTGTGATGTTTGAGAGAGGTCTGCTCAGGGAAAAAAGAGGAGACACCATCCACGTAATTGATTAGTGATCTCTGATAATATGCCAGGTTCTCCCTTCCAGTTCAAATATTAGTTACAGCTTTTGAACTTGCTCCAGCAGGCCAAGAGAAGAAGCTAATATTTGGACTAGAGCCCTACCTAAGCCGATCTTTTTTTAAATCCTGCTGCCTCCCCACTCCTGCCCGCTGCTGAATCCTTGCATTTTTGTCCAGCTCCCTTCTGCAGAAAACTTAAATTGTACAAGAGAGACAGATTCCTCCTTGCTACTAAAAAAACTGCAAAAAACAAACCAAAAAACAGTCAGTTGATGTATTATAAACTGAATTCAGGCACCATTTTTACCTCTAAAAATAAAACACATCTTGCTTAAACAATGTAAAAATACTTTAATTCCTGTTTTTATAATAGACGTCAAATCTTTCTGTCCCATGCTTAAATTGAAGTATTAAAATCTGTATTTAAAAAAACCAACCTTGCTTTACATTGCTGTAATTCAGCATATGATAAACAGATGAAAGATTGTGTTTTCCTGCAAATTACCACAATTTGTTTTTGTTTTTTCCTTTTTTTGCCCACCCAACCCCACCCACAACAAACTACATTTTACCTGCTCCTGTTGTTATGGCAGCAGGTCCCACGGGACTCAGAGGATTCCAGTCCTGCTGCAGAGCTCTAATTTGGACCTTCAGGACATCCTGCAAGACCATCTGTTTTCCATGGGGAGATTTTGACTGACAGCAATTTTGGCAATGGCATCAGTTTCGTCAAAGAATATGACAAGCTTTTATTTACTCCCCTTCTCCCCCTTGTTCTGACCATTTCAAAGAGTCCATGAATCATTCAGACTCCCTCTCCTGTATATTTCTGCACCATTTCAGTTCCAGTCACTCTGATGAAGCAGGCAGCAGTCCTGCTAGCAACAGCATGAGCACAAGTTTGGTTTCTACCAAGTGGCCCAAAGAGAAATACTCATTTGGGGGGCTCAGTTCCAAGGCTAGCACATGTCTCTGGATGAAGCACAGGGGTTTCAAGCACCTCTGTTTTTCGATCCGTTCTTTGTAGCTGCCAGCATCGCTGTAAGTGACATCGGGTTTTTCTGCAACTTGCAGAACAGTTAGGTCAGTCCTTGGAGGCCTGGGAAATGCTGCTGGAAGTTGAGGGGTTAAGTGTGAATATCTCTTTTCCAGTAAACTGGAAGTAGTTTTGCTGTGAGGAGAGAGCCGGTTATCTTTGGGGAATGGGTGGGAAATGCATGTTTTGGACAGGCCCAAAGCGCTGGATGAGTGCTTTGTAAATGGGAGTAAATATTAATTGTAACTTTATGATGTGCAACTTGGCTTTTGGTTATTACTGGGGCTCTGTGGGGAGAAACTATACTGGCAAGACACAAGAAAAAAAGGGTCTGATTTCCTGTTGGCTGCCCCTGATTTCCATTAGTGTGAAGTGAGTGTAAGACTTGATGCTGGTGTGAATGGCTGTGCAAGTGAATTGGCCTGAAAGTGTGGGTAGCATTTCTTCAGCCTACTAATTTAAAAAGCATAAGCCTGTGCTGGTATGCTTGGATTGCTGTTGACTTCTGCATGCATTTAAGGTCTGCTTTGTGCTGGATGTTTTTTATGTAATGCTTGCTGGTCAGGAGATTGAGGCTGGTGTTGGTAGCCCACAGTTACCAGATGTGATTCTGGTAGTGAGCTGCTCTATGGCTTATCAATGCTTTCCGCAGGCCCTCATGGGTGTGCTAGTATTTTCAGTGCTTCTGTTCTCATATGCAGTTATCAAGTAGTGTAAATGGGGTTTAAGGAAAATCTGATGTGAATCTTAGATGGGTTTTTCAGTCTTACTGTATAAAACAGAATTTAATATTGTTGTTGATTGTGCAAAAGTGTGGTAGGCACCTGACAAATAAGCATTACTGATACCGTCCTTGTCCTAAGCTAAACATCTGGCTGGGTAATTATTTTGGCTGAGTTGTTCATTAACATCATTCCACCATCACAATTGTTTTGGGCTTAATGTGCTCTCTGACAAGCTTTGTACTGCACAGTTGCTAGCATTGGGGGAACACAATTTCCTGTTATAAATGGGAGAATTTCCCATCATGAAAGAGTTGCTTCTGTTATGAAAATAAAATATGATAAAACATTGGCAAATAGACAAGTGAAAAGCTGTGTGTGGAAATCCAGAGTGCAGCTTTGTCATCTGACTCGAAAAGAACTAGCATTGAAATGCTGTTTGAGTCAAGCTGCTGGTAGAGCTTGATTCAGAAGGACCAAGTTCTACTTCTTGTTGTCAAGATCTGGGTTGCAAGGGGGGGAAAGCGAGACCCAGGACAACTCAGAAAATGAAGTAGAGCCATCATTGTTTCTGAGGGATTTCCTCCATTGAGTACACTTATTTCCTTTTCATCTCTGCTCTGGGAGCAGCTCTGCTGGCTCAGGTTTGAGGGTGCTCTTGTGTTGCTGCTGCTAGCTCATTTCGTTGTGGTTGGGGGAGCCATTCAAAACTAGTGCCTTTAAGGTCAGGCTCACATCTGAGAGGCACTCGCCCCAGCTCCAGCTTTCCCACATGCAATCTTACTGCCACTCCACAGGTAACTCATGCTGTTTGGTTTTCATCCCACATAACATTCCCTTGCATTCCACTCCTCTGCCCCCACTCCTTTCCCTGGAAGTGTTTCAGCCAAAGGGAGCAGCAAACGGATAAAAGGAAATTATTTGCGAATGACTTCTGCCCTCTTTCTTTCCCTCCTCCTTCTCCCTAAAACATGAATGCAATAGCCAGAGAGAGAGAGAGAGCGCTCTGAGCCCAGTAGGGTCTCTTTGAGGTGCCCCCCCATGGAAGAGTAACTGCCTCTCAGTCTGTGCGCCAGATTTCTTTCTCCTGTCCCCTAGTAAAACCTCAAGCACAATACTCCTCAGGTCCTAGTTTGTATCAGGTATGCCATTTTACTGGTTGTGGCTTTCCAAGTGCCTGAACTGTTAGCTAGGAAGATGGCACATAGCTGCCATGCTCCAGGCATGAAGCAACCCAGAGAAATGTCAAGCTTTCCCACACCCCACCAGAGATCAAGGCTAGCCACGTGGCCCTGTTCTAGGAAAATCCCAGCCTGTGTAGGCTTCTGGAATGGAATAATGTCTTCCCTCCCCAGGACCAGGAGGCAGCTGCTGCTGATTTATATGTAGCGCATTGTAGCTCTGTTGCACTAGGCACTGTACACGTGCATGCGTGCGTACGTATGTACGCACACAGAGAAAGAGACCCCCTCCAGTGAAGATCTTTCAATCTAAATAGACAAAACAAAGGGTAGGAGAAAGGAAGTACTACTATCTGATCTTACAGAAGGGGAACTGAGGCACAGAGAGCGCAAGTGACTTACCCAAAGTCTTGCAGAGAGCTGCTAGCAAGGCAGGAATTGAACCCAGGTCACCAGAATCCTGGTCCAGAGGTTTAACCACAAGATCATTTATTTATTGGAGAGAGGATAAGACACTGACCACTTCCGGTCTGAGGAATTGATACGATTGCCTCCACCACCCTCCTTGTCAAAAATGGACCAGATGGAGGAATAGGATGCGCTGAAGAAGTAGATACCAACACCAGTGACCAGGACCCACGCTCTTTCTGGAAGATCATAGAAATAGCTGGGCCACGCGGCCTCATTGGGGACACCCTGAAACATCGGATCGTCTGACCCGTCCTCGGAGCAAATGGCTTGCTGAGTCAGCCTGTGTCAAACCCTTCTCTCTCATGGGAAAGGGAACATCTCAAATGGATTCCAGTCAGATGTGAACTTCATAAATATCCTAAAGCCCTCCCACTGGCTTCAGGTTGTGACACAAGTCACGCGGGTTGCACGGCTGGGCAACTGCCTCCTAGCAGTGGACAGAGGTGAAACATTGTGCTGTTGCTGCTGCAGTTGCTACCCAGTCTGTCAGCCACTGCTGGCTCTGTTGTTCATGAGCAACAGCTGACCCACATCAGCCTCTGACAGACTAGCAGTTGCATGAAGCTATTTGAGTTTGTTCCTTTCCAATAGGCCACACACAGTAATGATGGGCAGCTGCTTCTCAAGAGCAGTGGCATGTAGGTCCGACAGAGTGCTTTTCTGTCAGCACTTTGAACATCCATGTGCAACTGCTACGGGGTTTCCGAAGATGTCACGCACTACAATGCCAGCAGTATATTAAGGACATGCAGCTCTGCCTTCTCCAGTTCCAGCGCAGACCCCCCCAGTATCTCAGTGCCTGATAACCAGTGGAACATGGCTGACGCTGGATCCAGGAGAGACTAGAGTGAGGCTGGCAGGAAGTGGGCTGCTCTTCTGAGAACCAGTGAGCCATTGTTCATAGAATCCTAGAAGATGAGGGTTCGAAGGGACCTCAGGAGATCTAGTCCAAACCCTTGCTCAAAGTAGGACCAACACCAACTAAATCATCCCAGCCAGGGCTTTGTCAAGTTGCACCTTAAAAACCTCGAAGGATGGCGATTCCACCACATCTCTAGGTAACCCATTCCAGCACATCACCACCCTCCTAGGGAAAAAGCTTTTCCAAATATCCAACCTAGACCTCCCCCACTGCAACTTGAGACCATTGCTTCTGTCATCTGAGAACAGCCTAGCTCCATCCTCCCTGGAACCCGCTTTCAGGTAGTTAAAGGCTGCTATCAAGTCCCCCACCTCATTCTTCTCTTCTACAGACTAAACAAGCCCAGTTCCCTCAATCTCGCCTCATAAGTCATGTGCCCAGCCCCCTCATCATTTTTGTTGCCCTCGGCTGGACTGTCTCCAGTTTGTCCATGGCCTTTCTGTAGTGAATCTCCCTCTCATGTTTCTTGAAGCTTACCATCTTCAGGTGTTGCTGGAAGAATTGCTTGTTTCCCAGAGCATTCTCCAAGGGGCTCCAGAAGACAAGAACCTGGCACTAATGTAGGAAGCATGATTTTAGCTGAACTGCAGGATGGAGAATTGGGGATCTTGAACCCCTGTATTGTTCATAGATATTGCTGGGAAAGATGCTTTAGAAATGTGTAGTCAGATTCATTTGCCTTGTTCCCATTTCACCCTTTATTAGAGTACCTTGCTCTAGAACTTTTTTTAATTTTCCCTTCCCCCAGCCAAACCCACTAGATTCTTGAAAGAAGCAAAACCAACAAATAGGTCATAAGTCTCAATTCTGTTTTTCTTTGAACCTAGATCAAAGGAATTGTCTCTGTACAATAATTATCATTGGAGGAGTGCAACTTTGTTTTTGGTGAGGAGAGGTTAGATGAGGTTTACAGTGTACTACTATGGAAACACGTCTCCTGAGTCGATAAAAATGGCCCATAAAATACTACTGCCAGATCCTATGTTCTGAGACCTGTAGCTTTTGGAAGCAGAATGACCTTTGTGTTGGTGATAGGTTAGTATGTTCACAAACTTTCTTATAAATGAGTTAACATCAAAACTAGCTGGTGGTGGGAACCCTATAGCCTCTCCTGCTGTGAAAGGCATAAGGTAGCTTTAGAATCTTGATTGGGGAGTTACGGAATAAGAAGAGAAGGCAGAAAGGTCGCACCCAATAAGTTGCTGGACTTTTTATAAGCATCACTGCCATGGCAGTCTTGGTTGCCAAAGGAGCCTTCTGGCACATAGCATGTATTTACTGTTGGACTTAGGACAGTGAATGACAATTTGGAGCTAAACTGTAAACAAAACATTCCCAAGCTGCTTGTTGGAAAATAGGGTGGACCATGTCCACTTGGGATAGCATGAAAACTTTTTAATAGAAATCCTAGGCGATGTGCAAACTAAGAACTTAATCATTTGTTTAGTGTGTTGGCCAGATGTTTGTCGTCACCAGTTGTGTACACTTGGCATTCTCTAGTATTCAGTGGTTGCGAGATTGAGAGTTGGAAAAAACGCTCTAAAGAGTACTGCAATAAGAGCAGCTGGCAGTGGGGGGCTAACCTTGGATGACCTGAAGAAGAGCTCTGTATAAGCATGAAGACTTCTCACTCTTATCAACAGAAGTTGGTTCATTAAAAGATGTTCTCACACACCTTGTCTCTCTAATATCCTGGGACCAAGACGGCTACAATAACACTGCATAGCTGGATGTGTAAGTAGCAAATTTGGTCATCAAGGCTGTGAATGAATGCTCAGATGTTCGTTGGCTGCCACCAAAAAAAAAAAAAAATCATAGCTAAAGCAACATGTTGAATAATTAAATTAGTGAATGTTTAACTTTGGAAAATGCACAAGAAGTTGTTTAATACTTTTGAGAATTAGTATGACCTTGCTGTAGCAAGTTCATTAGGTTTCAGTTTTATTTCTCTTTTTGGTTCTTGGTAAACCTGTCTCTGACGAGGATCCTTTATTGATTTATCATGGAGTGTGGTAGGCTGATTGAGTAACTGGAATGCTTGTTAGTGATTTTGACCAGTTGGCTTGCATGGAGCCAAACTACCAGTCTTTTGGGAAAAGAGGCTGTTTATGAAATACTGTCCGTTTAACTCTTAAGTGGGTGGGTTGCTTCTGAGATTTCATGCTGTTTGTAAATTCAGCAATTCATTCCAACATACTAGTGGAAAGACTTAACTTTGATTTCTCTGGCTACTAGAAAGGTTTTATAAATACAAGAATTGTGATGCATAATACAAATAACAAAGACATAAACTTCATATGATTTTTTCCCCCTCTTTTTCCCCCAGATGTTTTTGCTGGGTATAATCTTTTCAAAATTTCCCACCTAAATCTTAAAAATTGTCCAGTGACCTCCCCATCTCTGGAACCTCCATCTTTCTGTTTGTCACTCCATTCCTCACACTTCTACAATATGATTTTTTCCCCCCTCACACAATTACTCTTTGCAGTTATTTTCAAATCCCATCTCCCTTTTCAGGTGTGTGACACTGTGTTCTTGCTAATTCCCCCGGCAAAGGTGAGGGAATGAAACTTTCTTGCTGTCTGAATGCTAGTCTGAATGTTGCCCCTGTACCTCTGCATAATTAAATTCAACTCTCTGATACCCTAAGTTTACTCAGTTCTCTCTGAAATTTGGCCTTTATTCCTCTTCCCTCTGTTCAATCCCTGTTTTACCATATGTTGAGATGCCATTTATGAGGTAGTAAACTCAGCTTCATTGGTATTTGGATGTAGACTATATAAGATTCTTTGCACCGATTTTTGTACTTTTACATGAAAGCTATTAAAAATATTCTGGAGCATAATATAAAAGTTTTAATTGTAGCTTGTCTTCAGTTTTGATGCAGGCACTTCAGAAAATGGCAACCTTTCCTAGGAAGCTAGTTGCATTAGGAATTTGAGGAGATTTGGAGAACAGTAGTTTAGACTGCCACAAGTTGCCATGTTCTAGTGATTTGTTTGCGAGATTACCTTGTAGAATGCTAATGGCAATGACAGAATATAGAGGCTGGCGGGAGGGGGAGATGCCGTTATTAAGTTAGCATCCATATTTTTTAAGAAATAGAGTTAAACTATCATTCATAAAAGAGAGAAATCAATACTTTCCTGTCTGTATTGGCATGTACGCAGATCTGTAACTGGACTGAGTAACTGAATCATATTTTCAGCTTTCCTAAGAGCCTGAATCCTGTTGACTATCTGTACATATCTTACCAGTTAATGATGACCTAAGCTTCTGCTGTGAAATCGGCACGACAGCCAACAGCAATGTAAGTGATGCAGTGTCTACATGGACACTGTGTCATGCTAATAAACTGACATAGGCCTTATTCCTCTTGTGGAGGTGGAGTTATGATGTTGGTATAGCAGGGCACTTGCATTTCCGGGAGCAAGGCTGTAGTGTAGACACTGACGCAAGTAGGTCAACCTAACTGTGTAGTGTTGACCCAGACCCAAGTCTTCATTTCTAATACAGCCAACCAGGTCAGATGTTGCATCTGGATGGGAGGCTAGCTTTATCAGGGTAGCATGCTTTTCACTGTGAAGAACAGTGGTTTGAATACCAAGAAAATTCTTGGAAGAGGATATCAGCCACTTAATGACTGCTGAGTATAATTGCCATTTTACAGTATTGGGTTATATGGAATCACTATGTGGATGGAGGTGCTAGAAAAAGACTGTAAAAAGCAAAAGTAAGGGTGATTTGAAGTGGGATTGTTAAGGAGAATGCAAACGTCACACCTTTTGGCAGGGGAAGTAGTTGAAACTGCTTTGGGCATTTACTCCTTTTATTGATTAGATTTCAAGTTGACCGCAATCACACTTTACTACCCTTTAAAAATAAATGTTTTCCCTGCCTTGTTCCTGTGTGAAAGACTCCATAAAGGAAGCTGACTGTATAGTCATTTTCTCCTGTTTGTAGTTGAAGTCCTGTCATATGCTCACAATAAACTGGAAAAATGGAGAAAGGCTTCATTTAACTTCTTTCAGTTATGGTCCTCTTAGGTGTTACAGGTAACCATTGTAGGTTTAAAAAAATCAGGCAGAGGTGTGATTTTCTTTAAGCTGATGATACCCCTTCCTGAAATGTATTATATACATATCCTCTTACGAGTTGTGCTCACTAATAAGAGGTCGTCTTCTCCTGCCCCGCCCCACCCATCACCAACCTGCTGCATTCCACTCCTTGTTGCTTTATCTGCCAGGCTAAGGTCACCATTGACGGAGACTGAAAGGAACAGCAGCAGAATAAATAGCTAAGTTCCCTGGAATAGTATTATGAGTTTTAAAAAACCAAAGTGGTTGAAATTTTGCAATATGAGCTAAATCTTAATTCAGAAGTTTTTTTATTTAATTTTAAATTCACAGCAGAATTCTCCTGTTAGTGCTGTTTGAATATCTGATTATTTTGTTTGGGTAGGGGAAAAAATCATTTTGGGTCAACACAAAATGTAAATGTTTCAAATGTTCTGGCGAACTGAAATGTTGAAAATGTGAACCTGTGAAACACAGCGTTTTGTTCTGAGGTATTTGAAATGTTTTTAATAAATTTGAGGGGAAATTCTTAAATGAAAAGTCAAAATGTTTCATTTTGGAAGACCAAAAATAAACCATTTCAACAAAGCAGCCTTAATTCAAACATTTCCCAACTTTTGAGTGCTTTACTTTGCAACCTTAGCGTTCATTGTTTGTTATATAATGGGGAAAATACTGTGGAGAAACTGGTGAAGCCATGTGAGGTAGAAGGAAGCTCACTGTTAGAACTGGCTGAAACTGGAAAAAAATGTTCACAGAAAACTTTCTTTTAAACGCTTCTTCTTACTGCCTGTTTTAACACTCCTTGCACATGAACAAGCTGAAGTAGGGAGCATGGGTTATAGTTGAAAAGATTTAGCTCATATTTTAAAGAGAATTATCCTTTTTTAAAAGGATAGTGCTAAGGTTGGTTAGCCTTGAAATTCTTTTTTTTTTTACACACGCATGCATATCAGGCCACCTCTCTGCAGTGTCTCTATTTTTGTTTTTATGAAACTTACAAGAATTATTTTCTTGAGGGCTCTGTATAATTGTGAGGCATATAAAGTTCAGGGTCTGCTAACTGACTCTTTAGATGTAAATGTTTTCTCTTATTTTATTGGATCTATTCTTATTTAGATGGTGTCAGAGCTTAGAAGTCCCAGTCATGCAACGGGACTTCTGGGTGCTAAACATTTGCACAAATGCATAACAAAAAGACAGTCCTTGCCCACAGAGCATATAATCGAAGTATAAGGTTTATTAAAACAGCTTCTTCTCCAGAAGTCCCTTCCCATTTGTTATTCAAGGAAGTCATATTCTTGAGTTTGCATTCTGTTGGGAACAGATTTCTATTCTATAAACTGAGAAAATCAGCTTTTATGATTCTTGCTAGAAAATCCACTGGCAGGTTTTTTTATTCGTGTGTGTGTGTGTGTGTGTGTGTGTGTGTGTGTGTGTGTGTGTGTGTAAAAATACTCTCACACATGCCTTTTTTACTGTAGTATGGAGGAATAAATGGGACTCCAGTCTGTCATTAAGCCTTAACTTGCTTGGCAGGTGATCAGCTGTTAGGTTAGCAGGTGTGAAAACATTTAGAAAACTGTTAAACAGTTCCCCTTGTGTCTTTAAGACTACATGTTGCATGCACAGTGTGCAGCAAGTATGTAGGCTGGGAACTTGCAACCGCTTCCTGACAGGTACAAAATAGAGCTGTTATGAAAGTACTGCACCTTGCACTAAGTTCTGTTTTGTTCACAAATGTATCTATCGTGTGTGTGTTAACAGGGACAGGGTCAACTCAAAATGGAATTAGCTTTTCTCTCTTTACAAAGTCCTCTGTTTCTTATGCTTCCAAAATAAATTAGTTCAGTGCTATATTTTTTAATTGGCATGAGTGGTTGAATGTACATTAGTATCTGTGCTTTAATAAACTAACAAGTGTGATTAAGGAAAAAAGAATTCATAAACTAATTTCATTTTCAGGCTTCTAGATAGCAAGAAGAAATAAAGAGGAAAAATTAAAATCTTTGTATTATGGGATAGCTTAGAGGCCCCAATCAAGATAGGGCCGTTTTATGTATTTGCACAGTACCTATCATAGTAAGAGACAGCATTTGCCTTTAACCAGACAGACAAAAAGTGGGAGAGAGGACGTATTTTTATCCTTGTTACATAATGCTTGGGATTGAGGCTCAGAGTATGTGTGACTTGCCCAGTCACTCAGGAAAACTGAGGGCAAGGAACCAGTCCAGTCTTTAACCAGTGAGAACTTTTATTTCATCTCCATGTCGTCGTCTTTTTTTTTTTTTAATGAAATCATCAGGTTTTTTTATAATTGGTATAAAGAATTGTGGAGAGAGAGAGGTCTCAGCTTCAGACATGTTTTTCAGCATATTAAAAAAAGATGTTCAGATGGCAAGAGATGTTCTACAAGGTTTTATTTATTAAAATGCCCTGAATATGGTTTCACTTTCTATCTTTGCTCAATATTTATTATCATTCCACCTGCCATGAAGCAAGAACGACAAGTTCTGTTCTTGGATAAATGTGGTTAAAGGCTGTCTAGTCTCTGTGTGACACAGGTAAATACTACAGTAACCTCTGCTGAAATATTCCTATGTAAATTTAGTACAATACTCCGTGAATCACAAAAGATACCACCTCTCAGAGGAAGGTTAGGGCATTAGTCTAGAACTTGTTGCTCGGGTTCAAGTTTCCGTTCTTCTACAGGCTTCCTGCATGGTTGTGGGTGAGTCACATACTATCTCTGTGCATCAGTTCTCCATCTGAACTGTATACCAGTTTAATGTTAATCAGCCTTACTGAAATCTGTATGTAGAAGTGCTATCTCTTTTGTCCAGCAATGGAAGAACACCAGTATAAAAGCTTCAGTAAATCAGAGCGCTGGCTCTGTTCACATGCATTACAGCAGTACAGGTCAATTTCTACTGACAATAGATGTCCTGTAATTTTCTCTAGAGATCATCACATATGATGTGATGTTCTGTCTGGGCATTGGAAGCTCTTAGGCTATGGGTTGCTTTTTTGCGTGTGTGAGCTGGGATCACGCCTGTAGAAGAATTTATGAATCCCTTGTCTGATCTGGCATCTACAATTCTGGATGGACTACTAACTGTACCTTTGAGAGATGATAGATGCTTTTTCTTCTCCAGACCCTCCATCTTTATTCATAGGAACAAAATGTTATGCTTTGCAAAGGAGGGTAAATGTAAATATCCCCATTTTGAGATTGGTATACTGAGGCACACGCAGTTAGGTGACCTGCCCAAGGAAAAACAATTTGGAGTCAAAACTAGGAATAGATCCCAGGACTTCGGACTCCCAAGCAGTTCTCTTTCTCTCTTTGGAGTGTGAACTTAATCTCCACGTTCCTGTCCTAGAAAAGCCATCATGCATAGAAAGGAGCTGAAGTTTTTCCTGAACAGAACTTAGTCATTTTTAGTTTCTTTTTAGCTTTTGGGGGCTGATCAAAGTGATATGCGTCTTCAGGCAGCATCCCACTAAATAGTAACATGAGTTAAGTAATGCAAGGAGAATATGTTGCCCTGTTTCTCACAATTTTGGGCTCCCTTCACCAGTCACGAAAACGTGTTTGCACTGACGTCTAGCTGATGTCTCTAAAGTAGCCAGCTGGGCAGAGTTTTGGGCACCATTACTATTCAGACTGGGAGGCTAAGTCAGATGCTTAGGTGGTTAGTCAATTTCCCTGACTAGTACTGGATGGCTTATAGCTAGCATGGCTCTGTGACTAAGATGCCATGAAGGCAGCTGATAGGAAAAAATGAAGACTGCCCATCTGTAACTAGAGTCGCACCAGTATATTGCTTCCACAACATGACACTCCACCTTATCTTTGGAGTTCTTCTCCTGGCTATAGATGCAGTTGTAATGCCCCCAAGTTAATGCAGTGAGGTATGCAACCTCTGGCTAGGTTAATTGCTACTGGAGGGTTTGGGGTTTGTGCAGGTTGATATGCTATTCCAGGAAGCATCTGCTGTAAACACAATATATTCAGTGAATTCCAGCTGAATAGCCTCTTCATGCTCTTGCACTGCAGATGCTGTATAAAAATGAGTATTTGTGTGCCCTGGTAATTTTGCCTCATTAATTATACAGGGTTTTTCTGATGTGGGGAGGAATTTTGAAAACATACTGTGAAGAGTGAGACTGGAGAAGTGGCACAATTGGGTTCCATGTTTGTGTGTGTCCATGATTTCCATATCAAATGCACTCTGCTCAAGGATAAAGAGAGATTTCCTTGGCTGCCAGACCTGCAAAGTCACCCTGAGCTCTGACATCCAGGCTGGGTTCTTTCCTCATTTCACATAACAAATAATAAAGGTCCTGCTGGCCAAATTATGCTTTTGGTGGTTTCACACACACAGCTTCGTTGCCTTCTGTGGTTTTGCACAGGTGTGACACACTGGAATTTAATAAACACTTCTGCTGAGGATGTGCAAATAGGGGTAGAATTCTCCCCTCTCGCTGAGCTGTGTTGGCTCCATATTGCTAAAATGAGTAAAAATTTATTTTTGTCACTGAAGTGAACAGCATTGACTCAGCACACAGGAAACCGATCTGTGCTGTTTTTATATCTGTACTCTTTAGGTAGAACTGTACTTCAAGAGAATGGCTAACCAACCCTTAAACATTCCTTTCCAATATTTGAGTGTGGATATCAGAACACCACATCTAATTATATGGAGTCTGTGCTTTATAGGTTTTGCCTTTTGAAAGCAGAACGACAGATGAATCCTTTAAAACAAGGCCCAATTTGTTGGTCTGACTCTGCAGTAAAAGCATACGTTTGCGTATGTGTGCACTAGTCATGTTGACTTGATCTGTGGTTGTAGACCTTAATATGTCTTGTGATCATTTGTAAGCTGTTAAGAAGAAGAGCCAAGCAAAAATGTGGTGGTTTTGTTTAAAAAAGAACGTTTTTCTCCCCCCCACCTCTCCAAAAAACAACCTTAAAAAAAAACAAACCAAAAACTCTTTTGTCTTTTTCATATTCTTGTGTGTGAAGGCTGCCTTCAGCTCTTAGCCACTTCTAACTTTGTCTGCAGAGCAGCCAAAAATAATAGATTCTGCATACTTGGAATTGTGGCTCTAGAAGTCTTGCCACAGCCCAGCAAGATCAGCAAGTTTCTCACAAATGGTGCTCCCTTGAAGTCAAGATTTAAGCATAGCTGTAGTTCATACATAACTTTATCTGTTAGTGTTTAACTGCACAGGAATATATAAATCCCTCTCCATTTGCTGCTGGCTGAATATTTGTAATTGAAGGAACATTTTGGTTGTGCACTTGACCTTCCTTCCATATATTCCTGCCCATTTTCTTCCTCTTCCCACTTATAGTCTTTATGTATGCTCTTCTGTGTACACAATTATGTATTGAGGATAGTGCAATACTTTTTTCTGTTTGGTGTGGGTAGGTATAATGAAGGAACCTAACAAGCA
The DNA here is from genome assembly GCA_007922155.1 of Mesoclemmys tuberculata. NCBI lineage: Eukaryota > Metazoa > Chordata > Testudines > Chelidae > Mesoclemmys > Mesoclemmys tuberculata. The sequence goes on along the minus strand of ML675650.1, from coordinate 3,435,635 downwards.
GGGAAAAGAAACTGGAACTGCTGAGTTTTTCCTTCCATGCTTTCCAAGTAGGCAGATGGCATCGTTCGGTCCTCAGTTGTTTAATCCTCTCCCCTCTCAGTCCAGTTCCATCTTGCTTTGCCTTTCATTCAGCGCTACTCATCTGCTGTGTTGTCATCTGTTGTCACCCCCCCCCCCCCAACCCTCCATGGATATGCATGGATTGTGTGCTTTCTGACTAGAAATGGCTGGAACAGCTAAAAGAAAAGGATGGAATCGTATCATCTACAGCTCAAATGGCACGAGCTGTGGGATTCTTCTTGCTCATTTACAGCAAGGACTTGCTGTCCCACGAGGAATCAGCAGTCAGACTGGAACTTTGATTTCATGCTCAAAAGACTGTCCGCTTCTCACTCCTAAATGCGGAGGGGAACACTTTAGTTCTAAAAAGCCATGCATTTCCTTCTTGTATCCAGAGCTGGTTAGCCTTTTTAAGGCATTCTAAAGAAGTCTCATTGATTGGAATATGGCATTCCAGAAGTTGGTGTAAACACAAACAGGTCTGCGTGCTGCAGAGGTGGATTTGAAACTCCTGAATCCGTTACTGACTTCAAGGCATTAGATCAGAGTTTCCCTTTTGGAGCTGGTTACCATCTTCCAGACTAAGAACAGTTTCTTGCTGCTTCTTACTGTGAGCAGGTGAAACTTTCTAACTAGTACAGTCACATTTTCAGCAGAACAAGCTACTTATCAAAAAATGGAATTTCACCAAAATCAACATGGTTTGTGGGAGTGGGTTGATTTTTGGCAAACTTTATTGGCTAAAAGTCTAAACAAATCATTTGAACTTTGTTTTGATTCTTTTAATTTAGACTTTTAAATTTAAAATTTTTATATAAGTAACTTACATTGTAGCTCCTGCCCCAGAGAGCTTATCTTTTTTTTTTTTTTTTTTTAAACCTGTTTGTACAGTGCCTAGCACAGTGGCATTTTGGCTCAGGACTAGGACTCCTAGGTACTCCAGTAATACAGATCTCAAAATAGTATTCTATGTTTTTAATATTTTAGTTTATATTGTCTTTACCCAATCAAAACTAAATGGTCCTGAATTGAAATTCGTTGGAATTTTTGTTCTGTGGGAAATTTTAATCTTTTCGTTCCAATTTGCAAAGAGAAAAAACCAAAACATTTGAATTTCCTGTAAAAACAGAAGTTCTGTTTTCTGAACAGCTCTAACTATAACTGTAACAGAACCTCCTAATCAGGTAGAAACAGCTACAGCATTTTAAATTTCCCACAATTCAGTGTGATGATTGGGCCTGTCTTATTGATGTGTTCTCTCTGAACCTGAATTGGGGACTCACTTATTCTTAAACTATTTTCAGTCAATGGGCAGTTGCAATATTTCTTTTGTATCGCCACGTTTGAAGATAAGCCTGCTGCACAGAGATACAAGGATGCATGCAGGATTTTCCCCAATCAAAGCTTGAATAGCCCTTGTTCAGGGACAGCCAGCATCTGCTGAGTCTCTGTCTTGGAAGAGATAGTTGCAGGGTCTTATCACAGGAGACGTCTCCTATTGTGTCTTGGCAATGGCTGACTCAACAGTATCTTGGATGGGGGTGGGGGTGTTCTCCTCCTTTCCCCACAGGGTCAAGAAAATAGCCCCAGAGCTGGGTCTGACGTTTCCTCAGGTGCTAACTTGTGAGTTTCAGATGGTTCCTAACTGACTCCTTAGTTCTGAAATGGGAGAAACTACTTGATTTCCTCGGTGCTTAGACTAATATCCAGGTTTTCTGAGGAATCCTTGGAGTGAGCATTCACATTCTCCCCCTGGAAAAGAGTTCAGCATGTTTAGATGCCCCAAGCTATCAGGAAAGTGGGTTACCCAAGAAGAACGATCAGATCCATCAGCACGGAGGGTACTGCCGATCATTCAGGAGAACCTGCCTGTTTGCTCTCAATTCAGCGTTGTTAGCGTTACCTGGCGAGTACCACCTCCTTTAAGTGTGAACCAGGAGCTGCTGCAGAAGAAAACCCATGTCATTACAGGGCAGTGCAAAAGTGAAAGAATCCATGGGGTGGCTGTCAATGAAGTTCAGTCCTTGAAACAGCTTTGTGAAGGATCTGATCTGTTTTAGGCAGCAATGGATTGTGGGAGTTTGAAAAGCCCCGAGACATTAGGTGTGAGGTCTTGGATTTATGTGAGCAGGCTGCTCTTCATACCTCCCATTTCTTTGACATCATCAATACAGTGCTTCAGATTTCTCAAATGTTTCTGTTATCATCATCATTATCATCATTTAATTATTAGTGTCGTCATAGCACCTGGGAGTCTGTCATGGACTAGGACTCCATTGTGCTCGGCACTGTACAAACACAGAGCCAAAGATAGTCTCTGCCCTGGGGGCTCACAATCGAAGTGTAAGATGACAATTAATGGATACAGACACATGGGGGAGTACAAGGATGCAGTGAGTTTATGTTGGTTGTTATAATGGGCAGTGAACAGCTCACCAGCAGCCTAAGGGTTGTCAAGTGTTTTGTAGGAATCATAGCAAAAGTGAGAAATGAGGAGGGATTTAATGAGGTGGCTTTGCAGAGGTTTATGGTGAATGCTACCCAAATGTGTGAAGCAGCCAGGAAGCTCTCATGAAAGTGTTTGAAAACTTAATAGGTGGGCAGTGGAGACTGGCACTGACAACTTGTTAGTGAATGAGACCTGGTTGGTAGAGTGGGGATTGACTGCAGAGGGCCTTGAAAGTGAAGACAAGTAGCTTATGTTAGCGATGGAGAAGGGAAAGCTAGTGGAGGGATTCAGAGAGAGAGGTGACATGGGAAAAGCAACGGGCTAAGAAAATGGTCTTTTCACCAGCGTTCTGAATGCCTGTTTTGTGGGGCAGGGTTGCATTTGTTGAGACCAGAGAGAAGATATTGCAGTAATTGAGATGCAAGATGACCAGTGTTTTAGCTGTGCGAATGGATAGAAGAGGCTGGAAAGAAGGATTCCCTTGTGAGCCTTCTAGGCTAGTGTTTCAAAACCCGGTGGTGTTCTGCAGAACCCTCAGCAGCATACCACAGAACAGCTAGAAGCTGTGCAGCACCAGAGATGGTGGCTGATGCCTCTTTCAGCTGAATTTCTAAGTAGTCCCTTAACCTGAGCTTCGAAAGCCCACAGACCTCCTCAGCCATGTCTGTCTCCCACACTGCAGAAAACAAGTATTTGACAAAGGTCCTGTTTTCAATTTAGTAACAGTTTCAATCCCTTCTAACTTTTAAAACCGTATCTATTGCATAGGGAAGGCTTAAGATTTTTCTGCAGTTGTTGTATGTGCTTCCACTGTTGTGCAGTTCAGAGAGATCCAAAGATGATGTCTGAAGGGGTTTCATCTTGATGCTAACAGCTTGAATAATCGGATTTCTGTCTCTCTTTTTTTAAGGCCTCAAATGTTTTACAGAAATCATCTCAAGCTCTTTCTGTTACTGGATGTTTGATTTCTAAATGTTGTAACAACTTAGAGGGCTTCATGATCAAGCTGCCAGTATCTCAGAGCACAGTATATGCTCAGGTTTCAAATCTATCAAAGTAAAACTACATATACACCATCATATGTCTCTCCGAGTTCAGTATTTCCTCTCTGAGCGATCACTTGAACCACATATTGTAATAGTCGCAAAACTATTTATCTTTCCAAATTGCCCATTGGCCATAATTGAGCTTTAGCAAAGACTGAAGAATGGATGCAGTGCAGTCTTGGAGGCTCAACCATATCCTTAAAGCCTTAGCAATTGCAGCTGAAAGGTCCATTGACGTGTCTGTGTGGATACTTAGTTTTGTCCATAATATATAATGATTTTAATGGTGAGTGCACTGTTATGTGATATATTCAGGCATATATACGATTACAGGTTTAATACTGACGTTATTAATGGAGGCTATGGTAGGTAGCCTATTGCACGCATGCATGTCCTGTGCTATTCTGCAGTGACCCTTTTTGTAGGGCTCTTGGATTACAATAACATGGGGACTTTAAAAGTACACACTGTTACTATCCCTTTTTAATATCCATTTAAAGTCTGAGTTCCTGTTTAATTCCTGTGCAAACTCCTGGTCCACCTCCATGACACAGGTCATGTTCCACACCTTGGGAAACAACTGCTCTAATTGTCAAGACTCTCAGGAAGGTTTATCAGGAAAAAAGGTGATCTATTCCACGTCTCCAGTTCCCCTGCTTGTCAGGTCAGTGCCCTTCCTGCTATTCTGAACCTTATTTGCCAGAGTGGCCCATCTTCCATAGCAACCTAGAAAGATTACAGCTCTGTTTGGCGTATGAGCAGAAACATTTGAAGAGTTTCCTTTAAAGGTGAATTGTACTTATGCCATCTTTAAACCTTCCAAATTTTCTTCGTTGTGCAGGATATTTTCCCAAAGGGGTTGTCTACATGTGACGTTTAAACCAAGTTAACTAAAGTTATAAATTCAAAGCACGTTAGTTAAAGCGTGTTAAGCCCCTGTATGGATACTCTAAATCAGAAATAAAGTGGCCTTGCTTTAGCCTAATTCACTTCCAAATGTGCTCTAACTAATGAGCTTTAAATTCACATCTTTATTAAATTAGGTTTAACTTTCCCCAGTGACCATGTATAGCCATGACCTTAGTGACATTTTCTTAGACTACTTCTAGGTCATATTCATTTTCATTAGCACCACTACATGTCTTGAAAAGGGGTTAGGGTAAGGAGTTGGAGTTCTTGGTACTCTTTAAAACTCTGCTATGAGTTAAAGGAGCTATTGGAGGCCTTATAGGTTTTCTGTAGGTTAACATATGCAGCCTTTTCCTGTTTCTTGATATCTGTAGCCCAGCAGTAGATACAATAATTAAAGTTATCCCATACCCCTACTTGAAACTTTAACATAGTTTGAAAAGAGTGATTCCCGTTTCCTACTCCCAATTCCATGTTTTGGTTCTTTTTACTCTCAAAAGCACATGGCTTTGTGGTGATGGTACAAGGCCGTAGATGGATAGCTATGTGGGGAAAGGTAACTTTGTTTTCTAAAGGATTTGCTACTTTGAAATTTTGGTTTAGTTCCCATTTGGAACAAACTCCCCAAACATGAAAACTCCTCAGAAGGGAGGGGAGCCCCAGAGCTGGGCTGCCCTGTGGGTGGTCTCTCCAGAGCTGTGGTCTCTCACTTTGGGGCAGTTCATCAGGTAGGCTGCTGAGGAGCCAGTGGATGAATTGTCAGGAAACAGGGTGGTTTCTGTCAAAAGCCTCCTAGAAATCCAGTGATTTCTGAATCGTTTTGGTTTTTGACAAATCACCAAATTCCAAAGGGATGGGGGAAGGTTTCACTGGAATTTCTGACCAGCTCTATTCATAACCTTCAAATTAGTTGTTTTGGTCTGTTCCCCACTGCAACTCCTCCACCTTCCTCTGCACAGCCACTGATAGTACCTGCTGCTTCCCCTTCAGTTGCCTGTGCTTTCCTGAGCAAGAGTCTGCAATGCTACGGCCTTGTGACACCAGAGGGAACTTTCTAGCTGGAAGGTAGTCTTGCTGCTCTCGCTGTTGTGACTTTTTTGGGAGGCTTCAACTCTGAAAAGTGCTTCTGCATTTCTTTTTTTTTTTACATCAGAGCTTATATTCCCATGCATTTAAACTCTGGTTATTTTCACTGTTTATATGCTGCTAGATAAAGTGGCTGATATTTTTAGTCACAATTTGAGTCTTAAGTTTGTGATTTATTTATTTTTTTAAAATTTGTGCTCTCTCCTGATGTCTGCAACCTTCTTGTGATGTAATGAGTTATTTTAAGCCCTGAGGTGATCAAGATTGTGTATTGCTCTAGCTAATTAGAGAAACTCTTAAATTTCTATTAACTGAAGTTATTCTGCAGAGGATAAAAGCTTTTTAAAAATACTTATCTATAGAGACTGAATAAGATGGTTCATATCAAAATTGCCTAAAAGTTAAATACCCATGAAAGTTTTGATTTTACACTGTTGTGTGAAAGAATGTTTTTTCTTTTGAAATTGTGCCAGGGAAAGCCATCAGAGAGGAAATACAGGCTTATTAAAACAATTTTTGCTGCACAGGGAATGCTTTCCAGTCAGAGGTGTCGTGTTATTGTCTTACCCACAGGGCTACCAAGTAAACTGTAGAATATGATGGTAGTAAGCTGTATTATTTCTGAATGGAAAGTGGTAGATCCTACCAGAGTGTTGGTAAACCAACTACTGCTGCTTTACATATAGTTGACTGACTCAGATTCTCTTGGGACAATTAAACTCCCAAGCAAAGAGAACTAACCAAATGCTGACAGCAAAGCCTAAAAGGGCACACTTAAAACTTTCCAAACAGAGCTAGGTAATGTGAAAGCATTACCTGGTGCATTGATTAAAAAATAATAAATACTTTTTGGCACCATCAAATACAGGTTCTGAAAAACTGTTAAATGGACTAATTTACAGAATGTGAAGCAGCTGCAGGGGGAAGTCTCGCTGGAGGAATTTATGTTCTTTAAGCAACACTTTGCAAACTAATGTTACTCTTGATTTCTATTTTCCTACCGCCTAAGCCTCTTAGAAATAGAAAGTTTCAGCTACAGCTGTGATGGAGAAATCCTATCTTTCCCATATCTTAACAGTGCTCTTCCCCCCCCCCACCCCCACCCCCCAAAAAAAAACCACCACCACACCTGAAAGGAAAAAGGACAGGACTACATCACCTGTTCTAAGAAAAGCAAAGTATGGTGTATCAGTCGAGATTCCATATTTAGCTAGAATCACATAGGCTTAAATAAACTTCTCTATTCTCAATGTGTGGACTTGATGTTTGATATCTATTTTAAGATAATTGATGGCTCTTCATAGAGTGGTTAAGTCCTTTCCATCTCCTATTTCTTTCTTCCCAGCCCTACTAAGGGCCTGATGATCTGGTGCTAAGAGTATTCAGCACCTTGCATGGTTTGGATGTAAGATGCTGTTTAACAGTCAGATATTTTAGTTTTTGTTTTATGATCCCCTGCAATTCTTACTTGCCTCTTCATTGTCCTTAAAAGCAAACAAACTTTGGGTGATGAGAGACCATGATGTAAAAGTGGATAACTTTGAGCCAGGTAGGGAACAATTGTAACCTCCTAAAGTTTTCAGAGTTTGAGTTCATCACAGTTACAATGTTAATTCTTTTGCCTTCATACTTTATATCTGTGTCAGGTTGATTCTCTATGTTGCCATGTGAAACAATTTTTAATTTTTTTTACTTAAGCTGTTAGTGATCTATTTTGTTTGAAACAGCACTTCACTTACTGATCACTTAACGCAGTTTATATGAATTCCGTGTAAGAGAAACTGCTCTAAGGAAAAGTTTTCAGAAATTAGATGGAACTGATATTTGTTCATCAGATGTCTTGTTCTTTAGCTGTCAATGTCATTTTTTCCTATTTCTGTAATTCATAGATATTGAATCGATTTGTAGAAGTGCACAAAAGATGTGGTACGTTAGATGCTGTGGTTAGCTCCATCAACTTCACCTGAACAGAACTCAGGAAGAAGCACCATATATGTTCAGATTCCTGCGCAGGTTTTGTGTTGCATCCTCTTAAATTCCAGATACTAATTGTAAGGTGATTATAGCCCTTTTTTTGGAGACAGATAGATAGCTGCATGTCCCATGCTGAGAACATATACATTAAAAGTAAGACTGCCTGCCTGTTTTGGTATTTTTGTGGGGGGGGATTGAGGGACACAACTTTGGGCTAGTGGCCTTTGAAGATGCTCTTCAGAGGATATTTAAACAAACAAACAAACCAAACAGAAACAGTCTTGTGTGCTTCCTTTACCAAAATGTCCTGTTAACACAGACGTGGGCATCGGGTGGGTGGGTGGGTGGGTAGGTGGTGGTGGTGGTTAAAGTATTTTTTCATGCTTTGTTTTTTATCTTTATAAATACCAGGAATGTAAAGTCTGGTTTTCACTGGTTTTGCTGCATGTCTCAGAGCCTGTGTGTTTTGTGCTATCATGCTTTAAGGGTAGGGTGGGGGTTTCACATCAGAACAGATGCTCTTTCTCCCACAGCCTGACTCTAAAATCTCCTCTGTCAAATGCTCACCTTTCACTCTCTTGACTCTTATGATGTTACCATTTTATTTGTTCTTATTTTGTTGATGATTTTGTTTAATATGTTATAAGTGTCCAACATTTAAGGCCTTTTTGCATGTCATAAAGAAGCAAAAAAAGGCACAAGCAAACTTCTTTTTGCTGATGCATGTCACCTTTATTTTAAGAGTGTGTACATAGGGGGAGACTTGTAAATCTTTCAGTAGTTCTTGGGGTGATGAGAAATGTTTTCTGTTCCTTGTCTGCTGCAAAGGGGTTGTCTTCACTTATCTCAGCGGTTCGGCGGCAGTCGACCAGAGTTACACAAAGTACGCAAAAAACTTGCGTAACTCCCGTCAACTTCACTGCACTGCACTGACGGGAACCACGTTCCTGTTGACGCAGCGCTACGCCACTTGAGAAGGTGGTCTTAATATGTCGATTTCTGGATCAACTGAGTGTGTCTTCACTGACTGCTCAGTCGATCCAGAGAAATCGATCTGACAGTGGTGAATTTACCGCCAGTGGTGAAGACATAGCCAAAGGAAGCTAAATTAGTCAAGTAATCCAAGCTAGGTAACGGGCAGTCTGTCAGGGAATACGGTGTTTAACTCTCCGAGCTCTCAGATTGAGGGGATCAAGTTAGAGCTTCCTGCAATCGGGGTTTTCCAAATAAGAAAATGATTATTCACACAATGTTTAATTGTTTGATTTCTGGGATTTTATCAAGACTTGTAGTGAGATTATTTTTTAAGAGTGTGTCCAGTAAGTTTAATAAACTATCATATTTTTAGAAAACTTGACCGTTAAAGAGATGGTTGTTAGCTTTAAAGAACAAAAAATCAAGCTTCTGTTTTGAATTTTTTAACTTAGTGTTACAAGTAACACACACTATTTCTAGACTTGGAAAGAAACTACAGGCAGTGGGGTCAGTCAGTCTCTTTCTATTCCGTTTACTTTGTGCATTGGATGGCACTTTGTGTATGGTCAGTTTCTTTGTTTTCCCCTCTATCCTCTGTCAGTTTCCTGTGATACTTTTTGGGGGGTTGGAAGTTTCACGCAGTAGAGGGAGAGGAATGTTTTCCTATTTAAGAAAAAAAATAAGATTGCAAAACCATGTTTGGCAGGGACAGAGGCGCAGATGGGTATGTAGAGAGTGAAAAATAGTTTCAGATACTCTTCTGAAACTGACTAGATTTCAAAGTGGAGAGTGTCACTTTATAAAAATAAAAATACATTTCCTATGTGATTCCCCTTTCAGAGATTCTCAGGTACCATGGTGAAAAGGAAGGGGAGAGCTGTGATGCTGATAAATGGAAGGTAGTTCTTGTCCCTTCATTGGAAAGGAAGGTACTCAAAGCTTCACTGTTTCCCTTATGTAAAGAGGTGATGACTTGTGTACTTTTCTGAGTATAATTATTGTCATTTCTGATTGTTAGGTAAAATAGAGTTTGTCATCTGCATCTTGGACAGTCACAATAGAAGTTGAAAGCTGCTGAAAAGAACTACAGTGTCTTCCCAGGTTTTGTGTAGAATATAAAGTAGTTTCCACGTGACTGGATAACAATTTTACATGTAGATCTAACATGGACAAGTTCAACCCTTGGTCCATACGGCTATTCTTGTTGTCAGTATGTGTATAACTTGGTGTGTGATAAGGGCTGTGAATCTTAGCCTTTCCTTATCATAATTGAGCAGATTTGTTTGAGAAGATTCCACAGTGATGTGTGGTATCAATGTCGAGATAGATAGCTATATATAGGTGCTGAAATGCTTCTTGAAGATGGATGCAGAGTGAAAGATCAGTCCTGTAAAAAATGCCTTGCTTCGAACAGCTTCAAGATAGTTTTCGAAGGAGGTTTCCCTTCCCAGGGGGTGTTTGTATTTATTGCAAGTTGCAGACAAGTGCTGCGATTGTAGACACTGCTATTGCTAGACATTGCTAAGGGCACATGCTCACTGCTATCTGCTCAGACACCATGTTGTTTTAATTAACAATATGTATTTCCCAGGGCACCCATCATACAGTAGCTGCTTTCCAAAATGAAAAGGGAGCAATCTCTGTCCCGAACAGCTCATGCAGTTTCTAAAGCCTTCTCTCCAAAGCACAGATGTTCCGATTCTTTGTAACTACAACTGGACAGGGCTTCATTACATGGCAGAAGTAGTAATAGGGTAGTATGGAGTCAAGAGGAGTAAAAACCTGTTTTAATGTAAAGGGTGCTTCTTGGCTGTGTCCTTGCACTATGTGCTTCAGCTCTTGGCTGCCTTTCCTTGTGGGTACTATTTGGCTCTCTTGATCAGTTAGGTTATGGCCTCATGCATGTGTGCTGTCCTTCCAGTGTTGGTGTCCCTTACACACGTGATCAGGATTTCTCTCACACCAAAGAAACATGTGAAATAGCTGGACTGGACAGAGAAGGGTGCTTGGGAGTTGGAGTTTGGTTGGTCAGAAAGTTTCTTGGAAAATAGAAACTCCAGAAGAAGGCTGCAGTTATCGGGAAATGTTACTCTTTTTGAAGGCTGAAAAAGCATCTCCATGGACTAAAGGCGTAAACATATCTAAAACTAAATGATCTAAGCAATGATGATTTTCTGTTGTCATCCCCTCAAATAATTAGGTATCTCCTTATACTTTCTACCAGAAAGTGGTGGCTTTTTTTTAGTGGTCACCTAGCTTGTGCTGACCTTTAATTTCCTCCCTAAATAGTAAAATTTGGTTTGAAAAAATCTGCTTGGGGTCTCTCTCTTTTTTTAAAAAGTCAGTTTTTCATATTAGCCAGATTTTCTTTTGTCTTCCCTTCTTTTGCTAAACAGAGAAAAGGCATTTTTCAGATGTGGTCTGGGCACAGTACTGTAGGGGAGAGAATTTCAGCTTGTGTTTTTTTTTTTGATGAGAGGAAGGCTTGCCCTAGTGGTTAACTCAGTCTTTTATTAAGAAGGTTGATGTTGCTTACAACATACCCTATTAAAATCCGGGATATAGCTTGAGTGGCTATTGCATCTACCTGCTTTAGAGAGGGGATAAGCATCCGTAGACCAACTTCATTTCCGTTCCAATGCAAAACCCCTTAATTTCTTCTTCCACAATTCTCCCCCAAGTGTTTTGTTTGGCACCTGCTCCTGTGGGCGATCCCTCCTCCCTAGAAACCCCATCAGCTGTTATACAACCTGAATGTCTGGGGGACATAACTCTTCCCCCCTGTCTTCTCCATGACTCCTCCCACTGCTAGCACTCCTCATTCCTCAGCTCCTGCTGCTCGCATCCTGCATTGCATCTAAGGGTGTACATATCTCCCTTTGTAGTTGTAATGCACTCCCGGGTGCAGACTCCTTCCTGGTTATAGCACTAATTTCACTGGCAATTAGAGACTGAGGCACACTTTCATAAATCAGCAAATACATTGAATAAACACAGTTTAGCAGGAATCCCAATCTTTTAAGTGTCAGAAATCATGGTTCTAGCACATTCTGCTTTGTTGCCCACTAGTCACCTATGGATGTAAAAGACATGATGAAGAGCAAAACAACCTGTCAGCGCACCATAATAAATGTTGCTACGGTAAATGCGTGTCTAGACCCATTTTCAGGCTATTGGGTGATCCGGCCACATAAGACACACATCAAGGCAGAGCAGAAATTGAATGAGAGGATTCATTATGAAAGTCCTTGCTTTTGAGTGTTTTTAGACTCGTGGTGAGATTTTAAAATTTAATTTAAACATAGTGTTTAGAAAAGACAACATTTGGTCAGTTCATTTTCCTACAAGTGTTGGATAGTTCTGTGCCATCGCTTTATAAGGTTAGTCTTGTACATTATTATAGCTATAACTGTACGATAAATTTAATCTGAAGTTTTTCGTAATTTACATGGAGATGATGCCAGTTACATAATTTTGGATCCTGATACTTCAATTAGTGTCAATTGAATCATTGTAAATTCATTGCCGTATGGTATGTGATGGGGAATTCTTCAAATTCAGGATGGTCCAGCCTTTTGAGTGCTGTGGGCCGCATGCTAGCTTTGGGTCATTTCCACAGGTCACCTACAGAAATATCACCTCAGAGTCCAGACTTGGAGCACTTTTTTTTTTATAGGATTTAACCATTGTGGCATTAATGGGATTAAGAACTAATAAAAATTAAATTAAGACGATAGCTCAGCTATTAATGAGAATGTAATGTGGGGAGCAGCTGATAAGTTTTCCCCTTCTGTCTGAGAGTTAGTTTATTAGCCCAGCACCCAGGGAATATTGGTTAAGTAACTCTTCTTCCTGAGGTCTGGAGGAAAACATTTGAGTGGCTGTAATAGGACTGCTCCTTACTGAGTACCCGCTCCTGACCCGGGGTTTGTTTGCAGGCCCCCTTTCTCTGATTTCCTTCTCTCCGGGGCCCTTCAGGAACTCGGAGGCTTTCTGTGGTTAACAGTGCCCCTGCCTTTGGGGCTTAGTTTACTACTAGAACCAGTTTACAACAATCAGGGTCCCAAACTGAGGTCTAGTCCAACAACACACAGAAAAAAATCCATACTTACCTCTTGCGTTTTCCCTCAATAACTGGGTCGTCTTCCATCCCAATCTGGTGTCCCAGCGCGTCCTCCCCTCTCTCTTTGCTGGGACTCAGTTCCAACCACTGATGGGGTTTCCAGCCTTACCATATCCTCTTGTTCATTGGGCTTTACCCTCCAAGCTGCCTGGTCTGAGCCTGCAGGAGTCTTTTCTCTCCTCACAGTGTCCACCAGCAAAGCTGCAGCTCCCTCAGCTTCCCCCTGTACTGCAGCCACCATCTGCTCTTTATAGGGATTTGCCAGAGTCCTCTCAGGTGGGGCTTATTCTGTAATCAGGGCTGGCTTAGCCCCCGGCTCTCCCTGTTACAGTGGCCAAGAGAATTTCAGCGAAGCTGTTTGTAAGGAGAGTATTGTGCGGGTTCCTAGACTTGGCTACACACATCAGGAGCATCTGGACTGTACTTGTTTTAATCAGAAATACTGGGGCCACAATGTTGCTGGCTGTTGTCATCTTGGTTGTGGATATAAATTGCTTGTGTCTGTTTACCGGCAACAAAAAGCAGCAGTTGATCAGCTTTGTCTTCATGCTGCAATTACAAGGAGAGAGCAGCCAGGAACCAGCCACTTATTGGGATTCTGTGGGATGAATTTGGCCCTTGGGCTGCATGTTGTTCATTCTCGGTTTTATTGCTGACAGTCTTTCAGCGAGGTTTCATTTTACTGGGTATTTTAAAACAGGCAAAATAGAGCGTTGGAGAATCGCTCCCTCTGAGCTTCCTTCAGTAGGTTTTAAAATGTGAGAAGAAATTGGGTCGGGGGCAGAATCTTAAGATCGAAACTATATGTGGAAAGTAAAACCTCCTTAAGGCATTAACATAAACACACAAATCCAGTTGTGACGTGTAAGAGAGGCACACCTGTGGCGTTCTGAAAGGAGACCTTGCAGTGACTTGAAATAGGCAGGTGCAGGTAGTGAGTGTGTGTGTTGTATAATGGGAGAGTGTTTATCTGGAGTATTAAAATTAATAAACAGATATTTTATGTTAACCCTTCTTGCAAGGCGAAAATGTATTTGTGGTATGTTGTCTGTATTTACTTTTGTTCAGAGGCTGGAAGTTGAATAAAGGTAGGACTACAGGTGAAAGTGAATTTTAGTTTCCTAGGGAATGCTCTGTCAAACCTGAAGACCCTCTGCCCTTTTTCATTTGATGCTTGAAGTCATGCCCTGTTTCCTTCCAACAGAGGACTAGCTAGAAATCCTTCAACTGGCTAGAGAAAAGGTGCAGTTGAGCAACATAAAGCCTTGATTTTTCTGCGCCTGGTGGCCCAGAGTGAGAGATTTAAATTCTTACCTTGGTAAAGAAACCGTGAATTTAGAACAGTCGAGTAAAGGATTCTTAGATTTAGCGATCCCCTCCTGCCACAATCAGTTTTTAGTCCATCACCAGAGGAATTGATGCCAGGATGAAACTCTCTGTATTAGAACTTTTGCCAAGAGTGCATTTTTTGGCACTTAAAAGAGCATTTTTTCCTAAATGTTTCAGATTGATCTAAGCAGCCCTTGGAGATTTTTTCTAGCCTTCTCATTTTACAGCTCACAGTGAAACTTACCATCTAAAACTTTCTTCTTTTAGTGCAGTTCAGTTTTGTTGCAAAAATGATTGTTCCAATATAGGTCTGCAGGCAGCCCTAAGCCTGGCTGTGTTCCTCCTTAGCGGTACCCAATCAGAAGATGAGATTTTTTTTTTATGCCCATCCCTCCTCTTCTGTCCCCTCCCCACCACATGCTAGTTTCCCACTTGCTTTCTGCTACACAAGCAATAGTCATGTCTGGCTGAGGTTGGCCTTCTGGCTTATGATTCTTGCTGCTTTTTGGCCTACATCTGGCAGTATGCAGAGGACAATTACTGGAAGAAAACGGAACAAAAGCCATGAATGTAACTTCCCCTTGCAGCCCTCTGTTTTAATTGGATTTTTCTCTCTTCTTACTAAATCTGTTTTAATGAGACCATTTGAGTCTTGGATTGTGTTTGAGGGTGTTTTAGGGAAAAGGTGGTTTATCCTAGAACACTCAGCTGAGGCAACACCTTAAGAGAAGTGTCTCTTGGACACTGGGTGTGGTCAGTAGGAGCTCAGGGGAAGCCAGCTGAGCACAGTAAGTGGCATGGTTTGTGGAATCAGGTTACAGTGCCCCTGGGAAAGGGACCTGCCATCTGAAATCAGATTCCTGGCTCTAGTGAATTCCGCCCCAATGGAGAATTGGCCTGGGAGGCCTGTTTGCAGTCGTGTTCCAGAAAAACAAACGTTTGACCTGTCAGGGTTTTCTAGGACTCTGCACTGCACAGTGCAGAAACTTATTCAGAATCCCCCTATTACCTAGTAATAGGTAGGACAGAATTGGCTAACCTTTGAGCTTCCAACTTTGGAAGCTGTCAACTGGGGAGCCAACATGGAAGGAAGAAGAGGTACATGTCATCTGATTGGAGACTTCCCTTCTGAAGGACAGCTAAGGAAGAACACACCCAATGTCCACATCATTCTGGCTGTGTCCTGGAAAACCATTACCAAAAAGAGAATTGGGTTTTTGCAGTGAGATTGTTTGCTCATTTCTTATCCCTGAATATTCTTACCTCTTGTAGAGTTGATTCCTCTTGATGGCATTACTGCTTGGGTAACATTTAGTGGGTTAACTAATGTGTAACTTGGAATTGGTTTGGCTTGCCATTTATCTATGTGTTCAGCTGTGTCTGTTATGAAGGTTTTCACTGGAGCGCACAGTATCATTTTGCTTCTATAATTTGAGCTCTGAAAACTTTCTGTCAGTAAATGCTTTGAGCGAATAAAACATTCCAAAGGCAGTGGAAAAGCAATGAGTTTTGTGAACAAATCACTCAGCGATGTTATTGCCGCGGAAGCCAAAGAGACTTTTAAGCATTTGGCAATGTTGAGCACACTCTGAGTTTCAGGAAAATAGACTCCAACATGCTGATAAGGCCCAATGTGACAGCATGTTGTCCTTTTCTCTGATCAGGTTGTAGAATGTGGTGGTATGACAAATGTAACTTATTGTGATGTTTGTCAGTGGCTATTCATCCACTTCTATCTTTTCTAATACTCTTCCCATTAAGAGCTTTTGTTTATGGGACCAAATATTGCCCATGAATCCAACACTTTGTCTTGTTGGAAAGCAGAGATGTGGCTGAATATGCCCAGGTCATAAGAAATCCTTTCAGCTTAGCATGCTTGGGACCTTTCCTTACTACTGCTTTCAGAGTTACCACTCATTGGCTGGTTGTGTTGCTCACTGCTGATGGAACATATGTGATTCTTGGCTTGGCAGAAAGGCATGTCTTTGTTCCCTTTACATTCTGGTGTGTGTCCAGAATATTAACCTGGTATATTTCCTATTACCCCTTTTTATGCTATGGATGAATTCTGTCGAGCGATACAAAACTTTTAGTCCATAGCTTTAGAAATGAAAAATCTTTCAAAATAAGAATCCGACTTAGAGGGTCCTTTTGAAAATTATCTGTACTTTCACCTAGAAACAGTACAAGGTGAGTACTATACCTGTAGGTTCAAACATTCCATTCAGTGAAACATGGTAGATGGAATTAAATTCTCGTGTGTGTCTTCTGTATTTCCTTTCTTGGTTCCTGTGTGAAAAGGCAATGTGGAATCCTTAGTCATAAAAATATCTTTCTAAGTCCTCTTACTGCTTCATTGCTGCCCGTGTCATAATTTTTTAATGTACAGTGGCAATGCATTGATACTGTGACTTCGCAGGAAAGACTCTGGAAGGAGACAGTGACTTGTATCGGAGAAATTCTTCCTTGAAAATTACATTATATTTGGGGGGAACTTATTTGGTCATTAATCTCAAAATAGAGTTTTACTTCGTGATCCCCATTAGTAACACTACAGTTATAAATTGCCTAGGTTTGTCATTCTAACCTCTTCTATGGCAGAATTAATGACATTGTGGTAAAAATATACTCCAGGCAGTAGAAACTTGGCATTCAAGGTTTGAATCCAAGGAAGTGTTCGTTTTGTTTTTTAAATTTGGAAACGTGATCCTTGTTTGATTGAAAGAAGTGTCAGGTAATAGCAGTGTAATGTTTTTGGCCATTGTTTTTGGTTCCTGTAGCAGTGTTTCATTTGTGTAATAATTGCTGGGTCATTAATTCCATAATGTGATCTAATTTGTTTTCATTATATGGACGCTGTTGAATTTTACTTGAATGTTTGCTATTAGTTATTTTATTATCAAGTAAAATGTTTGAAGGATTAACATAAATCTGGTCTGGCCAGCCTCTATTGCCTCTTCGCTTGACCCTTTTTTGACACCTCTGTGCACTTGCCCACAACAGTTAAAGTAACTAGCTGGTCGAAGCTCATCAACTAGGAACCCATCCTCCAACATGAGCAGCATCCTCAACACTCATTGGCTTCTGTGCTAGTTCAGCGTGCTCCCGGCTTCATAGAACTGGTTGGCTAATGTTTTCTGTCATGGCAGTCCAGGCTCCTGCCAAAACGAAGCACTTTGTACATGGTGAAGGCATAATAGTGTTAAGCCCTTGGATAGCATTTTCATAAGCAGATCTCCTAGCACTTTGCAAAGATGGAGAATTATCATCTCAAAGCTATGGATGGGTAAATGAGGCACAGAGGGGTGAAATCTCTTGCTCAAGGGCACAACAGGCCGGTATGAGAGCTGGGAATAAGACCTAGGCCTGGTTGTAAACACTGGCATGATTCTTTCCACTCCCACCTGTGCGATATTTTACTTGACGGGCTCTTGGTGCCATAGGCATTTTTGCTGCTGTGTTGTCTAAACCCCTAGGCTGACATTAGCACCATTGCTAGCATAGGCTTCCATACACAACACAACAGTGTGTGGGTTTCTTTGGGTTTTCTAAATAAAAACATGTATGTGGGCAAGGCCTGGCTTGTTACCCTGTCAATGCCCATCCTGTCTTCAGTAGCCGCTGAGAGAGGACTTTGATTGTGGAAGTGCTGCATGTGCTGTGCTTCCATTGGTTTGTGTGGCTGTCGTGGCTGCGCAGCACTACTTCCGTATTTCCTGAGTGGGCTGGAGTGCCTTGCTGCCTGTCCCGTCTCTGTAATCAGCAAAGCAGCTAGCTGGCACTGGCAGCATGGGGAAGGTGCATCTGCCTGAGGATGTTGGCTGCCACTGTGCCTCTTCAGCACATATATAGATTCAGCCCCTGCCTTCTACCTGAGACTTGGCAGCTGCAATTAAGTATTTCTTGTGAGAGTTTGGGGGGGGGTTGTTAATTTTGAAGGCTTCTCAAGCTTTTGTGCAGTGAGCAAATTCAATATTTGGATTGCTAAATTATTTAATATTTGAACTCTAAGCCGCTAAAGTTAGTTTGTCTGTTAGGTAAGTCCAGTTTTTAAAAATCAGTTTATAACCACTTAACATAAGTCTTTGTTTTTGTCTTTAGCTATTATTGCACTGTTGGACTCGCTGAGGGAGTTCATGCTGTATGTTCTGTGCTGTCAGCAGTTTTCCTTTCCTCATAGACAGACAATCTAAATTGAGCAATTCACACTTTTAAAATAAATGACGTTGCTGATGTGATGTTGCTGGACGTTTTTCTATGTACCTGTTACACCCTTGTGTCTGTCTGATCTCACATCTTTACTTTTGGCGTCAGAAGTGTTACTGTAGCCAGGGTTATGATGGACTGAATTGCATTGCCAGGGCAAAGGTTCTGGGACTGGGGTTGCTAAAAAGCTAACTGAGAATAAAATTGGACCATATTTTGCATGCATTTAAAAAAAAGAGAACGTTCTCCAAGTGCTTTCTCTTGTCCATTCTGATGCATGCGTGCACGCCATATGCACTGGTGCCAGAAGTTTTTCTCCTGGGGCCGGCTCTAGTGCCCTGTGCAGCGGCGCGCATATGCGCTTGTATATAGGGTGCTGCTGGCTCCCCTACCTTCTTACCGCCCATGACGTGGCTAAAACAACTTTTTCTTTGTCTTGCAAGTCTCCATTTTCCTAGGGGTGTCTAGCTTTCCTAGTGTATATAGTTACTCCGTTAGTTAATAAGTGAATTCCCAGGGTTGGGGTATAGTTTAAGTGCTGCGCTTCTTGCAGGAAGCCTATGCCACTAAGCGACCCACATCAGAACTATTTAGGGTGCTTGGGAGAAGCTCACCTCTCTGTGAAGTGTAAGATCTGTAGGAGCTTTCGCCCAAGAACTAAGAAGGACCGGGACGTAAGACTTAAAGCCTTTCTGATGGAGGCGGAGCTCAGACCAGTCGGAGCCGAGATCAGACTTGGGACTGAATACCACGGCGTCGTTAAAAAGTGCACCTCCAGCATCAGAGTTGACCCGGCACTGCTCGACATCCCCAGTGCTGAAGAAGTGCCAAAAGAAGGCGCACTCAGAGAGATGCAGTGCTCACCGGCACTGAAGCCAGCTCAGAAAACTTCAAGGAAGTTTTCATCTCAGAAAAGGGTCTTTGCCCGGACAGGCATTGAGCCCGGCACCCACGCTGCCACAGACTCCAGGGACCAGCAGAGGCCCATGCCACCTATTGGTCCCTTCCTCACCTGAGGTGTTCCAAGCGATGAAGGACCTGTTGGCCGTTCAGTGCCGCCTACACCTTGAGAGGGTAGGCCTATGCACTAAGGAGCGGAGGCCCTGGCCAGGGTTTGTTGAAAGGGATCTCAGTGTCGGCGCAACAGTCTTGTCCTCCCGTATCAACAAGCAAGGAGGAGCCAGATCCTCAGCCCAGTGTCAGGAAGCCATATGTCTCTGAGACTGCTGTGTGGAACACAACATCCACCTCGAAGCGGTTCATCTCTAGGGGCTGAAGAATACCCTAGCAGATCGTTTGAGCAGGTCCTTTTGCTCTCACCATGAGTGGTCACTCCACCAGGAGGTGGCCAGCTGCATCCTGTGAAGGTGGGGACCTCCCTGCGTGGACCTGTTTGCCACCAGAGAAAACAGGAAATGTGTCTGCTTCTGCTCTCTCCTGGGTCGGAGGAGGGCTCTGACAGATGCTTTCCTCCTGTTGTGGTCAAGAGGTCTCATGTACACGATTCCCCTAATACCTTTCGTACAGAGAGTTCTGGTGAAAGTCAAGAGAGAGAGCATGAGTCATGATAGCCACAGAGTGGCCTTGCCAGCACTGGCTCAGGATGCTCTTGGATCTCTCGGTAGCTCATCCTTGGTCTCTGTCACTTGACAGGGGTCAGTTATTTCACCCACACCTAGCTTCCCTGCATCTGATGGCATGGCTGCTGCATGGCTGAACAGGGAAGAGTACCACTGTTAGACCCAGGTCCAGAGAGTGCTGTTGGAAAGTAGGAAACCTTCCATCAAGGCATCACACCTAGCAAAGTGGAAGCGCAGACTGTATTGCCAACAGTCTCTCATATAGGTGATCCTGGACTATTTGCTTCATTTAAAGCAGGAAGGCTTAACCTTTTCGTTGGTAAAAGTTCACCTGACAGCAGTATGGGCTTTTCACCCACCAATATAGGACAAATCGGTTTTCTCCCATGAGAGGTAACTAGATTCCTTAAAGGGCTGGAAAGGCTCTTCCCTCAGATTAGAGACCTGGTTCCCCAGTGGGACCTGAACCTTGTCCTGTCCAGGCTCACTGCTCTGCCCTTCGAACCGGTGGCCTCCTGCTCGCTCAGACACTTGTCCTGGAAGGTGGCGTTTCTAGTAGCAATCTCTTCTGCACTCAGGGTGTCAGAGCTTAAGGTCCTGACCTCAGAGCCGCCTTATACGGCGTTCTTCAAGGACAAGGTCCAGCTCCACCCTCATCCTGCATTCCTCCTGCAGCTCATTTCACACTTTCATGTTAATTAGGACATCTTCCTGCTGATATTCTGCCCTAAGCCTCACCGCTGTAGTGAAGAGGCGCCTGCACTCGCTTGATGTAAGGAGAGCTCTAGCCTTCTACATTGATAGGACCAGACCGTTCCACCACGCCACGCAACTCTTCATAGCAATTGTGGACAAGATGAAGGGCAAACCCATCTCCTTGCAGCTAATATCATCCAGGATTACAGCCTACATTGGCACCTATTATGAACAAGCCGGAGTCATGCCTCCAGCATCCCTGTCAGCCCATTCCATAAGGGTGCAGGCATCTTCAGCAGCTTTCCTGGCACATGTGCCTATTCAGGATATTTGTTGGGTCACCATATGACTGTACATACCTTCACGTCCCACTATGCCATCACGCAGCAAGCTTGGGACGATGCAAGATTCGGCAGAGTGGTACTGCAAGCTTCACGGCCATGAACTCCTGCCCACCTCCAGAGACACAGCTGGTGAGTCACATAAATAAGAATGGACGTGAGCACTCACTCGAAGAAGAAAGGTTACTTACTTCATAACTGCTGTTTTTTTTGATGTGTTGCTCATGTCCATTCCATAACTCACCCGTGTCCCTTCTGTTGGAGTTCTGGTAAGAAGGAACTGGAAGGGAGGGAGGCCAGCAGCGCCCTATATATGAGCACGTATGCACACTGCTGCAGAGGGTGCTAGAGCCGACCCTACAGGTACCACTAGGGGGAAATCTTCCGGCACTGGTACATGTGGCATGTGCGTGCGCACACCTAAATCAGAATGGACATGAGCACCACATCTTGAAGAACAACAGTTATGAGGTAAGTAATCATTCTTTAAGGTTGTAGGGTTAAATATTCAGGTCAAGATCTGCAAAAGTTAATGTTCCACTCACAACTTTCTCTTCCCCTTTATGCTTGTGCATTACAGTACACGCTTTAATTACATGATCACAGTACTTCTCAAATATAACATATACACACGTCTAGCATTTTAAAGCGCTGTGATCTTCTCAGTGTCTGTCAGCTCATAATGTCACTTATTTTAAAATTACCCAGTAAACTTTTCTTACATGACACGCTTCAGATTAAGCATAACAACCTTGGATAATAGTGAAACATTTTGGTTTCATATGTTGGCAAGTTACTTTTATAGTTAACTTCTTTATTATGAAACTGCCTAAGGAAGGCTATTCTGCTGGTTGAAACAAAGGTTTATAATGTTGCTTACTGAATTATTAACGTTCAGACCTTAGAAAAAGTTGATCATATTATGTCTGTCAATAAAGAAACATTTAAGCATTGGTAAGTATAAAAGAGAAGGGATAAAGCTATGCATGTACCAGTGGTAGGTTGGAACTTCAGTGTCTTCCATGGTTGTGTTTTCTATTGGATTTCATGGGTGTGTTTGTTTCTGTTTTAAAAGAAAAAAAAGATGAGAATGGAGGTGAAGAAAAAACTTAGAAAGGAAATTCTTTCTCCAGGACTCAAAAGCTCTAATAGATTGTAAAACACATGTAAATATTGCATATTAGTTCTAAAATGTGGCACCCTGTGGCCAGGTATTACTGCACATAACTTCGGATGCCCCCAAGAGGGAGCCCCCATCCTGCAGACCTTGAATTAACAGGGGTCCAGCTTCCCATCCTTCATACTTTACAAAAACAACAGCAACCTTTCACTTGGCCTCAGTTCTCCTTACTGATTTTGATAATATATAGGTGCCAGTTGACTTTGAATATAACTCAGCTGCGCAGCCCAACCTGCTTTAGTTATGTGCGTCACAAATTTAGTACAAAAAAAATCAAAACTAAAAAAAATCTGTTGTAAATGCTTAGTATAGGGGCTTCAGACCCTCCGAACTGAGGCAACTCCAAAGGAATATCTAACAGATCAAAGCCAGGCACTGCTTCTTGGTAAAAACAAGTTCCATGCCAGATTTCAACTTTTGAGTCTTATCTGTTTTAGCTACTTAAAAAAAGCAACTTTTTTTTTTTTTTGTAACGGGAGGGAAAATGTACTTTCTTGTTCAGAAATGGGTGAATCTCGTCCTCGCTTGCCCTTTCCAAAAAATGCTTTTTTGGATAAAAAGAACCTTAGAAAAATTCATCCTGAATTGTGAAAGCTTCAGCAAGTTATGAGCCACTGCATACCAAATGGATGTGGGGAAGGAGGATTTTAGTATAAAAACCAGTCTGTAGCCTTTAGCAGGCATACCACCAGTGCTACCACTTCGCTTTTTGACATCTAACTACAGTTCGTAAGTTTGTAAACTCTATGCGTGTATTAGCTTCTGCTTTTGTTTTAGTATTCCAGTTTACAAAACTAACTCATCTCCTATGAGTTCACATGTTTCTATTCTGTACGTTGGCTTTGCTGTATGCTCTGAGGATTCTTGTATTGCATCCTGTAATCAATGCATCTCATTTCTTTCGGGAAATGTTGGGTAAGGGTTATTTAATAACATGATTTGTTTTTCCAATTGATAAGGCTTGGTAATGAGTGGAAGCAGGGAAAGCATGCTAAAGAATTACTGCATTTTAAAATCTAATAGGCAGCAGGATGAAGAAATGGAAAATGACATAAACATGCTGGAAAGTTGCCTTATTAGTGTTCAGCTTCCTCTGGCACAGGAAAAGAAGTCAGCTTAAACTCTTTCTCTTCTTCCCTCCATCCCAACATAGGTACACTTGTGGGCATTTTTAGAGCATGCAGTTGCAAATTCCTGTGTCTTCTAATATCAGTGTGGATTCTTTCTTATTTCAACTGTAAAACATAGAGGACGAAGTGGCTGGATAAAATTAATGATCAGCTCGGTAAGACACTAGGTTCAGTGACATGCACAGTACACATGAACATTGAAAAGTTGCTCTTTCCAATGGCAATGGTGGAAACTCAACATTAAGTGGCTTGGTCTAGAATTTTAACATAATTTAAACCAATTAAAATGAAAACCAGCAGAGGCTACTAGAAACAAGTAAATAAGCAGTGTTTCTTTACCAGTTATTTTAGTGTGGTTTGGGAAAATTTAAGTTGTGTACATCTTTAGTTAGACCGTGTAAGCGTGTGATCTGATAGGTGGGAGTGGTATCGCCGCATTTTATTAAGGTTGCCCAACACTTCCCATTATAAGACCCTGTTTTCGTTGCTTCTAACTTTGCCAAACTTTAACTGCTTTGGCCGATATTTTCTATGCCAGGTGTCTGTCTCAGGCAGATGTTTTGGGGAAGAATTCAGCCAAAACTGCTCATCCACTTCTGGGAATGAGGCTAGAGAGAAATTCAGTGCACTACCTATTCTGCACACTGAATAGGTCAGAGCAGGGCAGAGTTTGCTCGTAGAATTAAAGACAATCTCATAAAATGCATATGCACTATGGGGATGAATTAAGATGGCACAGGCAACCTTTTTTACCTCCCCTCCCCAATAAGTTGGGTCTGATTGTCACAATCTGACTTGCTTGTTCAGTAAATTACAGTATTTCAGGAGGTTTGATGTTTAGTAGAACTATAGTGTCTAGTTGCTGATGGCCTTCATTTGTGTGTATAATAGAAAGGGGAGGGCAGAAGTAAAATGCTGAGTGTGAACATGCCCTTCTTGGAAACAAGCCTGGGACAGATGCTCACTAATTGGAGCGAGACCAAGGAAGACGGAGAGAGAAAGTTAATTTATGTTTGACGGGCCATGAAATAACTTTCTCATTTTGTCCTAGCAAGTCAGTCCAACTGATTATTAATGTGAGTTACAGTAGTAAGCACTTCATCTGCTGTAGGGAGATTGGGGGCAAGGGAGAGCGCTCTACATGATAACAATGCTACTTAATTTTGGTCCTTTTGGAGTGAGACCAATTTTAATTTTATTTGGGGATGTGGCATTCATTTCCGTTTTAGGAGGCTAGCCATCTTGAGATGAAGGTTGAGATGTCCTTTTTAAAGATCTGATCATGCAACCTGCATGTGAGTGTCCCTATTTCCACAGGTGCTCCTGTTGTAAGTGTTTGCAGGCCTGGTTCCTAAGGAAGCAGTACTGCTTGAACAATGATGTTATAATCTTTGAAAATTCAAACTAATTGGAAATCAGCAAAGATACATTTATTATTCTAATTTTTTTGTCTCAAGCATTTGCTGACATTTTAGCTATAAAAATATAAAATTGGAAAAAAAAATGTCACCAATGCAAGCACAAACAAGATAATTGTTTACTTAACTGGGTTAAAAACTGAGCCAGACATGGCTGGCAGTTCTCTCTGCTGGAGTATGATCTTAGCTAGTCTCCTTCTCTAATACAGGCTTTGTGTAGTAGCTTTTTATAGCTTTTATTTTCTAAATAGGTCTGTGCGCATATTCTAATAGAAAACATGCACAACAACCTGAATGTTAGTGCAGTGGTAAAGGTTGAGAAATCAAGCACTGAAAAGTAAGGAGGGTGATGAGCTAAGCTTGAAACTCAAGTAACTGCCCCCTTGTGCTTATCAACTAATAAATGAACTCTTCATTGTTGTAAGTAACTTGTGAATTAATCCATTCTACAGCTTCTCGTACTGCTTTGTGTAAAGTAATTTGCAGTACCGCACATACAAGTCTGTCTTTGATGTTCAGGTTTCAGTGACATCTACCATAACAAGGTGAAGCTGAACAGAAATCAGTTCAGTAGTGAAGCTTGTTTTGTAGTTCTCACAGAGACTGAAATTAGGAGTAAAGCATTCCAAGTTACAGATCCGTAGGTTAAGAATGACTTACTGTGTGACCATGATATTTATGCTCTTCTGGTAGAGATGTTCTGAGGCCTAGTTGCTGTTTGTAAGGTGCTGTCAGTATCAAAACCAGTCAGTGCCACTTGTGAGACTAGAGGTGTGTAGTTCCTTGCTCTCTGTCCTGTAAGTAATTCTTCTCATTGATATGGGTGATAGAGGGTGTCATTCTCACTGCCTCTTCCAAGTGAGTAGTTTCCCTTCGAAGTTCTGAAAGTGTATATTTTGGAAGATTTTATGGAAGTTATACATTGAGATCTAAATAAAGCACTTGTGAGTTCAATCAGAAAATCAGATGCACTGAGAAATTCTTAAGAACCTAACAGCAGAGGCACCTGAAAATATATGAAATATATATTTACTTCAGTTAGTTTGTTCCTTCCAAGTGAGCTTTGCTTGATTAGAACTATAAAATAAGCCAGGTTTGAACTGGTTTAGTTCAGTATATTGAGTTATGTATGCGCAAATCTGTTTGCATTCTCTGAGAAGTCTCTCTCTTTAACCTTAGACAAAAGTGGTTTAAAGGATTTTGCTCATAATTTATATACCATGACATGCATGCATAACATTCTGAAAAATTCCAAAGGTATTTTATGAGCAGAATAAAAAGTAGGTTTTAATAGAAGCTGGGAATTCAACTTCACTTATATATTTTGCTGCTTTGCACTCTGTAACTAACCATATATGCAGCCAAGCAACAGTTAGGAAGATGTGCAAAGTGACAGAAGACAGTCTGTGTCCTCTCATTTGGTTGCACCCAGGTTTTGTAGTGTATTTTTCTAACAGTCATCACCCTTTTGTTACCTGGTTTTGCTTGATGATAAAACCAAATTCCATGATGAGCCCAAAAGTAAAATGTTAGTTTGACTGGTAATTTGTATTTAACTTTCTAGGGTGATTTGATTTAATTAAAACATGCATGCATATCATCTAAATCTTTGGTCTCTTAGATTTAAGAGTGGTTAGTAAGCTGCTATTTCCTCTTGCAAATGGAGGCAGCCAGAGCTGGAAGAAGGAGTAATACCTGCTCAGCAGAGGGCACTATGCCTGCCTGATCTGAAAGCCCACTGCTGCATTTTGGCTCTTTGGTAACCTTTTCCCCCAATGCTACTTTGTGTTGTGGACTGTCTAAACAGGGGTCGGCAACCTACCGTGGCTGAAGAGCCGCATGTGGCTCCGGAGCCGCGGGTTGCCGACCCCTGGTCTAAACGAACTACGGCAAATAATGTGTACTAAAATAATGGGCAGGCTGCACTCTGCTGCTGTACTTCGTGGACACCTGTGTGCACTGCTTCGTGCTGCGTGTGACTTCCTCACGCTGCAAGGTGAATGAAACTGCCAGGAAGCTTCAGAGCGGGCCTTCATGCAGAGAAACAGCATGGGACACCTCATGCAACGGAACAAGATGCTGGGGACAGACCAAAAGTAGTAAGTTGGGAGATGTTTTTCTTGTAAGTGGTAGGTTAGAGAGGCTGAGAGGTCTTCTAGTACCAGCCCTTAGAAAACACAGCATAGAGGTGGACGCCTCCTCTGGCCCCCCCGTCCTAAGAGTACTGCAGTGTGTAGTGCCTCACTAGCACAAACTGGTTATGCAGAAGGTTATTTATTACATTGAGTTATTAATAGCAGTTTAATATCCCTCCCGAGTTGTAGGTGGCTGATAAAATCCCACTGTAGGAGCTGTGAACCTTATGCCGTGGAGGAATAAGGGGGGGCAAAGAGAGAGGCGAAAATGTACCCTGTTCATCTGAAAACGTCCTTTCTGATCTAGTAGACGGTGG
Organism: Mesoclemmys tuberculata; assembly: GCA_007922155.1. NCBI lineage: Eukaryota > Metazoa > Chordata > Testudines > Chelidae > Mesoclemmys > Mesoclemmys tuberculata. Next base: position 3,408,681 of record ML675650.1, on the reverse strand, counting down.
GTCTGATGAAGGTTTTGTGATTTGGTAGCAAAGAGGAAATACATGCTCCTTATTTATGGTGGGTATATTTCAAATGACAGTTTTTAAGTTGATGTAGGTATGTTGAATGCTGTCATGGGGCTCCTATCCGTGGAGGTGATCTCCATAGGTTGGCTCTTCGGGAGGAGCATGGGCTAATCACTGTGCCTGTCGGTGTGTGACAGGTCTGGTTTGGGTCCCCAGAGCTCCAGTCAGACAAGACCTGCTTCCTGTAGGACATGTAGACCTTGGTACTTGGAGAAAGGAAATCTTTAGTTGAGCACAGAAACGTTTTCCTGCAATATGGCAAGTTCATCATGCTGTCAGAATCTTAACTCTTCTGTTTGCAACTCCAGTTTTAGTGAAAAGGGCATGTACGTTTGTATAGAGTGTTATATCTAACCACCGATTTGAGATGGATCAACTTGGAACTCGTACTGATCAGTGATCACAAAAATGGAGGTTTTTTTGTCTTTGGTTACCAAATGTATCCTGTTTCTTCATAACTGCATGATGCGCCCTGAATCTACCTGGGCTCCCTCAACCAGTGACATCACTCTTAACATGCTGAGCAACTTTTCTTAAACTCTCCCAGTACTCGGAAGATGAAGACATGCTTCAGTTTTTAGGCCTTCATGTAGAAGGCAGTTGAAAGTTGCTACATTCTGGAAACAGAATGAATCTTTCAGATGGTGAACCCAGTAGATTAGAGATAGAAGAACTGGAGTGAAGCTGCTCTAGTTCCTTCAATTGTTAAAGGATTTTAAAGGGGGAAGAGTCTGGCTCATTTTAGTCCTGTTTGTCAAACCTTCTTCCTGTGAATAGCATCCAAGTGTACACCTTCTTCTAACACACAGCTTGGCTCCAAACACCAGTGGGTAAGGGGGAGCACTGTTGTATATCTGGTTACCTTATCTGAATAACTTGAGTGGCTTCTAAACATGCTTAGAGTATAAGATCTTTCAAATGAAATTTATCACTCCAGTCTTTCTTCTTTAGTTCTGGCTAGGGTAGTAAATGTGTTATGAGCTTTCAGTGCCTCTCCCCCATTACAAGTTTTTAGAATATCCTTTTAGTGATGTAATTAGTTTTACATACATTACTTTGTGATTGATTACTTATCAGTGTCTTAAGTATCTTATTTACATTGTAGTGGAAGGTGTCTTCCCTCCTTCACCCCACCCCAGCCTTAATCCTAAATAAATTCTTTGACATGGACAATGCTTTGACCTTGTTGCATTACAGCAGATTGCTCTGGTGTTTGGTGTTTCTCTTACCTCAACCCAATGCATCACCACTGAGAACCAGAGTAACAACCCTCTGGTGGAGCTGGTTGGCATTCTTCTGAGAATGCTCTCAGTTGTGTTGCAGTTCTTAGTTGTTTTGAGAACTAAGATAATCACTGATATAATGGCACTTTGTTGTTGTGGTTGTAACAGCATTTCTGTGTTGACCTTTGTTTTTCAATGGGTTTATGACTACTGTAAAATCTTGCCCTAGGATAAAATTTTTCTGCATTGATCCTCGAACAAACTAGAAAGAATTCATCCCCAAAGCAAAACATGGAGCTGTCAATAGTCTTCTAAAAGTGCTGGCACCAGAGTAGTTACATTTTGTGAGTGTACTAAAAATATAGGAAAATACAAACTTTAAGACACTACTTTTGCAGTTACATAAAAACTTAAATAGATTTGATTTGAAAAATGTTGGCATGTGCAAAACTGAAAATATGGATTAATTTTTTGTGCACATTGATTTTTTTTTAACAAGGTATGTTGAAAAGTCACTATTCAGCATGTGCCATAACTTGATTTACGTAGGGATTTTTACTGTATATACAGTTGGGTTTTGAAAAATTAAGGCAGAGTTCATATTTAACAGTTCTTTAAATGTAGTTTTATGCACGTTCATTTTATTTGGAACCCTTACGTTAACTGGCACTTTGCTCTAGGCAGGCTGCTTAGTACGGTTTATGTATATAAATCTTAAATGGAAATAGATATAAAATGTTATGTTGTTGAGTTATTACACGTTCATTAAAAGTCTTTGGTATCTAAAAACACTGTAGTCTCAGTTGAGAAAAAAATTTATTTTGATATAATACGAGACACTTAACTTTAATAGCATAATAAAGATTTAATTTTGTATAAATCCCCAGACAGTATTTTAAAAAAGGGGTGGGCAGAGGGTTGGAAGAACTAGGGTCATTTTGGTCGCAAGGCCAGAGCCTTGCGAGATGGGTTTAATAAAGAGAAATAAGTAGACTTCTGAACCCCAGGACCACTGAGGTCTTTGCAAGCATTTCAGAGTAATGTACTGCATGCTATGGACCTAGGGTAGGTTTGAAAGCAGCCCAACAAAATAGGGTCCAATCCTGCAAACACGTATGCACATGAGAAACATTGACTTCAATGGGATAGCTCACGTGTATAAAATTAAACAGTCTGTGTTTGCAGACTTGGGGCCCATGGAATCACATTCTTAGAGGGTAATGGTAATGCTAAGGCATTCTGTGGTAGCTTCTCCACAGAAAATAAAACAATTATAAGAAGAATGAAACACTGCATCTGAACCAACAATGGGTTAAAAATTGACCTGATAAAACACTTTATACCAGCTGGCCTACTAGGAGAGATGGAGCTGGTTTCCTATGCAGTTAGCTGGGAGGAGGGAGGAGCAGTTGAGCCAAAATGCCTCTCATAAGTGGAAAACAAGTATATGCTTGTCTACATGTTAATGGGAACTGAAATAACTAAACTGGTTTAAATTCATGCCTTGAGTTATTTCATGCAAGTCTGCATGTGATTACTCTTATTTTGGATTAAGAGTGTCCTGTTTTTGAGTGTGTTGAAATCGGTAAATAACTAAATTCAATTGAAATAAGATGCTTTTAATCTGCAGTGTCACTGCACAAACTTGCTCTGAATAACTAAAGGTGTGAATTAAAATCAGTTTAGTTGCTTGATTCTGGTTTGTGGGTGGACAAGTTCTGTGAAGGATCAGTATTCAGCCCTCTTTCTCAGATAACTGCTCCCTTTGTAAAACTCTTATTTTTTTATAGATTAATTACTTGTACTACATGGCTAAAGTTTTAAAATCCTAAATATCTTTCCATTCTTTTGCTTTTTTCTTGAGCTGCTGTGCTGATGCACTCAATGGGAAGAGGGTAGCGATATCGGGGGGAGTGAGGGGTGTCTTGGGTTTACCTACTATTAAATGCGGTGGCTGCTTTCCCACTGAGATCTCCCCTGCTCATTGGTCATCTCATTCTTCCTGCCCATGTCATTCTTCTTACCCTCCCTCACTTGTACTTTTTGGGCAAGCGGCTCAATTGCCAAATCAGCGCTGAGTCCCAGGTTTGGCTGCTGACATTCACACATCCCTGCTCTTCATGGGCAAGGCCCAATTCTGTTGTGGCTCTGCAATGGCAGCAATAAATATTTGTTACTTCTGAAACATTCTCTTGTTGTTTAGAAAGGGGCTACCATAAACAGCTAAAAGATGACCTAGTAAATAGCAAAGGGTACTTCATGGGGCGAGCAAAGAAGGTAGAGCCATATCTGAATCAGTCTGGGATATGTGATCCCTTCAGATAGGGCTGGAAAAACCCAGGAGAGGGAGTAGCATGCTGATCTGCGAATGGTGAAGGGCAGCAAGGGGAGAAGAAAGAGGAGGCCTGGTCTTGAAAAGTGCCCACCAGACTTAAAACTACATAACTGGGTCCAGCAAAGAACCCCTACCTGCAGTGGAGGGGTAGCATCAGTCACTGTAGACACACCCTCGGTGTCCAGTGAACATTGTTACGTTTGTCATTTAAGGACAATCCAGAGGGTCATGGATCAGAGCTCCCCACAGTGTCCTGGGCATCTGAGGGACAGGGGAAGGCAGGGAGTTAAACGTGTAAGTGTTGTTCTCCAGTAACGCAAGGCTGTCCCTGGCAAGGACTTGGAATTCTGGATTGTGCAGGCTGAATTCTGCACTTACATGCTGGGGCCTGCTCTCTGGCTCTGCGCTGGTAGCGCCTAAAGGGGTGCTGCCTCCAGAGAGCTTGGAAACGCTGTGTAACAGCTACATACCGCTGTTCGGCCAGGACTCCACCAGGTGTAGGGATGAGAGGGTGAACACCAACCTCCGGAAAACCAGAGGGAAGATAAATCACTCTGGTTTAGAGAGAGGAGGAACAACAGACCTCCTGCTACACCTTTGTATGACTAGCCCAGCCCCATCCTCCAACAGGGTGCAGCATGTCCTCTCCTCACCCAAGTATCTGTGCCAAGAAGAGTGTTCCAGTTGTCAATCGACCTAGGAACTCCAAACGTGAGCCCTGTTTACTTGCTGGCCTTCCTTACTGGGGGAACAGTGCTTGCAGCCGACAGGGATGTATTTACTTCTATCTCGGAAGGAATCTTGCATCCTACATATGCAATGGCCAGAACAGTCCTAGGTTGCACATTGTTAGACAATTTCTTACCTGCAGTTGGATGGCACTTGGAAAAGAAAGGGTTGTTAAGCCTAAATATAGTAGGTTTCAGCCAGAGATAATACTGGTGAGGATTCAACAAGATAGCATTGAATTTTGCAGGTTGAGTTCTGCCCCCAACTTCTACCATCTTAAAAGAGGCTCTGCCTACCTGTTTATACATATAAAGACCCAAGTATCATTGGGTGTTTGTATGCTTGTTGTATCTCCCGGAATGTGGCAGGCATTAATAATGCAAGGAAAACTATTTGTGTGGCATTGACAGGGGAAGTGGGTCTTTTTGCTTTGGGCAGCTGGGCTGGCAAGATCAGAGCTTGCAGACTGCAAGCAGCATTTACCCATCACGGCTCCCTTCTGCTCACTTTCAGATGCACGAACCCCCTTCTTTCTCACTCAGCCAGAAAGCTTCCCCTTCTGAATTGTGTAAGGCACCAGCTGTCTACACAGTATCTGGGAGGTGTGATTCCCAGCTTGTGTAGACATACGCCTGCTAGCTCTGCTTGAGTGAGGGCCAAGCAGCAATGTGTCCATGGTGGCTGACTCCCTGAATACACTGAGGCAGCTAGCCCGAGCCATTGCCTGTGCTGCCATGGCCACACAGCTATTGTAGGTGTTGGCTCGAGTGGAGCTGGCGTGTGTACATCCACCAAGATGAGAATCCCACCTCCCAGCTGCGGTGTCAACATACCTTTGGGGTCTGAGTCTTTTCCCATTGAAGTCAATGTCAAAACATTGTATGGATTGACCCCAGCCTGGGCTATAACTGTAGAGTTTGGTAACCCACTCGGGGGCTCTCCTCCTTACTGCAAGGTAAAGAAGTGCAAATGGATCACCATGGGAAAAGCTACATATTCTAATATGACTTCCTAAACAGGCACGTTGGAAAGGGATGTGTGTATGTCAGGCTATTCAACAATAAGGAACGTCTGAAAGCTCCAGGAGTGACTGAATTAAATAGTATCAAACTACCTAAACCTTCAACCTCTTGCCATTATCAAAGCCATTAGAACTCAGTGTTCCACCTTGTGACATTAGTCACCATTTCATGGGTAACAAGGTGGTCTTACCAAATAGTATTACCATTAAGTTTTACCGGTAAATACTGTAAGTTTTACAGTATTACCGTTAAGTTTCACTGCTGCATCACAAACCTAAACTATTTCGGGATGCGGGAAGTGAAAACCTGCTGAGGTCTTTCTTGGGATTCCTTCCCTGCTGACCTGACTCCCAGGTGAGAGAAACCTCCAACAAGCTATTCTCAGACTTGCCTCTCCTTGTTTTGAGGCATGTTCTCGTAAATAAAGCCATTTCAGAACAGTAATAGTTGGAATAAAAAAAACTATATATTTAAAAAAAATCCTGCTGGAAAGTGTCTCTGCTGTCAAACTAGGTTGGACTACTTGGAGTCTCAGAGCAAAAGCTGTGGCCAGAACACCTGTTCATCAGCAATTATCTCTGTTCCATTCCCTCTGCCCTGAAAACATGTCCTGTGTCTGCCGTGTTGTATTTGGTGACAATGGGTACAGGTGAACTTGCAGGAGAGTCAGTGGAACAGTGTAGATGGGTGCCTGTGGCCATCTTTGATCTTGTACTTCAGGGTCATATTTTGTTACTATCTTTTCCTTTCCTTTTGCTATAGAACACTTCACAGACACAATGGGAAGAAAGTACAAGTATCTGGAAATGTCTGAAGTTTGCCATATGCTCTGTTTTGGTAGTTCCCTTAAAGTCTGCACATCTGTGTATTTTTAAAAGGACCGATATTACTTGGTCTCACTACAACCCTGGAGAGTTCCAAAGAGCTGTACTTTCTTTGGCAAAAATTTGAAAATTGCTTTCCATCTGAAATCTGATTTCCCTCTGTGATCATGTCCTGCTGCTGCCAGTAGATACCATTCCCTCTACAAGTGTATTTTTAAAGAATGCTATATGCACCCTTCCATTATTGTACTTAAAGATGTGCAGCATACTGATGAAGTCATCATGGGATAGACTGTCAGAATGGTGTACCAGGATTTTAGATGGGCAACACATCTCCACCCCCCCCCCTCCAAAAAAAACCTAACCCTTACTCTCAATGACCAAACATGTAGAAACTCAAAGTACCAGTATAAATTTAACATTTAATTTAACTGAACTTTGTCTAATCATTTTTTGCTGTCTATAGTTTTTATATAAAAAGTCCTCTCAAATTAATTCTGTCTCTGGTGTGACAGTCAAAAAGCTTCCAGCTCTTGGGCAAGGAGATAAAAAGCTTGGTAACTGTGTTCTTTATGTTGTCAGTGCCTTCTCCATACACCCCAATTTTCCCATGATTTTTAGCTTACCTATTTAAAGTGCCACTGAGATTAATTCAAAGCCCAAAGCTAAAAGAAAGTTTTCTTTATATAGTGTACATAGCATATCTAGAGTTTTTAGAGTCTAAATGAATGGGAACAAAGGATTCAAGATGTTTTCATTTTGAAACTTCGACCATGTAACTTTTTTCTTAGTATCTTTGCAATTTTTATTTTCCTTAAATAAGTAGTGCTTGGACCCACACGTGTGCGCGGGTTGGATTGATACTGGAATCATGACTTGATGAGCCAGGAAGGACAGCACTATTGATTCTTGCAATAGTATGCTTCCTTTTCAATGTAATGAGTCAGGAAAAATTCATTTTACAAAATATAGTTGGTTTGTGGAAAATATATAACTTTCACATATATATTCTTGTCAAAATAAGTATTTTGTTGACAAATCATAAATCCTTCCTCTATTGAAGTAAGTAAAATAGTTAACTGAGTAGAAAATTACGCTTTTGAGTCCCAATACATGTTTATATGTGCCTACATATAAATTTACCAAGGGGACTGGAAAACTGCTAGTTATGTAATTTAAGGCCAAAATTTTTTTGGCTGTGTTACTTGCCAATAGTAGACAGGAAATGAAAAATTAGGACTGATGTTTCAATCTAAGCTAACAATGAAATTCTCTCCCTGCCCCTACAATGAGTTGAATTGAGAAGTGTGTGTTCCTGTTTACCTTAACGCTGAATGTCTTGGATCTGGTGATTTCTATCACAATCATAAAAGACCCTCAGGACAACATTTGGTGTTTTTCTCCTAAGGGTGACTCCTTAGCACAGTGTTTCCCAACCAGCGTGCCACTGCACACTGGTGTGCCATCAGGCCTGAGCAGGTATGCCATGGAATTTCTTGAAAAACTACTTGAAGAGATGAGTTGGCTCATGAATATCCATGAGTTCATTTGGAGACTATATGGTGATGTGCCTCAAAATATTTAAAAGATATCAAGGCGTGCCATGGCAGAGAAAAGTTTGGGAACCACTGCCTTAGCATTTTCTTCTCCTTCCATGCTGCATCCCTGAGTAACTTCATTGGAACATGTAGATTTAAAGATGACCTGCTAATGAAAATGTTCTGTCCCTTTTTGCTTCTTTATAATCCACAAAAAAAGCAGGGGGGAGAAAACTAAAGAGAAGCATGGGGTGGTTCTCCTTGTTTTTTTTCTTTATAGTTACCATGGATGTCACATGTGGGGTTTTTTTGGTTTTGCTGGAGGACATGTTAGAGGTTTCAGAGATGTGGAATGTGAGCTTTTTCCTCCCTTCATTGAAGGGGTGTTGGAATATTTAACAGACATTTTTTCTTCTAGGTATTTTTCAAATATTTAATTGTCTTAACCAGAAGTAGCACAGTTCTTAAAAAAAACTCTAAATACAAATCTTCTTCCCCTTTCAGTCAAGTTTCACTTGCAGAATATCTCCATCATCTTGCCAGTTCACAGTTTCAGGAAAAACAGGGAAGGCAAAGACTAAATGTCTATAAAAAGACAAGCAATGGGAATGGGGCAAGGGATAAATGTAAAGAAGGCACAGATCTGATTTTTTTCAGTTTGCTGGGCCACCATTAAGCTTATTTTCCCATGTGGCTTATAAACAGTATCTAATATCACTAGAGGATAATCATCAAGATGCATGGCAGAACCTTGGAGAGAATTCTGCTTCCAAGTCATATTTTCTGTAGTCTTTTTTGTTACTAAGGATACTTATGAAAATAGCATCTTGTCTTTCAATAGTTCATCTGCTCCTTCTGGCTGTTCCTTAACTGAATTCATGTCGCTGGTTGTGATGTCATAATTATAAGCAGTGGATTATGACTTCAGATGGGGGGATAAGCTGCAGGAGCAGATGAACTCCCAAGAACCAGAGAGTCTGCTTTCAAAATGTCTCCAGAATGATAAAACTAGGAGAATTATTTGTAAATAGATCTTGTTTTTCAGTTTTAATTTGACTTACACGTTATATGCTGTGAATAGTCCATCCGTGAGAAACCGTGTATCTATAAATTGAAAGTAACAGCAAAGATTTCTTCACATGGCAAGCAGGAAGAAATGGATATAACTTTCTCCATACTGAATTTTAATCCCTTTCCAATAAGCAGAATTGTCAGTGTTAAATGTCAGGTTTCCCACTGAGAACATCCAGTAACAGACTCTCACAACCAGCCTGTCATAAGTATTGATTTCCTTCCCCTTCTCCCCCCCCCCCCCTTTTTTTTTTTCCTCCAGCAACCAGCTTTGAGTATCTTTTCACTGTCGCTGCATAATGATGTTGGGGAACCAAGAGGAATGTAATATGGTTGAGGAGTTTTCTTGTCTGTTGTAGCTAAGAATTTTCAAGGAACAATACCAGCCACAAAACTCCAAAACAGCTTCAAACAGTTTTGCTAAGACTTAAATGTACAAATGTGGCCAAAAAAAGCATCTCCTATTGTAACGTCAATTTGCAACTTTGAATATACTTGTATATGTGTTAGGCCAAATTTAGCTCTGGCATAAGCAGGTACAACTTCCTTGACTTGAACAAATTTGTGCCTGCGAATGCTATGGCTAAGCTTTCTCCTTATTTATAAGAACACTTTGGGAGCCCTGTTATTTTCATGTTGCCCTATGGGGATGTTAGTGTTTTTGCCATTCATTTAATGTTGTTGGTACCCAAAGTAAAATAGCCACAAAACAAGTGAGCCTTATGACAGGAGAGGTAAACATAAGGAATTCATTATGTCATAGTTTTAACTGGATGAATTTGGTATGGCTGTATAACTCACTTGTGGTTTGGCCAATAGTGAGCAGTGCTGGTTATCTCAAATGAGTGGCAATAAAACATTTCTACTCATACCACACCCGTGCGCTCTTTGTTTGCCATGTGTTACCAAACATTTTTTAGAAACGTTAAAAATGTAGAAACATTTCTGCTATTATTTTTCACTTCCTATAAAGATTAGGGAGCCTTAGCTGTTCTGAGTCTGATTGTACAAGAGAACAGTTATAACTAATAAAATGTAGAAATCCCCTAAAATAATGTTTTATATAACTGTGTTGTGATGTTCAAAACTGCCAGCTTAGAGTACTAAAAAATGTAGTCAGGTCCCAAAAAATCAGGAGATTATTTTTAAACGTTGGTTCTTTGCCTATTTGTTTTGAAATCTTTAGTATACACTCAGGTCATGTTTTCAACCTTTTCTCTGCAACCGTAATGGCCAGAAACTTAGTTTTTTAAATGAGAGCTGTGATTCTGAGGTAATAAAATCACTCCAGAAGCTGGGTCTTTAAGAAAAACCACCAATTTTGCAAGGTGAGACAGTAAAATCATTGGAATTGGCATCTCTGGACTCCTTGGGTACGTCCACACAGCAGGTGGGCAGGAACCTTCCAGCCCAGGGAGATGGATTCATGCGAGCTCCACTCAAGCAAGCCCACGAAAAATAGCAATGTGGGTGTGTGTGGCCGTGTGGGCTCTTACGCCCCCTCAGCCTTCGCAGTCTGAGCTTGGGTGGCTAGCCTGAGTGTCTGCCAGAGCTGCAGCCTCCACACAGGTAATTGTAGTGCACTGCCTTGAGCCCTGTCCTGACTGGGACGTTTGCTGCCAGCTGCCGTGTAGACCTACCCCTGCAGTCTAGTATCTCAGGATCTGCTGGGGCGAGAAGGAAGTTCCGTGTGTCCCATCAGAAATTCCTGGATCTTCCCTTCCCTATTATGTGAGATCTGTTTTTAGCCCTGATGGCTCACCAGATATCTGATGATAGTCTATCACTGATCCAGGGACTCCCTGTTGTAGTTGATGGGCCTTGGCGCAGTCTATTTTGGCAGGAGGGATTCATATTGGGGAGGAAAACAGGGCATCTTCTCTGGCAGGCCGTTTTTGTTTGCAGCTGCTCAGAGGCTATGCCTACCTTTGGAGTTGGGGTGTGATTCCCAATTCAAACGAACATACTTGCACTTGCTGTCATTGAGTTAGTGCTCTAAAAACAGCAGTGCAGTCATGGTGGTATGGCCTAGCGGCCCCAAATAAAAATTCACCCAGGCTGTGTGGGTAGGTACTTGGCGTGTGGTGTTGCTGTTCATTGAGGCCCATGTCATGTTGGTGTTTTTGGCATGCTAGCTCAATGAGCGTGAGTGCAAGTATGTCTAGTTGTGGTGGGAAATCACACCCCCAGCTACCAGTGTAGATCTAGCCAGAGGTTTGGAATGTCAGGATGAGTATTCCAGGGAAGATAAGTTGGTCTGAAGTAAATGATAAATGTACGATGCAGTTTAGCACATGACTCTGCAAATTTATTACATGGATATGACTTTCACGTAAGTGAAATACCAACATACAGTAGTTTTTATTCTTAGTTCTGTGTGCGGACAGTAATGTCAGACTGTGATCCCCATCCTGTCAAGAATTACTTTTGTTAGTAAATTACATAGGCATTAAACTTTTCCAATGAAGAAATTACCAGGGTGTTGATTTACTAGTGTACCTATGTTTTTAAGCTGTTTTTCAGCTAGTAGCATGTTTTTCTAATGAAAGGGGACTTTTTTTAATGAGGATAAACTTCAGCTACTCATAGTACTGCATGTATTAGAGAATTTACTTTGTTGCCCTGTTAGTTTTCTTGTTTTTTAGGACTGTGCATTTAATGCGTGATGTTTTCTTACTGGCTTGGGGTGTGCATGCCATGCCATGCCATCCAGAAAGGAAAATTTAAGCTGATGAAGGGCTACTATGAATTATCACTTAAATTCTCTTCTTCTTCTGCACCCTCCCAGGTTTTTATCACCACTCATAAAATAAATGGCATAGTAAGTTTTATGTATTATTAGCAGTAACATTCCTATTGTGTATGTGTGCATTTCTCATCTTTGCTGGATGAACTGCAGCCAGAGGACCCGTTTGCGGGAAACTAGTTGCAAATACCGTGTTATGGAGGGCAAAAACAAACCAAATTTTTATGTAGCTTCAGAAAGATGATTTGTGGTTTGCCTCTTGGTTAGAAACATATACCATAAAGACTAAGGATGACTAAATTGTTTTACTGCTTTTCTTCTTTTGCACCTGCCATACTTTGTGCTCTGAGCTATAAAAGCTTCTGTTAGATAGTCGGGTCTTTCTCTCTCTCTCACTGGTATTAGGGACGCTAGAATGGTGTTTTCACTGTACCGGAGTTGAGAGTGGCAGGCTGTGTGCTTTATAGGAATTTTCCAAAGTGCATTTGATCTCATCTGTAACTAACATGAGGTTCTATGTATGTTCTGAGATTCACCATGGCGGGTTTCTGAGACTCTCAGCAGAGGGGACAAAGGGAGCAAAAAGGAAAATCTGTGGGCCTTCCTCAGCGGGGATAACTGGTTGGACTCTGTGGGTGTGGAGCTGAAGACACTGTCAGCTGTAGAATTCTATGGAGCTTGCTTTGGCTTTCATGCTTCCCCGACTACAGAATTGCTCCCTGGCTTTAGAATTTATTTAACCCTTTAAATGCATTTTGAGGAATCCCTGTGTCGCTGTATTTCCATGATGCATATGCAGCAAGCAAAGAAGGATTTACCATGCCCCTGCTGCCCAGCTGTGCTAGTGCATTATTGATGTTGATCTTGGGTATGAGATTTCTGAAATGTTTCGGTTGTATCACAGTGCTATACCCTGGAGCTGTACCTGTGACCAACTGCTCGTAAAATGAAATACACAGGAAGGCCCGGTTTTTAGCTGAATCAGTTCACTTTTTTTGGTTTTAATCCTTTTTGGCTGGTTCCACCACAAATTATATCAATACATGACAGTGCAAAGGAGTGTGTAAATGGAATATCGGAGAAGTCAGCCTTAGTACCGAGTTTCCCAAAGCATTCTTAGCCCTGTCTCTTTGCACATGTCCATTTATCAAAGAGGTTCTTTTGTTACATGATGATTCTATACTGGGCAGTATGGCACATGTATATTTGGGCTGACTCTGTGATGCTGTTTGTATGCCAACTTATGAAACTGTTTCAGAGGTTGGCTAGAAAGTTATTGGGGAAGGGTGTTGGGAGAGTAGAGTTCAGCATGCCAAGGGATATGTGATGCTGAATGCATACAAAATAGAAAACTTCTAATTAAACACATACGCCTAGAGTAATCATCTATACAATAAAAAGTTCATTTCTGTATTTAAAAATCTAGTGGAAAAGTATATTCCTTGTCTTAAACCCGGCCAGGTAGAAACTTTTATCATGCAGCCTCTAAAAATAGTAGCTTGTGTGGTTATTTAAAAGAGTAAATGTAAATGTGCTCCTGACAGCTGGATTGACAGCTCTGGAAATTGAAGTCTCCTAGCCATAGAACTGGAGTAATATGGACAGTAGGAGTGCAGGCGTAACCCCCATTGCCACATGATATTCATTTCCCCCTGACCTGCTTAGTCCACATCTAACGAACCTTACCAACAAGGATGCTAGGTGTTCTTGGTGGGCTCTGCAATGTGAACAAGTCTCTAAGAACTAGACTAAAACCACTAACTCACTTTACACTAGCCACTGAATGACCCTCAGTTTGGTTACTATTTGGGCATGTGCCAGCCTAGGCTTAGTAGGAACTATGAGCCTAAATATGAAAGGCTCCTTAAAGTCATTGTCAGTTCCCCGAACCACCAGTTCCCCTGTAAATAAGCACTAAGAATAACAGACATTACTTGACTTTCTCTGTCATGTTCAGCATATATATAACTCTGCAATATATGAAGGTGAATTTCTTAACAAACCATAATATAGTTTATTTTCTTGCTTTCTTAAATAAGGCTGTGCTCTTATTTCAACCGTATCGCCTAGACACGCCAGAATATTTGCAACAAGGAGTGTGAATTGAATTGCCCTTCAAAGTCTGCTTGTGAGCACAAATGCTCTTAAATAGACTCTTGCAGTTGTCACGTTTTTAGTTTGGATTCTGAGAACCAGCATTCCTCCCTCCCTCCTAACCCGCCCCCCCCCCGCAGTCTTCAGAATATTGTAAGCTCAAACTAAAAATGAAGCTAAGTAAATTGCCTTCTACATTGAAGAATTTAGTCCAGACCTAGAGCTTGCCTGCATTACAGCACCTTCTAAAAGATGAGTGTATCAATTGCATTAAAATAGTTCTGCTATTGTTGTATTGAAGGTTTACTGTACACCACTGTGCATCAAAAGCTAACTTAAGAACTAGGTCAATTTTCAAAGAAACATCAAAAACATAAATGTGGGAAAGAGAAATTATAAGCATATGACATTGTTGGACAAATGTTTAACAGTACCTTTCAGAACACAGCAGTCAGGATACTTTGTTCCTATAAATAAGGTGAGATGTGCATGTTAGCAAAATTTTCTTGTGGCTGTAGTTTGGTTTCTTGAAAGAATGTTGGTGCGTGTGATTTGATGTGCGGTGTTTTTGTGGTGGTGGTATAAGAACGCTTTTGTTAGAAGAAAAGAATGTTTAGGTGGTGAGGAAAATATACTTTAAAGTTTGTCTAGATTAATTACTTTCAGCCAGCATGTCATGTGAAACTTTAATCTTCTGGACAGAAAAACTGGAAATTTTCTGAAACTTGGAAATTCCCAGGACAATATTTATATGCAGCCATGACATGAACTGTTTCCCAGTAGCTGTGGTAAAGCCGGCTAGTCTGCAAGTGGTGTGATTCAAGCCTAAAACGATGTGAATTGGCCATATTCCATGAATGAACAACATCCAGAGGCCAAGTATTGGGTAGGGCTCAACATGTTTTCACTGACTGTTAGGGTAGTGACTGTATAATACCACACTGCTTTTTCCATACTCTTTGCTAGATCATAAGAAAAGAAGAATATGTAAAAACCATAAAAGAAAGGAAACCTAAAGAACCTGAAGTCATTAAAATTCCTGTGGCATAGTAGCATTAGCAATTGCTGTGGAAATACAGACCATTATACATTCTGGGTGATTCTGCTTTGTTTAAGAGTGTGGGTGAAGGAGTGGGAGAGGGAACTGGCTCTTCAGTCTGCTTTTTCCTCTTCATGGAAATGGCTTGTTTTTTCTGTTAATATAATTTGAAAATTCTCTTGAATGGAATTAAATACTGTATACACTTTAAGCAAAAGTAAGTAAAATAGTTACGATAATGAAGAGTGACACACACAAAAATAAAATATGGTTATTCTGAAAAACAAGAGAGGTCTTGTAGTAGCAGTTGCTTCTGCCATAATATATCAGTGGCTACCTTCCTGTATTTGTTAAGCAAGCTTACATGCTTTCCAAGGATCCATTTCATGGATGGAGCAGAGTGTGGACTTCAAAGCTCTATAAAAACTATGGTTGTGAAAAGGCTTATTTCTTGGAGTAGTCTTTCAAAGTGAGAATATGTGCACCGTTCTTCAAAACGATAACAGGAAAAGGGGTGGGTGGGTGGGGGAAGGACTGAGGAAAGTTCTGGCCAGAATTTCTGGCCAGGAAGCAGAGACACAGCATAGCTTACAGATGTGACTTTTCCTTACTTTATTAAAATTCCTTGCTCAATGTTGGGAAAAGCAATTTTCGTCTGTTGTTACATGACGTGCAGGCTCAGTGCATGTATTTGTTTGCATGTTAGTTGATAACATGTTTCCAGCCTTTAAGAATTCTGATTTGGGAATTTTGCCCACTTTGTTTCTAACATGACTCAGTCATTCTCCAGACTGCAACTGCTAAAAAGTAAAACCAAATAATCTGTGCCATCTGAAAGTAGCTGGGAGTCCCTGTTTTCCAGGGATATAAAGCATGTATCTCTTAACTTGGAATTGAAGATGACAGGAGGAAAAGTCAAGGCAGTATCAGAATGGGATTATAAAGTCTGATTCCTCGTGACCTATGAGAGAGAACACGTTCATGGACCAGAACATTATTTCAGGACTAGTAAAGTTTTCCTAGGTCAGTGATCAGAAAGAGAGTTTTTTGGCACTGTAATATGGTATGTTCCGATAGAACAAAACCCTTTTGTCTTAAATAACGTCTGGGTAAAGCATGCCAGAATGACGTCACTCTGGGTGGGGATGGTATAGAAAAGGATGGAAGGGAAAAGGAGGGTTACCATTGGCTTGCTAAGAGGATGACTGACACATTTCTGTTGTATTTGCAAAATTAATATGTGCTTGTGGGCTTGTGAGTTAGTTTTTAAAATAAAATTAGGTTCACATGTTGCCAGCTGCTGTTTTTTATATATATTACTTTGGTTTTGTTTGTTAGGCTCCAAAAAATAAAAGGGAACATCAGCAGTGTCTTTTCTCTTTTCATTTCCCAAGCCAGATTGCTTTAGTGGGGATGTTACTCTGTCCCTTGGGGGGGGGGGAACAAATGCATGAAATAAATGTTTTGCAAATTCTTATCTATCCTGTACTGTAAATATATTTAAGATTTTTTTTTATGCACTTAAAGCCATAGCCTGCCACACCTCTTGTACGCAAGTCTTGTGGTTCTACACTATTAAAGCCCTTGCCAGGACCGATCTGCACTATAGCCTGCCTGCCACATACAAGAATATAGGTAGGAAAGACTTGCACAAAACTCTTGAGGAAAAATTCCAACCTCAGTAAGAATATTACCAACAAAATGATGATTCTCTCGGCCTCTTGGTCCTAGCTATTCTAAGTTGGTGCTTTTAAGAAAAGGAAGTATTGCATCTCTTCACCAAAGGGTTAATTACCCATTGTGTTAATGAGTGTGTTAAACAGGATTGGGGGGGCACTACCTTAATATGGAATGTGTAGATGTTCTTGACTTACGCACAAATGTATTTTGCTGATTTATGACATATGTTTGTTTTGGATTAATGAGCAAGTGCTAATTTTGTTCTGTTTAAATGTTTAAAAAAGTCTGGGAGAAGATATCTCTGGCACATTGTGAAAAATGTCTCTACTGCTTATCCCATCATCAGAATTAAATACTAAAGCTGTCTGACATAGACGTTTGGCAACTAAATCTCTCTGCTGTGTGAAAAAAAATTCTGGCTGCTACACTTGTCTGTATTTATTTTTAGCATTCTTAAAGATTGGGTTTCCAATTCTAATTATCTTTTTCCTTCTTACCCCCCTCCCCTTTTCTCTTGTAGGCAGTATTGGTGCTTCCTTCCAATGCCAGTCAATCCATCAAGACCACGTTTGTAATGATGATAGTGACAAGGTGAGCTCTGTGTAAATTTCCCCTTTAGGCAAGGTGCGTGTCATTCTTTTGCAGATTACATTGCTTTTACAGACCAGCAGGTGATTTCCAAAGCCAAAAGCTAACTTTATAGGAAATATCACTGGCCTTTTAAGAAGAATGTACATTTCACTCAAGGTGATCTTTTAGTTGATTAAGGAGACGCTAGTCTTGTAATCTATTTTCCCCCTGCTTCCATTCCCTCATTGTTCTCAATTTTTCTGGTTTACCATACTGACACCCACAGGTAATAATGGGTGGTGACTACCCTATTGGCTTGGTTATATACAGCAGTAATGTCTTATTACTGTCATTTTGTGACTTGTGAAGTTTGAGCTGGCTTAGCGCACACAGAAAAATATTCCATCTGTGCTGTAGGCTTTCTCAACCTATCTCATGTGTTGTGGAGACAGGAATTTATTTTTCACACTGCAGCTTCAAAATACCAGTCTCTACCTGATAGTAAGCAAGTGTTTTCCTAACCTTTTGGCAAGAGATCATGTTCACGAACTGGTTTGCTTTAAGTTAATAAAGATGTGCATTAGTATTTTTGTTAGAAATGTTTTGTGGGACTTGGATCTGTTATATAAATAATAGCTGCTTAAAGTACAAAGAGAAAAACTTCTCAGACTGGATCATTCTCAAGACTTTTTTTGCCTTAAAAAATTTTAATGTCCCTTTCAAATTAAATTAACTATAGGCCACTCACTACGTAGTGCGTGTAACTGCTATGTTGTCAAGCTTGTCAATACTGTATATAAGCTCCTGTTTGGATAGGACTGGGATGGGAGGCATATATACTAAATTCAGAATTTAATTAAATACAGAATTTGAGAGGAACATCCCAAATCTAGACTGGGGCCTGTTTTCTCAGCTGCGTGGTTTAAAGGATATCCTCTATTGTGGTGCTGTTCTGTGCAAGTGTAGACTCATAGGCTTACTAGCCAAGGCACTAACATGTAAAGTCCTGTCTATCTTGCTAGTTACATGGCCCTTAGCGTAATCTGAGTGCCTGAATCCTGGACCAGTCTTTAGGTGTGTGGTACAGGTGAACATCTTCAGAATCATGCAAATACTGGACAAAAATGCTCAGCAGTATATATCAGAATTATGGAAAGATTCCATTTGGTTCTGCAGTCAGGTATTAAAGTAAAATTAGCATGGTTATTTTCCTTGACCTCATTTTCAAAGGTTGTGAACTCCCTTTAAAGCTAAAAAAGAGACATTTTAGTCTAACAGTTCTTAAATTATGTTGATATCTTGTCTCCTCTTTGTTATAGATGGCTCTATCCATCATGCTGCTGGTGGTCTGTTTTCAGTGACAGCAGGAGAAGGGAGCATAAAGAGTGTTCCAACTTAGCCTTCTGCAGCTGGTTCATTTGATTTGTTCTGTAGGGAATCTTTATTGTCGTCTTTGGACCCAGTTCACCACTTGTGCAGCTTCAGAGGAACTGACAGGGCTGAAGGTCATTTAGAGAGATGGAATGACAAAAGAATGGTCCATAGAGGAATTGATGTAGAGAGGATGAAAAGGGGTGCTACTGGACTTGGAGATACTACTTTCAGCATCCAATATGTAGCCATTATTCACCAGTGAGCCTACTGATGTTGTTTCTGTGGGTAGACAATGTAACAGTGGTTCTTTAAATTGAATAGTTCCTCATGTCTGCCTTAACCCTGTTAGCTCACTCCTAGTCCTGGTGCGCTTGGCCTCAAGAGAATCTGTGGATGGGGAGCAGACAGTGGTAATAAAGTTCCCTTCCTGTGCACTGATGTCTAGTGGCTAAGATATAGAGCACTTCCTTTACATTGCCTCTTCCCATCTCCTACTGAAAGCGAGTCCCCCAGGAGTGACAGCCTCCTGGGAGATGGCCTAATCTGTAATAAGGAAGTGGAGACCAAATTGAAGGATTAAAACCTCCAGAGGTAGTTTAAAAACGTTAGATGGTTGTGTCTTGCTTTGAAGGTGCGTCGCAACTCAGAAAGGTGCATACCTATTTCCAAGTCACAATATGTGAGGTACCACCACAGAGTTCAGGGAAAATGCAAAAATGTCCTGGCTCTGTTTGTTTGAGGGGAGGAGGAAAAAGAGTAGTAAAGCATTCCTCCTCGCTGTGTTGCTCCTATGCAAGATAAGACCTCATACCTGTAGAAGTTGAGTAGAGTAGATCCGGTCCAAACAACAAGAAGAGTGCCGTTTTGGAAGCACTGTGGAGAAATGTTTTCTTCCTAATGACAATTGTACACAGTGGTGTCTTTGATTGTCCCTCCCATTTCTAAGAGCTCACATGGAACTGTCTGCCTTGTACTGTGTGTTAGAAATTGGTGATCATGTGGTAAAATGGCGGCTTGTTCAGGAAAATTATGAGGACCCTTTCAGAATGCACATCTGTGCTCTCTTCAAAAGTGTACTGCATCCTCCTTTTTATTTTAACAGGGAAAAATGGAGAGAAAGCACTGGTTCTCAGTTAATGGCATTGAGGAGTATGCATTAAATTTATATCTTTCCTTTGTTTTATAATCTTCCATAGAATTTTTTTATGGATGCAACCCCTGTATGTGATGCTTTCTTTAAAAAAAAAAAATCCTCCAAAACCAAAAATCCCACAGTGGTCACTTACATGCATTTGTACTTGAAGGTGTATGAAAAAAATGATAAAGTAATAATATAAGCAACTTCAAATTTTTTTTAAATCTGTTTAGATTCTGATCCAAATCTGATGTGAATGTTTGAAAATAAGTGGCCTGATTGCACCATCATTATGTGGCAGTAACTCCAGTTAATAGTGATGGGAATATCATCTGAATAAGGAATGCATGATCTGGCCTTAATTTAGAAGCAGAAATACTACTCATAGTCAACTAGATACAGAAAGTCTTTATTTTATTTTTTTTAAAAAGAGTCTTCCAGGATAGCCAGCCATCTCTTCAACTTCTGCTAACTGATGCACAGACGTTTCAGTAAAATTTTAAGCTGCCCAGTCTGTATGTGATCACGTCACAAGTCAATGCACTGTATGAGAAACTTAAGGTATGATAAATAACCAACCGACCACTAGTGTTGTACGTGTATTTTGCAGTAGCTTCTCCACAAATCTGGTATAAATTTCCTGGAAAGCAGGGATAGAGGAAATGTCATTTGAAATACATATTAAAGGAATGTTGCAAATTTAATGAAAACGATTCCCAGGCTTCCAGCTCCGTTACTTGATTTTGTTGATTTAGCACATAGGAATCTTGAATACATGTTCAGTCAGATCAGCAGGAAACTAAAGATCATAATTTTTTCAAGTATGGCCTCACTGCATTAAAAAAGTGAGTCATAGTCTAGAGCATTATTGGTAATATTAAGAATCTGTTTAACTTTACAGATTCAAAAAGAAGCATTTTTGCAACTTCTTCCCTTAAAACCTTTACTTGAATCTGTGATGTGCTATAATTTCCTTTTTATATGCAGCTTTAAAAGGACTATAATGGAGACAGGTCTTAAAATAATTGCTGTTTAGAGGGTGGTGGGGGTTTTGAAGTGTTATGTATGAATCATGCTAGTAATGTCTTTTGATTCTTAGAGACTAGTCATTCATATTTAAACTATTAATGTGCTATTCATTTAAGAATGATTGGTGTGATTTTGGACTAAGATGGAAAGTGTTGGTACTAAAGAAACACAATTCTGTAGTCTAAGCTGTTCTTTGATCAATGCATGTGGGGGGAAATACTGTGAAAAGGAACTTTTATTGCTACAAATGTCATTGTTTTTGTTTTAAAACCAAACAGTGGTTCCCCCTTGAAGGTAATACCCAAGCAAATCATTCTTCATAGTACATTTCAACCATATTCAATTTGTTAACGGCTATGAAAGCTGTGGAGTTTTCTCCTCTTGCCCATTATTCTGCCACTAGTATAATCACAAAAAAGATGCACCCAAGGTAAGAGTAAGTCTGTGGTCTCTGTACTTGCCAGATAGCTTGTATTAGTGCAAGAACAGGACCAATTTGACTTGAGGTTATGTTTTTTTCCTTTTCTTTGCAAGAGTTTGTGCTTTACAGTATGAAGCATATCATTAAAATGCAGCTTGTTATAATCATCATGTGTTTACTTAGATGATGTAGGATCCAGTCTTCAGAAATCCACTGTGGCCTGGCAGGTTGAGAGAGATTTACTCATGTCTGTTTGTGTAATGATGTGAAAATATTTAGACTAAGTATTTGGCAGTGATTATTAATTTATTTCTTATGTTTAATTCTTTAAGATTTTTACTTGTAAACAAACCACCCTCCAAATGTACAACTTATAATGTACAAATTCGATTTCTGGGAAATCTCCTAAAAGACCTGACCCTCCTATCAATACTCCACTCCACACGCAAACAAAAATAAACTGACCACCCAGGAGTAGTGAAAAAATGTTATGCTGTGAGAGCCATCCACTGGGTCTGCCTGCATTAAGCTCTGCAGAAACAGGCCCTAAGTAAGGGACAGATCACATGCACGCATATGAAAATCCCATTAGAGAAAGCTGTCTTAAAAGTTTCCCCTATATTACTTTATTGATAGGAACATAAGAACAGCCATATTGGGTCAGACCAATGGTCCATCTAGCCCAGTATCCTGTCTTCCAACAGTGGCCAATGCCACGTACTTCAGAGGGAATAAACAGAACAGGAAATCAAGTGGCCCATCCCAGTCACTGGCAAACAGCAATCCTTGCCTATCTTGGCTAATAGCCATTGATGGGCCTACCCTTCATGAACGTACCTAAGTTGTGGTTTTTTTAACCCCATTATAGCCTTGGCTTTCACCACATCCTCTGGCAAAGAGTTCCACAGGTTGACTGTGCGTTGTGTGAAGAAATACTCCCTTTTGTTTGTTTTAAACCTGCTGCCTATTAATTTCATTTGGTGAGGGAAAGAGGTGTTGGATAACTTTGCTTTCCTACAGACACACCCACTCAACCTTTTTTTTGCCCCTCCTGAGAATCCATAAAAGGCAGGGCAGTCTATGTGCTACGCTGTGCAGCTGCCTTTACACCTGCTTTGGTACATCTGCCCTACCTGAAGCATTAGTAGGGACGTGTTGCCTATGAGGTTTTTTCCTCTGTCTAGAGCTGCCTCCAGGACCTCCCCCCCCCCATCTCTTTTAGGGGGTATCCACAGCACAGAGGAAAGCTGCACAAAATTTACTGCAGCTTTGCACTGTATTGATGTTTTTGTGGCGTGACCCCTCTGGTGTCAGTTTGCAGCAAAAGGACCAAGCAGCAGCAAGAGATACGGCACAAAACCGTTTAGGCTCTTTATCCATTCTCCCCAGAGTCTTCCTGCCTCTGGGTGAAGATAGCAGCAAGTCTTTCCCACTGAGAAGAATGGAGAAGACCTTCAGAGTTAACATCCTGCTGAGGAGTCGAAGTCCAATGAGGACAACTGAAATGTTAGCATTTACTATGTCATGCTGTTTGTAGTGTAGTTGTAGCAGTGTTGATCCCAGGGTACCAGAGAGACAAGGTGGGTGAGGTAATTTTTTTTTATTGGGCCAGCTTCTCTTTGTGGGAGAGACGAGCTTTCGAGTTCACACAGAGCTCTGTCATCCACCACGTATGTCTGTCTCTGTCTCTCTCTCTCTCTCTTTCTTCCCCCCCCCCATTCATTTTGTTAGAAGCGTCTAGCCGCTTTGGGAGTATCAGGAGGGTAGTTCTACTCCCTCCTCTAACCTGACACCTAACTGAGACTTTTTAAATGCTAACATCAGGTAAGAGCTGTTCATATTTTTTTTCCAAAACAAGGATATGAATAACAATGCTATTTGGAAAATATTGCTACAATATTCAAGTCCCAGAAATATTCATAGTCAAACACTATAAAATTTAAGATGACAAGTAATAATTCCTGTTTTGAACATACACAGTAGTTTCAATCCTTTTTTCCAGTTAAATGTTTACATTAATATATTACTGGTTTGTTGTGAAATACATACTTTGAAAAATGCAGAAAGTTCTTCATGGTCAAGTTAGCAGTGGAACCTTAACTTTTGTCTTTCCTTATCTTATGTGGCTTTGACTGTCAGATTTTCATGCTATATTAGTGTACTTTTGTGCATCTTAATATATTCTAGTGCTTTATCTTGTATAGTTTTTAAATGTCCTCAGGAGTAATGCTTCTGTCGCTTTTTTTGGGGGGGGGGGAACCTTTCTTATTAGTTGTATATGTCTTACTGTTGGAAGGGATTATCCTTGTAACAAGTTATTCACACCAATTTTTCCCTTCCTTGATTTCATTCTGTTCTCCTGTTTACACCTTCTCATACCACCTAATGAATTTATCTCCCTCTTTGATGCTTACACCCTTCAAACATCTGAGATCTTGTGTCTCCCAAATGATACCTAATCTTTCAAACCCTCTTTGAGTGAGTCCTCCAGACCTTAAATAACTGTTGCTGCTTTCCCTGCACTTACTCCAGTGTGTCTCTTTGTGCTGTTGAGGCGCTCAAAGCTGATACAGTATTCTAGGGGCCATGTCTTCCTCCTCATGCATTTAAAAAACTGTGGAAATGGAGATTTCACCAGAAAAAGATCTGTCTTCTAATCTCAAGCAGATCCTCCATATTCTACGGGAGTGGAGTTAAGCTGACAGAACTGTGCATAGCTCAGGCTTTGAAAAGCCATTCAGGAATCCATTTCAGAATCATAATTTATCAATGGACCTACTTACTTATCTGTAAAATCAGAATAATGATACTTACCCACTTCCTGTGGGATGCACTGTGATCTGCTGATGAAAAGCAATATATAAATTCTCAGTATGATTCTTATTTTCTGCCTAGTATTCCCTTTTCCCCCAACTTGTCATTGTAAAAGCTCTTCCTGTTCTACTTAACTCATCCTCCTTTTTTTGCTCCTCATATATTTTTCCTGCAAGTCTTAATTGACTCTATAATCTATTTGGGTTTCCTGTTCCCTTTTCCATTTCCTATGCAGGTCTGGCAGATAGTACTCTGCTCTTTTGTTTATTGATTTGAATGTCTTGCATGCTGTAGTGAACTATTTACTACTGTTGTCATTTCAATTCTGGATATCCTCAAGGGTTTTTGTGTTTTTACTGGTCAGATTTTGCAAATTGTTACTAAAATGAAGTTTACACCAAAGATGTAAAAGCCGAAGAGTTTTAACGTTCACCTCTTACCTGTGACTTGGGTTGGTGGTTGTATCAATTGCTGGATACTAGTTTTGAGCCTTCATCAGATGGGAGTGTAATGGCCTTCAATAGGGGCGGGCTGGCTGGCAGTGTTTGCCAGATAATCCCTCTGTTACCAGGTGAGGATCCTACTGGAAAATGTTGTATGTTTCATTGATCCACTATTGGAAATGCTTTTCACCCTGTCTGAATATGAGGGAGATGAGAATGGCTCGAGAGAGAGAAGACCTAGGGTGTGAGCTTAGAGGAGCGTTGAGAATAGCTAAGAATAGATAGAAAGCTTGGGTTGTATTTCAAGTTTTCATTTTGAGTTCCTTTTTGAATAAAATCAACCCCTACGATGTGGTAATGTACAATGGGGCAGAGTTAACGTTGGGTTAACTGTAACAGAGGAGCGAGTTGTTGTGCCAGACTCTCTGAAAGATGGAGGTATGCAATGTTGCATAGATATATCTGCTTGGGGTTTTTTTAGTTGACTAATTAGTTTCTGAAGCTCCCCTCAATTTACCTATAATATAAAGTTTTTTATGCACAGGAAGTGGGGCAATAACTGACAGTGCTGTTGAGCCCCACTTCCGTGGCCCAGTCCTGTGGATTTTGAGCACATCAGATCAGTGGATATACGTAGTATGCAGGACTGAGTAACTTATTTCTTAAAACAAAACAAAAAAAAAAGAATTGGTGAAGAACAGAGGAAGAATTGTATAGAAAACCTGTGAAATAGTTCAGTTCCTACTAACTATGCAGGATAGTCTCCCCTCCCCTATATCCGTACTGATTTTTCATGGAACCAGGGCGGTAAAAATGTGGCAATAGAAGAGTAACATTTACAGATGTGAAAAGAAACCTTGAGGGAAGAAAAAACATTTGAGTGTCTTGAAAGAAATGATGGAAGACTGGGAAAATGAGATTGTGTCTATAACAGTAGCTTCTGGCACCTTATGTCTTCACTTGACTTATTAAGTGCTTTTTGATATTTCAGTACAGTGTAGAGCTGACCTATTACTGTCCCATAAAATGACTTGGGTCTGTAAATGAAAAGGCTGTTTTGTGCATCTTTCTAAATTAAATGACTGACCTGTGTCAAAAAGCAAAGGTTTCATTGCCTTGTGCTTTGAAAGGTGAAGACGGTTTTAAAATATTGTTTAGTAATATTCCTTTGGGGTGGGAGGATTAGGAAATCATTTTATATAGCTAGTGAAAATTACAGGTTTTTACTTTAGTCTGAAGCACATTCAACGTTTCTTGGTGTGTATTCTGTATGTGAGAGGCAGGATGTGTGTGTGTCTTGGTTTATTGATAGATAAAAACATTTTTATATTGTTGTACAATGCTTTCCGGAATAGGAACGAAGGGAAAATGATCAGTTGAGTCAGTGTTTCCCAGACTTTAGAAAGCAGAGCCACCTTTCAAAAATATTAAACTACTCTCATCCCTCAAATCTTAATTTATACATCATCTGCATCCTCTCAGGTAGTCCTTCAGGCCTCACAGTTTAGGGAGCACTGACTTAAATGTTCCTAAGTCTCATGGCTCTTTGCTGTGTTCTTCATACAGTGGCTTGACCTGGTAGTGACCATGCTGCAAATCAAAATGGTGTGATGCCAATGGACTGGAAGGGATGTCCCAACAAACCATCAAGTGAAATACTGCCCTGGGAGAAAGGGGAGCAAGAAAAGGGTGTGTTGCCATAGAAATTTGGCTAAATTGACTTAGCTTCATTTCACTATTCATACAATCAGAGCACAGTGAGATGTTTTGTTTTTGATATGATCAGGTACCTATTGGTTCAGTTCAAAACCCCATTGGTTGGTAGTCAGTAGAGGTTATCTCTTTATAAGGTAATGTCTGTTATCTTGCATAGCTTCCCTTTTTTCTTCAGGCAGCATTTTGAGATCTAGTTGTATGGGAGCTTTAATTTTGTTGACTTTATTCTGCCCTCTCCAAGAAATCCCACAGATACATGGGGAGGAGAAACAACAATTTTAATGTTTACACCTTAACTCCCTCTTTTCCCTCACTCCTCCTCCCAGATCAGGGTAGAGGTAAATAATTTGAATAGCTCCATGTAATAAAACGGTGGAATGGGGGGATCTGTAAATTGGAGAGGAGCAAGAAAATAACTTTTTGCTGTGAGATTTTTTTTTAATTACACCCAGAAAATGGCCACAGAACAGGAGCCCATCCAATACATTCACTATCCCTTCCACACAGTTACGTTTTTACAAATGATAGGGGTACCAGTTAGAGAAACGTGGAGAAAGCAATAGTCAGGCCACCGCTGAGTACTTGAAAAGAACCCTTTGCACTGCACCACAGAAGTCGGGTATTATGACGACTTTGGCTATCAGTGCCTTAACCAAATATTGTAATGCTATAATCCTTTGCATTTAGACACTAGATTGGCATTGCTTCCGTGATTTCTCCGCCCCCCCGCCCCAGATACAATGGAAGTGAATGAACAAGTAATTTGACTATACATATGGAATCGTGCTCTAACTGAAGTTTCTCTCCTTCTGAATCATCCCTAGCTCCTAGAGTCTCCATCACTGGCTATTTTTAAATCAGATTGGATGTTTTTTCTAAAAGATCTACTTTAAGAATTACTTTGGGTAAGTTATTTGGCCTGTGCTGTATGAGAGGTCAGATTAGATGGTCACAGTGGTCCCTTCTGGCCTTAGAATCTCTGAATAGCTAGGCCGGTCCATTGCTCAAGTCTCGTGAAGTAACTGTTACTGAATGGCCACAAAAGTTTAGGATTCTTTAGTGTGGTGGGTTAGCTGCAGGTGCCAGCTTTGTAATAGAAATCCTTGGATGACTTCAGTGGGTGTTAGGAAAATTTGAGGGCCTAATCTAACAGCGCAGGTCTTCCTTTCTGCTAAATTTGTCAACCTTGTGCAGAGCAAGAGATCTGGGCATTTCATGTTGTTGTATATTATTAATCATTGCTGGAATTAGGTTGGTAGAACAGGGGCAGTCCCACTCATTAGGCCTGATTCAACAAAACAAATATCCATTTTCCACAGTATCCCAGCTAATTTTTTCATTTTTGGAGGAAATGACCTGCAACATAGCATGGATGTTGGACATTTAGCAGAATATATCTTTATTCCTTATTGAGTGTAAAATAGGAGATAAAGATACCAAGGAAAAAGCTTTAATTTACTAAATCTTTTGGCTCCCAAATACATGTGGAGGATGTGAACTTCTAGAAAACATTTGGAAAAAACTAATTTGGACTCACTTAAATGTCTATGCATGAAGGGTTTAATGATTTTCTTCCTCTGTTACATTTACACACTTTCTGCTTTATAGAAATCTGTTTTCCTGAGGTCAGACTCAAGTTTTTGGAAGCCATTTCCTCTCTGTGATTGACAATAGATTTTGGTCAGAGCACCAAAATGTTAAGTCATTGTCCCACCTTTAAAAAAGACACACCAGCCTTCCTCCCCATTCTTTACTCCATTCACACTGAGGGGGTTAAGTGGTGGTTGTATTGCCTATTTCTGGCTAACCTTTGGTTTTGTAAGAAAGACCTGTAACCCTGTTGCTATTATCCTCTTCTGTGAATCAGGAGTGCCCATCCTGCAGTTCCCCTGCCACCAGGAAGATGTCATGCTACAGGGGTCAGAATAGCTAAGCAAGCAGCTGAAGCTATGCTAGGCCTTTAGGACAATAGTCAGGCAATTCAAATTACCCTGGGCCTCCAAAATGCGCCTGCCTATGCTATTGCACCAATACAGTGTATTGAAACAGTTTGCAGAAGAGAGATGCTCTCTGTTTACTGTTCTTGAGGGGTAGGAAGCATTGCATCTGCCAGACTTTCTTTCATCATGCATACTTAAGACTTTTGTGGTACCTTTTTTTAAAAAAAAAAAACTCAAACAAGGTCTCATTCTTTTGTCTCTTTAAAGGCAGTTGCTAGTTTTGTGCCTTGTATCAGAGATTCCTGATACACTGTGGATATTAATTCTTTTAATCAAGTTGGATACATGAAGTTGACAAGTGCAAAGTTGCCCACTGGTGCCACTTTTTTCCCAGTGCAGATTAAAATACTTTTAATACCTTTTAAAAGGTTTTTGAGGAAGGTGGATAAATATGCAGTTTTTTAAAAATACTATTCCATTCCTCGTGCTACAGGAAAAAATACACTAGTAGAAAAGCTTTTTTCCCCTCACCGCTGTGTGAAACTACCCTCTTCTACCAGGTGTCTACTGGCATCAGCGGCTGTAACTTGACACCACCCGTCCCTGTCCTAACATCATCTTTTAAAAAGTGGCTCTGTTTTTGAAGTGGCGTTGTTAAAAGGGTAGGGGATTCCGTGTGCGTCTCTCCATGACCTCGAACGGGTAGTGCCGATCCCTGCTTGCAGGCGCCTAGGAGAGCCGGGCGGCTGGCCCTGCCGCGCCGTGGCCCCGCTGTCTCCGCCGGTGGCACTGCTGTGGGTTGTTCCCGGGGAGCGGGGCGGAGCACGGGCTCGTGGCGGGGGGAGCTGTCGGGCCTCACGGGGCTGGTGTGTCCAGGTGGCCGCTGCTCCCTGGCAGGTGCAGTCCTTGGCTTTTCCAGGAGCCCCCTCCCCGGGGGGGGGGGGGGGGGCCCCCCCCCCCGGGGGGGGGGGGGGGGGGGGGAGACATCGGTGTGACTCGGCTCCGCCCCGCAGCGGGGCGGCGGGACAGCACCACGCACGGACCCGCCGGCGCAGGGTCTCGCGCCGCTCTTAGCGCGTGCGGCCTCCCCCCCGCGGGCGTGCTGCGCTGACGTCATCGGTACCCGCCCGCCCCGAGCGGAAACAAAGGGCGCTCCGCGGCGCTTGTGAGGAAGGGGGCGGGGCCGGGGCGGGGCCCGGGCGGCCCCGCCCCGAGCCGTGATTGGCGGGCGGGGGAGCCCGCGGCGGCGAGAGTGACGTCGCTGCTCTCGGCTGGCGCGGGGGGCGGGGCGGGCTGAGGCGGGGCGGCCGCCGTGTGGCTGCGGGCGGCGGCGGGGCGGGGGCGCCCCTGCGATGGCAGGAAGGAGGCGGGCGGACACTCCCGGAAGCGATCGCGCGGCGGGGGCAGGCGACGCAGGCCCGGCCGAGGCGGCGGCGGGGCCCGGCCCATTCGTGAGGCGGCGGCGCGTTGGCGGTAGCCGGGGGGCGGCCGGCGGCGGAGGAGGCGCGGCCGCAGGTACCGAGGGGGGCGGGCCCGGCCGGCCGGCGCTCCGGGGAGCCTGGCTGCCCGCTCGGCGGGGCGGCCGGGCCGTAGCCCGGGGATGGAGTCAGGTCTGGGGAGCCCGGCGAGGAGGCGGGGGCTGCGCAGCGGCCGGGCCCTGCTGGGCGCCCGGCGGGGGTCTCCGCGCCCTGGGCAGCGGCAGGAGCGCGGCGCTGTCCGGGAGAGCGGAGAGACCTGCCGCCCCGCCCCCGCTCCGGTACAACGGCTCCGGGTCCGCGCTCGGCCCCGGCCGCCGGGCGCTCAGCTGCGCTTTCACAGCGCGGGGCCTTGTCAGCGGCGGCTGCGGAAAGCGGGCGGGTGGGTGGGAAACAATGGGGGGAGGCAGGAGTGGGGGGCTGGCGTGCGGGCCAGGAGTCGCGGGCCAGGAGTCGCGTGGGAATGGCTCAGTTGTGCAGGTTTCCGTGGTCGCCTGCCTCTCGGTTTCCTGCAGATGCGTGTCTGTGCTCGTATAAAAGCCACATCTCGGGTCAGGGGTCTCGTTGATGTGGGAGTGCTCCATGTGACCCCGGAATGTCTCTCTCCCGTCCCAAAGAGCTGTGATGCAGTAGCGGCACAAGTGCGACTGACTTGATGTTTTACACTCACGTGGACTTTTAGAGGAGAAAGGTATAGTCCTCTGAGAAACGTGTGCGTTTATTTTAGGAGACTGATTTAAAATTGCTTCCATATAAACATGGATGTAACAGGGATATAAACATGCTTTAACTAATTGCTCTTAGCAGCGAGCAGACCATAATAACGATAACCTTTGTTATTTCCTGCTCATGCGTGTTTTAAAGCACAGTTCTGATATGAAACTCGACTACAAAAATAGCATTATGAGCTTACTGACTGGTCTGTGATGTCTAGATCAAATATGTGTCGGGATGGCAGAAATCAGTTTTTTTAAATTTTGTTATTTATTTTTAAGCTTTTTTTTCAGTTCAGCTTTTATCACAGTTACTATGAAATTATGGGGGATCAGGCAATTATTTGATAACAGTAGATGTTGAAATTAAAAAGTTAGTTTTATTTCCATTAAATAAAAACTGTCAGCTTATGTCAAAATATACAAAGTAAATGGCCTTAAATCAAACTCGAGTTCTCAAGCAGCATTTTTTTCATTATCTATAAATTTCCCTTATTGAGGGGGAAAAATTGTGTGCACGTGCATAGTGAAATCATGTTATCAACGTTTACCAATTAAAAAAGATCTAATCCTTCCAAGCCTAAATATTCTGTTTATGTACACCAATGTTTTTGGTATCTTCCAGTTCAGCAAACTCACTCTGGGATGGGAAAGTCAGGTTTTTTTTTTCTGCCTCCTATATCTTCAGTAATAAAGATTCAACATGCCAGATTCTTTTCCCGGTTATATCTGTGCAATCTTATTCTCTTCATTAGTTTGTACAGGAGCAAGAATATGACCATTTAATTAAGATTTAACATTTCTCTTTGTATAGCAGGCAGAATATAGTCCAGCATTCTTTTCTGTTGCCCTAATTGCTTTGTGGGGCTAACGAGTGCAAATTAGTAAAGCTTTTTCATCAGTAAAGTAAGCATTGCTGCCACCATAAGAGATCACTTCTCTGTTTTAGAGGCAACAGCTGCTTTTAGGGCTACCAGCTAGGGCTAAGGTTCTTCAGTGGAAGGGGAATATCCAAGAGGGTAGGAATCGGGCAACAGGTACAAGGGACAGAGTAGGAAGAAGTGGTTCAGACTGCAGAACATGGGCACTAGGTAGAGAAAAACAACTGGTGGAAGAGAAGGTGAGAAACAGAAAAGCAATGTGATTAAATCTTTCTCTAAGGAGAAAACATCTGCTGCATTTGATAATTAAGATGGAATACATAAGTGGAAAATTAGTAGCAGGAAAGCAATGTGATCAGTTGTAGTTGCCATATGGATGTTGCCTGATCATGAATGGGGATTGTGCTTGGACAGGAAGGAGGGCCTGTTGTAGAGACTTGATTGAAGTCTTGATTTAATCATCTTTCTAAAAGATACAGCTTTGCCCCATATCTTCTACTTGAGCCAGAGTATCTGGCCAGTGTTATGCAGGAGGTCAGACTGCTTCCTACGGGATTATAATGGTCCCTTCTGGCCTTAAAAATCTATAAGAACTCTTAATAAAGAGAGGGTTCACACTGAATGGAAGTTTGAGAACCTTTACCTTACAAAGTGCCTTTTTTTCCTCTGATTGTGGATGAGATTCCTATGATTTTTTTTTTTGAGGCACTGTTTAAAACTATAAGTAATAAAAATCAAAATCACTGTCACCTCCCAACAATGGAGACCCCACTGTTTACAATATATGGGTTTTCATTAAAAACTGCAGGCTGACCAGCTTTTCCTCTGCAGCTGTGTTGATGCAGTGATGTAGGAGCTGCTGCCTCTAAGCCATACATTTTTCTTTCCCTGGGAGATAGCTACCCAAGTGGGATAAGTGTCATTGGCCTTAGTGCTCATTTATAAAGCTTGTGGATGGGCTTATCTAAAAATGTTTTCATGTACCTTACAGACGACTTTGCCTGTAACTTCACTTTGAATTACAGAAGTTAAGTGACTTGTAACTGCTGTAAGAAAACGCTTTAGGAATTATATAGATTCTGTGCATAAAAGTATCTTAAAACAGTATAAAAGTTGTAGTTAGGCACACATGTTGGGAAATAACACCTGGCTCCTATGTATCGCTTTTCATCCTTTGCTGTCAAAGGAGGGTTAAAGTTGAAGCTTCTACAGTATTCTACAGAAGTCTCCAGTCCCATGACAGTACTGTTTTAAGTATGTTTTGCCCACATAATATATATTAGTATTAAAACTTTGTTTTTGTTTAGTGCTTTTTATCAGTAGATCTCAAAGTGCTTTAAAAATAAGTTTAGTATCATTGTCCTGTGTGAGTTAAGAGGGAAGTGATTCTGGGATCTTTGGGTGTGAGTATATGTGGGATTGATGGAGGATTTGTCATTTAATCAGTCTCCTGCAAGCATTTTTCTGTTTCCAGATGCAGGAGAGTGAACCATCTTTTAAAGTAATCTTCACTTTCTGGAGGACCCAGGTTGTGAATTAAGATTAGGGAAATGGGGTTTCTCATTGACAGTCTCTCACATAAGTGCAAACACAGTTCTGCTTTCCCTTCGGGCAGTAGGTAACTATGCAACTACTATATTCTGCTTTAATAGGTTTTCCAGTTCCACAATTTTCCTTTTAGTATTTGTTTTTTGTCCATCTTGGATGCTGTTCTGGGGATTTACAAGTTACATAATTTGCATTTATAATTACAGGCTCCTTGTGTCTGCAGACAAGACCAGCATCCTACCACTAACACCATCTGTGGTGACTTTATAGGTTTTGTTCTGAGACTCAGTAAAGCATGGTATTTTACTTGCAAACAAAGAAGGCAAATGTAACACACACACAGTTATTTTCAGAGCATCTGAAATGGGTGTTACTAAACTACGGCCCAGATTTCCTTGGGCTGGCTCCTTTGTAGAGATTACCTGCAGGGTCAGAATCCTCCTTCCTACTGAGCTGGAGTTTGCAATGACACATAACGGTCCTATTCTTGTTACTCCATTCCTCCTTCTGTAATAGGACGTGTTCATATCAAATGTAGTGTTAAATATCAGTGCCGTGGCTATCATAATGCTTAGTTTTGTAAGACACAGCTTTCTTTTGGTAACTTATTCAAGTGAGATGGCTGTGCTCCCTATTCGTGTTTTGGTTCCCCCTCCTCCCCTGGAAATTTTTGGAAGTGCCCCACCTAATTTTGTAGTTTACTTTTAAACTGATGGGCAGATGTCCCTAATTCTACATCTTTTTTTAGTCTCATCTACGTTTACAAGACTCTTGTTGGGATGATAACACATTTGTGTGCAAAACTGACACTGGTTAAGAGCTGAAGTAAAGTAAAGTATACAGAGGTGTTTGTGTAAGGAGAATTTAGAGTTTTACTGTAGGAAAAGGTTCCAAAAAAGATGATCTGTTCAATACAATTTATTTAGTTTATTATCTTAGTCAAATTTACCTTTTTTTTTTAGAAAAAGGAAAACACTGACCATTTTGTGAGAATTGCTCACAGTCTCTTAGAAGTGTCTTTGGTACAGAAGCCTGCCATTTATTTTGAGGGTGTATATAGGACAATTCCAATGTTTGGTAACTTTTACTGAAATACTCTACCTTATTGCTTGAAGTTGTTTGCATGTTTTGTCCCTAGGTATAGCAGTGAGTCAGATTTGATAAACTTTTAATTTTCTGATGTTTTATTGCGGTTTCTTGCTTCTAAAATACCATTATAACAATCTACTTTTACCACCGTTTAATTTTAACTTTTATTCACCTTGTCAAAAGGGTGTTTGATACAGAAGGGTGTAGATGAGTTGGGATTATGAAAGTTCCCGTGTTTGGGATGTTTCTGCTATTCAAAGAAGTCCTAAAACTGATAATGTGGTTGTTTTTTTTCCAGCAAGTGTACCAACATGCTTATTAGCCCCATGCTATGGTCTACTAAAAATAAACATCTTGAAGCATAAATATGAATGTTTTTTGGAATTAACCTGTACAGGAGGGCCATTTTAGATGTTTATATTGGTTTACAAACAACAGTTTCCAGTAGGTAAGATGACATGATTTTGACCACTAAATTTAGGGGGGAAATTGATGCTTTCTTATCTATATTTATTTATTTGGATTTATACAGTATTTTAAAACAAGGACAAGATGTGCTCATTTAAAAGTACAACAAAAACTGATATCCAAATATAACAGTGCAATATAATTCCATCTCCAGCAGTTCAAATTCCTGGGGAAAATGTTCAGCTTTGCCGTGTGCTATCAAGGTCCCCAAGTTTTATTATGGACAAGGTTGTGTGGTGTAAATGCAAAAGCTAGAGGCCTCACAGAGAATACCTAGTCAATAACTCCTTCCTTTTAGAGCTTCATCTTAAAAATCTCTTCTGACCTTCACTGGGATGGGTGGCACAGAGAGAGGTAGGGTCAAAACCAACACCTTAAACTTATCAGCACTAGAGCTTATGGTATTACCAGTTGAGCAAATGTTTATAGATTCCAAGGCCAGAAGGGACCATTGTAATCAAATCTGACCATCTGTATAACACAGAACTGCCCAAAAATAATTCCTAGAGTAGATCTTTTAGCAAAACATTCAACCTTGATTTAAAAAATGTTGAGTGATGGAGAATCCACCATGGTAAATTGTTCCAAGGGTTAATTACTCACTGTTTAAAATTTATTTCCAGTGTGGATTTGTCTACTTCAGCTTCCAGCCATTGAATCATGTTATACCTTTCTCTGCTAGGTTTAAGATCCCATTATTAAATATTTGTTCCCAATGCAGATACTGTAGGATCAAGTCAGTCCTTGCTCCTGTTTGTTAAACTAAATAGGTGGAGATCTTTGAGTCTCTCACTATAAAACATATTTTCTAATCCTTTCATCATTTTCATGGCTCTTCTCTGAAACCTTTCCAATTTATCAGCATCCTTCTTGAATTGTGGGCAGAGAACGGGACACAGTATTTCAGTAGCAGCTGCACCAGTGCCAAACTGGTAAAAAAAAAAAACCAGTTGCTTCTACTCGAGATTCCCTTGTTGTTCAAACTTTTTGCATAATGCTTGTAACAAGGTACTCTCCTTTCCAAGTCGACAGTTACATTCTGCACCAGTTTCAGTTTCCTGAGAGGTTTAAGGTGTAGTCTTATATAAAGCGCATTGTAATGTCTTACCTGGAGGTAATAAAGGTATGCATCAGTAAACAATGATCACAACCTCCTGGCAATACATAAGTGATAAGCTAACCTGATTGTGTAACAACTGGATGTCCAGTCAGACCCTTAAATTGTAAACGTGACCAATAAATGGCATACCTCACTCTCTTTCAAAAGGCCCGGTAGTAATCTTGGCTTACCTTCTGGCTGCTTTACCCAGTTAATCAGCATCCCTGCAGTCCAGTTGAGATTAAGCCATGTCTTGGAGTCACCCGAAGACTGAGTAAAGCCATTCAGTGATTTGGCCAGGTCAGATGAAATGGAGACACAAAGTAGCATGTCATAAGCATTCTGAAGACACCACATACCCTCTTGTCAATTCTCCCAGTGCCTTGGCCCTCTCAGTATATGAACCAAAAAAGTGACAAAATCACATCCTGTGAAACTCCGCATGAGCTTTTTCTATATATGTGGCATTATACATTGGGCAGGTTGTGCAAAAACCATCAAGTCCATTCCCAGACAGCTTTGTCTGAAACCAATGTTTAATGCATATCCTGTGTGAACTCGTTGTGGTACTTAAATAAATTTTTTTTAAACTATTCCAAATTTGTGATTTGATATTGCCAGTAATTTACAGGGGAAAAGGCTCAATTTTATTTTAATGTGAAATGTAAACTTTTTGGTTTATTTATATGTTGTTTCAGTTTGTTTATTGGATTGTGCAATCCATTATTATTTCACTGGCATTGATAATTGTGCTGGAGGTAATTTCAGGATTTTCTTCCCTCCCTCAGACTTTCAAGGGTGTATATCAGTTTGACTTTCTGACCTCTCACTCCAGGTAATAAGTTAGAATTAAAAACAGAAAATCGAAGTAAACTCTATCTCTTCCTTCCAAACCTCCCCCCCCACGTTCTGCCCCTCTTTCTCTTAGGTTTCTGTTTTCCTTTTGTAGGTTGCGTGTTTTTCTTTCCTATATTCCCATATTAGCTTAGTTCCTTTCCATCATCTTTCTTTTTTATTGTTTGAGGAGACTTTCCTTTTATTTCAGGAGTCATTGGGGTTCTTCCTGTGGAATGACTGTTCCCATCTCGGTGTCATGAGATTAGTCTCACTAATTAGTGTTGTGCCCGTTTGTGCTTCTTTATCATATATAGAGGGGCCTGAAAGTGTGTGTTAAGTGGTTGAATGTTAAATACGGTCTTATCTTGATTTTGGAGGATTTATTTTGGATCTGAGGTGTGAGCAAACGTAGGCTTTCTTACACCTTAATTGAAGTGTATGAGTATAAGCCTAGAGAAGAAGGTAAGCTTCAACTTAACTACTTTCACACATGCTGAAGTATGGCTTGCCTTGTCTTGAATGGCATTTAGAAGCTGTTGCGTCAAGCTAGCTAAGGTGACCTAACATTACACATTTAAATCTTAGTCTAGCCAAAGCCTAAGGGAGGAAAGGACACCAACTACCACGAAAGCCCTGCCCGTTCTCTCTCCATCCCCATTTCATCCTTCTTCACAGAAGGATGATGTCTGTGCTTCTTGCATAAAACTTCTGTATTCTTGAACACCAGTTGGGAGTGGATAGGTTTCTGCTTTGGCCTCAGATGCCAGTAGATCATTCTAAGCAAGTTGCTTTTTCTGGTGCGTTCTGCTGAGTTTTTCTATTAACAGGTGCTTTTCTTCATGGCAGTGATGCTCCAGTTACAGCAGCTCTTTAAAAACACTCACGATTGACTGAAAATAAAGGGTGGAAAAGGGAGTGGAGTTGAGCACTCTCAACATCTCCATGTTGTTGGCATCCTCAGGACCAGTAGACTGGTGCTGCTGGGACTGCCTTTCACCCTGAATGGAAGAAGCAAAGTAGTGGGGCAATTGACAAGCCCCCTCACCTGATCTCACAGCTAGAAGCTTGGCTTTACAGCACAGAAAGCTTTTCTCTCAGCTTGACTCCCAGGGCTACAGTATTCAGTGTCGTCAGCCTTTGTCTCTGCCTAAAGTGATACTTGCTTTGGCCAGGGCCAAACTCAAGTTACTGCTTTCAGAACTCCCCTACTTCCCAGCTCATACCACCTCCAGACATCTTGCTCCTGATAGCTCCCTTGGTTTTTTCCCCTGTTGGCGTCTCCCATCCACTCAATGATCGTGTCTGCACAGGATATTTCCGTCTGAGCTACACCATTATATCCACCCCTCACTGCTGAAATCATTTTGTCCTGACTTTCTCATGGGCTCCTTCAGCAGACTCCTGAACTGCAGTTCTCATCCCTTTCCCAGAGCCTTTCACCTCAGCCTTGTGTCTGGCCCCTTCAGCTCCCTCCATTTCTAATAGTCCCCTCCATGATCTAGAAGGTAGAAGAAGTGAGAGCAAGTTATCTGGAAGGGGATGGTAAGCATGGACAGCGCAGCTCCTAGTCTGGGTTTTCTCCGTTGAAGACAAGATCTCCTTCTGCCCACTCTGCCCAGTTATTTTCTTAGAAGCCTTGGCTATGAATAGATTGCTTTTGGTTAAAGCTCCTATGTGCTGAGTACTTTAACAATTTGGCTCCAGTATTTGAAATCTGGCCCATAAAGTCTAATAGAGCTGCAAGTGCTTATTTAAAGAGATTTCAACTTGGGCACTGAGTTTTTTTGGTTCCGTGGTGTGTGCGCATGAATTTATTGGTAAGGTTGGCATTAGAGTTTATATAACCTTAGCTTATGATGTCCTTCATCTTTATTGCTTAGTGATGTGCTTAATGGTATGTCTTGTCTTCACTTGCACTTGGTGTCCTTAACTCTTCAGTTACTGAAGGTTTTCGGGTAGAAATATTTTTTCTCAACTCTGAAATTTAAAAATGAAGCGTGCATAAAAATGTGTGCATGGTACATACAGTTTTTTTATATAGTGCTAATCTCCAAGCATTTTTCATAGAAAACTTTTGTTAGATCTGGGGTTTT
Organism: Mesoclemmys tuberculata; assembly: GCA_007922155.1. Taxonomy (NCBI): domain Eukaryota; kingdom Metazoa; phylum Chordata; order Testudines; family Chelidae; genus Mesoclemmys; species Mesoclemmys tuberculata. The sequence continues at coordinate 3,370,669 of ML675650.1, read as the reverse complement.
CTGTGATGGCAGGCTTTTCTTGAGCTCTGCAGGACAAGGGTAAGCTTTGCTGTTTCTGCCTTTGAGTTTGAGATAAATTTCTGTGGGGTGTACCTTCTTCATACAGAAAAAAGGAAGCTGGAGTCATGAAAGGGCAGTCTGAACCATTAAATGTAAATGGCACAGTGGGGAAAGAGGGAGAGGAGGTGCTCATCAAGACAAACAGAGAAGTTCTATGGGGATGAATGGATGGGCATTGGAGGAAGCAGTGCTTGTGAAGATAGGCGCCTAGACAACATTAGGTTTGACACCAGAATGTCTGCTTAGCAGAGCATTTTAGCGCCTCTTCTGGGAAGGCACATTCTACTGCAGGGTTTTTCCCTATTTGGCCCAGGTCCTCTCTTCAGTCCAGGTTCCATTCCACCCTCAGACAATTACCAGTAGTTCTAATCTCCAGGCCCAAATACTGAGCCAAAGCTCTGTTTCAACTCTGTAGCTCTTAAATGCTGTGTTCTTAACTAGTGCAAGTGCGCAAATTTAATTAGCTGCTTACATTTGTAACAACGTAAGCATTTAAAGATGCTATCTGAGCTTTTGCTTTTAGGTACGAGTCTGTGTTTGTGATGGACCTGGGAGAAGTGTGGAAGGACACAAGACTGGGGCCTTAGGTCTAGAGTCTCAATTATGGTAAGGTTGCACCAAAGGGTTCTTGCCTACTGCAGATTAAACTGTTTTTGAGCATTCCCTCACCCTTGATTGTTTTCCCACAACTTGCTGCACTCCAGGTCCAGCCTAACTACAGCAACACAGGGCCTTAGACCCTTATAGAAAGCAAAATCTCAACTGGTATCAACATACGGATGGCCATACTGGGTCAGATCAGTGGTCCCTCTAGGCCAGTATCCTGTTTTCTGACAGTAGCCAATACCAGATGTTTCAGGGAATTAACAGACCAGGTAACCATCAAGTGACCCAACCCATCCCATTTCTAGCTTCTGGCAAACGGCAATCCCTGTCCATCTGTCTAAAAGCCATTGATAGACCTATCCTCCATGAGCTTATCTAGTTCTTTTTTTGGATCCCGTTATAAGGTTGGCTATCACAACATCCTCCGGCAAGGAGTTCCACAGGTTGACTGTGCATTGTGTGAATAAATACTTCCTTTTTTTCATTTTAGACCTGCTGCCTATTAATTTCATCTGGTGACCCTAGTTCTTGTGTTATGAGACGGAGTAAATAGCACTTCCTATTTACTTTCTCTACACCAGTCATGATTTTATAGACCCCTATCATATCCCCACCTAGTCATCTCTTTTCTAAGTTGAAAAGTCCCAGTCTTACTAATCTCTCATATGGAAGCTCTTCCATACCCCTAATAATTTTTGTTGTCTTTTTCTGTGTCTTTTCCAATTCTAATACATCTTTTTTGAGATGGGGGACCAGATCTGCATGCAATATTCAACATGTGGGCGCACCAGGGATTTATAAACAGGCAATATGATATTTTCTGTCTTAGAGATACATTTGGTAGGGTATGTCTATACTGATTCTGCTGCGTCGGGCTCCACAGATTGACCCAGGGGATCTGTTAACCAGTCAGTGATCCAGGAGAGGATCTTTACTCTTATCTCATGACAGCTTACTTTGCTTAAGAGCCTTTGATAAGGGACCTTGTTAAAGGCTTTCTGAAAATCTAAGTACACTATATCCACTGGATCACCTTTGTCCACATGCTCATTGACCTCTTCAAAGAATTCTAGTAGATTGGTGAGGCATGATTTCCCTTTACAAAACCATGTTGACTCTTCTCCCAACAAATCATGTTCATCTATATGTCTGATAATTCTGTGTCAGTGCATGAGAATGCAAGATGAAGAGGATCCAAGGGGCCATGAAGGTTTGAGAGGCTGGGATTCCCAGACTGCCTAGTTCCCCCTCCTCACTAATGCTATAGAGGAGGAGAGGCTTTCACTCTCTCTCTGCCCGTGTCACTCTGTACATCTGTTAGGTTTGTAGGATAAACTTAAGAGGTTGAAAAATTTACTTGACTTCCCTTAGCCTGAGAATAGATCTGACGTGCCAGAGTGTTTAAAAAAAAAAGTGTTCAATCACACCCCCTCACAAAGCACTTCTCTTCCTGAAACTTAGAGGACCTGCAGGTGATCCCTTTTTCAGGTTGTGATCTTCCTATTCAGTGCTGATCCACTTCTGCTGTACTTAGTTTTGTCAAAGCCCGTTTTTTTTACTTTAAAAAAGTGACTGATATCTTTCCCCACATTTCTAGCTCTCTTTTTACTTAGGCATTGCTGTAGTGTCTTGGTTAAAGTTGTCACTTTGTTTAGGTAAAACAGTTATGTTGTTTGCCTCCGCACAAGCTGTGTGGGAGTGGTAAAACCATTTCAGGCTGCAGCCAATGATTAGCATGTTTGCAGTGGTTATTTCACTCATTGACAAAAATAATTCTAGGAGTTACTGAGGGCAATGGGCGTGACCAAAAAGCAAACTTAGAAGAAGACTAGGACAGATTTAAAAAAAATCATTCAGGTTAGCATGCTAAGTCTTTAATGTGTAGGCCGTTACCTACAGCTGATGAACTCCAAAAAGAGTGAAACCATTTAATGTAGGTCCTGTAGTACTGGCCTGGAGAGCTGCTTTCCAGATAGGCTCCGTTTACATAAGGAAACACTACCATGTTTAAACTTGAATTTTTTTAGCAATAGAGTTGGGTAGCATGATGCTGGCTGACTGTGCAGTCAGTGTAGACAAGATCAGGTCTTGTTCAGCATAGTGTACAGTCTAACCATGCCTGCCAGGCACTCTGACGATTACTTGTCCTCATCTACGCTGGCTCAAGTGTTCAGCATCCCGTTAGCCCACTTGAGTGTGAAAATTTGTTTAAAAATAAAATGTCTCTATGTAGACGAAGTGTAGTGTGGTGGGGGTGAGGAGAGAAACAAGGGAAAAGAATATGAGGGGGAGAGGGTAGGAAAAAAGGAAAGGAAAGAGCAGTATGAAAACAGGAAAAAGACACCTAACCCCTTGGTAGTTGAGACTCATTGGCGGCTTCTTATACTGGTCAACTCCTCAGTCTGTTCTGTCAGTCCAAATGTAAATGCAGTCTGTGAAAATAGCTGCATTGGTAGCAGTATGCCAGCAGAAGTTATGTCGGTAAAACTTTCTGGTGTAGACAAACCCTTATTCCACATGGGAATAAGCACCTTTATGCTGGTGTAACTTGTCCATCCTAGGGGTTGTATTAGTGTAATTATATAGATTAAAAAACACACCTAACTAAAATACTTACATTACAAATCCTCTGTGTAGACCGGGCCTTAGTAATTTGCATTCTATCAGGCTGCTGATCAGCATATTTGCCCATCCTGCCAGTCTACAGTTTAAAGATACAAGGAGTCGAAAACAGATTAGAACAGTTCTCAAAATTTAATTCCACCGTATTCTTTTGAAACCTAAATAGCTGTAAAGCACCTTATTGGACTTGCATCAAACTTCCTTCTTTCCCTTAGAAAAAGAAAATGTACCTGTTAGGAAAGATGTGCAGTGTAAACTCAGTGAGAGACATTTTACTATTATGGACCTCTCAGCTTCACCTTAACAGCACCCCGGGTAACCCTTGCAATAAGTGATGTTTCTGAATAAGTGATCTGCTCTGTTAACTGAAAGCAAACCTATTACACCCCATCCAGGATCCTACAGGTTATGCTTTTGCTGCACTCCCTGACTCCCTTCCAGGCTTTGTACCCGCTAATAACCTGCACCTTATGCCTGGATGTTCAATGCTCTTCCGTTTAGACTCTGTACCTGATCATTTTGAAACATTATCTCTAATACAAATTTTAAATCTGTTGAGGTAATTTAGTTTTTAATATTGACAAAGTTACCAGGGAATGATATCAGGAATACTTCGTGGTAAACTATTTTCAACCTTAACAGAGAAATGGCCATACTCTCCATAATAAATTATAAATTTTATCTGTAAATTGTTGAAATTTAACTTTCTCCTTGCATACCAGAATTGGAGTTCAGGATCCTATGTTTACCTAAGAGCTGCTGTTACCACCATCTCCTCTCTATTAATTTAGTTGGTGGTGATATAAAAAACCTGAACACTTGAACTCAGATCTTGGTAGGTAGGTAACTTGGAGGTGAGCTGTCATGAAACGCTAAATATACTTATTACACCAAAATACATTTTGGTAATTTTTGCTGTATAGCTTTTAAACCTGTAGTTCCTTTAAACAGAGAAATAGTTTGTAAGTATTTAATGGTGAGAAGTCAAGTATTGCTTCATAGCAAAATGTTTAATTTTAAATATGCAGGAAGTTCTTACAGAAGCTGCCGTTCTTGTTTTCAGACTTTCTTACATTATACCATCTACAGAATACTGAAATTGATTTAAATGGTTCAAGACTGAGACAATAAATTGAGATTTAAAGTAGCAAACTGAGCTACTGTTTATAAAAACAGACTGCATTCCTTTATTGTCAATCTTGGGTTTTATTAGGAAGCAGTGTTTTTTAACAGATGTTTTTAAGGAGGTATGTTGATTGTTCTTTTCTTACTGTGATTTGGATAATTTATGGAAAATACTAGGTAACAATCTCTAATTGGAAAAATCCACCTTGATGTAACATTAAAATAAAAACATTTTACCTTTTGTTTCTGTTTAGCAGTATTGAAATTGGTTTGATTCATTTCTTTGAAAAAAATAAGGAATGCAAAATGTTTTTATATTTCAAAAGTTTTGAATTGCTGTTTGCATGCAGCAATTTGTATTTAAAAGGAATCCATTCAGTATTCCTTCTTTGACATGCAAATAACATTGAAATTCAGTTTGAAGAACTTTGATGAGATTGCTATGCTTTTCTTTAATTCTTATAAGTTGCTTTAGCATTACAAAAATAGTTGCTTCTGATGTAATGCATGTATTGCATCTTTATACGTAGTGTTGTTTTTGTTGTATGAATATATACGTGGAAAATTTTTACATGCATAACCTCCGCAATTACAATTTGCTGGTTCTCTTTTGTAGTTGAAGATATTCATGCATTATAGTGTGCTGAATGGAAAGCTAAATTTTTAAATTAAAAAAAAAATTTACAGTTCGTGTTGTCTTTCTGCATGTGATGAAATGTAATTAAATATTCTAATTTTTAATGTAAAATAACTGACAGCCAGGCAACAAGTTTTTTAAAATGTTAAAAGGTTATTACATATTTGAAACTGCCCTGACCTCTGCACTAAAAGACTAGTTATCTTTTAATTTTACAGTAAACTCTTTAAAAAGTTTATTTGGCATTGAATTATAGTTGAATCTGAACATGCAGTTCAGTATGACTTGCAACTTATGAAAAGAATTGGCACTATTAAAGCAATAGCAATGCCAACGGAAAGCTAGATAGTATCAAGGTTTAATAAGTGACACAATTTGTATTCACCAGTGTGTTCTGATAGTGGGTGAGATGAAAGGATGCACTCCATTTTTACCTTTTTGGAATGCCTTTTTGCTGTAGGAGTTTGGTGTTGTGGGTCTGTCTTTGTTGAATATTTTTGTGAGATCTGTATGTTCCAGTATATTAAAATGCTAAATTGTCATTTTTATGAGCATTTGAACATGCAATGTTAGAGCCAGCCAGAAGAGGACACCAGTCCTTACGCTTATGATGCAAAGTGTCAGTAAATCTTTTTTTATGCTTTTTCTTTGCAAGTCCTGCATTTGTACATGGGAGTTGTCATTCTCTTGCTGCCTGAGCATAAGCCCCAGCACAGATGGAGGAAGCCATTGATTGGGGCTTGATTGTTTCTGCACTAATATTAATCAACCCGATTTGAGCAGCCAGTCCTTTGTTAGAACTGTAGAGTACTGTTCCCAATGATAGGTAGTCTCATCATCTGGTAATGGCCAACAGAAGTGCTAAGTGGATTGGGAAAGGAAAAAAGTTCAGAATTTGCAGGAGTCACAAGTAGGGACTTCCTCTGTAAAGCCTGCATTGATAAATCATATGGAACCTAAGCCTATGCCCTACAAGTCTTGCAGCTTCGCTGCTGCAGTGTAGATACTTACTACAGCAACAGAAGGGATTTTTTCATCGCTCTAAAAAATCCACCACCCCTCAGAAGGTGGCTAGGTTGATAGAAGAATTCTTCCATCAACCTAGTTGCATCTACAGTGGTGGTAAGGTTGACCTAACTACGTTGCACAGGGCATGAAACTTTTTTGCAGCCTTGAGCTGTATAGCTAGGTTGACCTATGTTTGTCAGTTTGTACCTTTATGGTCATCCTTTTTACAAGACAATGATACATTTTGTACAAAGTATGCCATGTGAGGTATCATTTGAAAACTCACAATTTGCTGAATGTTGTTGTCCTTGTAAAATGTGTGGCAACATTGTATGTAAAATTATAAAATTCTACTGTATAAGACGTGTTCCAACTATGGGGGACATAAGAATGGCCATACTGGGTCAGACCATTGGTCCATGTAACCCAGTACCTTGTCTTCCCACAGTGGCCAGTGCCAGGCACTTCAGAGGGAATGAGGTTGGAGAACTGAGGGGACGCAGCTGAATTGATGAAGTGTTCTGTAGTTGGAATGCTGGTTTCCTCAAATACGATGGGCTATCTGTCCTCATTTATGGATAAAGTAAGCGCCTGTGTCATGTGATGTGATGTCTCTCATAACTCCAAAGGCGAGGAATGAGTGGACTCTGATCCTGATTTTGCCCTCTGCTTCTTCCCCTTTTCTGCAAGAGCTCTAGGATCATGTCTTGCAAAAGAATAGTGCTTATTTTGTGTCAGTCTACTGAAAGTGTTCCCAGTGGAATGAAAACCAGGAAGGAGGCCAGATATTCCTCTTGTGAGGGCACTTCGTCTTCTGAATAAGTTCTTTCTGTGCACCCTTTGATTGAAAGAATAGTTGCAATGGGCTGGGCCACTCTAGGTTTCTTTATCATTCTTCCTAGAAGTCTCCACACAAATTTACAAGTCACGTGTCTTTCCATAACTTTTGGTTGTCTCACTCCTACGGTTGACTAGACAATGGCATCAAATCCAAGTCTTCTGACTTACCCCCTCGCATTCTGTGTCTCCTTCCAGGATATTGAAGACGTAGTCAGAAGAAACATTTGCTCTATGAGATCCCCACCAGCTCACTCTCCAGTGGCTGCCATAAGTCCAGTCTGATGATCCCTCTGTTCCAAAAGCCTGCATCTTTTCACAGGAAAACTCTCCAAGAGCCTTATTGCAGTAAACCACCTCTATGACATCTAATAACCAGCATCTTATATGGTACTTCACAGGCCTTCTGGAGCTATCCCAGGTGTTAGGGTGAAAATTTGATCAACTCACTCTTGTTCTTCCCTTCCAGCCCCCTCAGTGGTTTGTGTTGGCTCCTGTGCCTGTTCCTTTCTCAGACAGTCCTATGTCAGACACAAGCCCAATCAGGCAGAATCCCAGCAATGCTCCGATTGTAAACCATACTGTCGCTGCTGCTGCTCCTCAACAGCCAAAGTCCTGATGGGATTCAGGAGGAGATGTTCCTGTCCCTTTCAGCTGAAAGAGGATTACCTTTGTATTTAGGCTCTCTTGGTGGTTGGGGAGGAGTATGTTAGAGTTTTTTTTTCTTCAGTGGGTCCCCATCTCCTCCAAATCCCTCAACTTTCCTAGTTTTATTCTTCACCTACGGAAACTGAACAATTTGCCTTTTGCTGTCAGTCAGCACTCAGAAAATGGGAGCCGTCTTCCCCTTCTCCTCTAGTGGAGACTGAGTGTTTGTTCCGGGAGTATGGTGGTGGAGGAGTGAGTATGTGTCTCGTCAGTTTGGACCTCGAGGTGGCTTAATCAGTTAGTAAAATACCAGAAGTTGAGCATACAGGTGTCTCAGCTTCACTTAGCAGCCATAAATCCAGTCGGATTACCTTGTGTCTGTCGTCCTGAAGGAAGCATAGTGATAATAGTTATAAGCCTAGAAATAGTCACTTTATTCAGACTCCTCAACTTGCAATTTTATTCTCTGCCACAACAGCCTGGCTTTTAAATTTAAGTTTATTGCATATATTTGCCTTCTCAGTAGCTCCTTTTAAGGCTTATTTAGGGCTAGAATTTTGAGAGCATATTAAAAGGAAATGTCTGGTTTTTATTTATAGATCTCAAGAGCTTTTCATCTGTCACGCTGAGATTTAATATGATTGCACTTTTTTCCTTTCCCACCCACAATACAGGAAAAATAAGCAGTAACATTAATAAGTGCATTGTTCTACAACAAAAATAACCTTTATCTAATTCAGTTTGTAGAAAATGTGAATATATTTAAAGGCCCTGGTAGTGCATGCTGGCATTGTGTTAGGTAGGTGACTGATAGAAAGGGCTGACCTTTGTTCTTTGTGGTAGGTCGGGGAAGTGGCAGCTTATGTGCAGCAAAGGGGAAACATTAAAGAAAGACATGAAAAATAAGAGCATTGAGTTACATTATGTAGAATAAAAATAAATAAATGGGGCATATAAACCCTCATGCTTCAGGACATAAATTCCGTAAGGTCCTACTTAATTTGTGATGTTGTGGAAATTGCAGATCCCGTAATATTAGGCTTTGACCCCGATTTTAATTAGCTTTCTTTGCACAGTCCACAGTTTTGCATACATTTTGAGGTTTGCCACACACTTTTGCCCCATTATTACTGTAGAACCCCATTTATCTGAGCTCATAGGGGCTGGGGCTGTTAGCTCTGTTCACAGCAGGGCTCCCACTGTCAGCCCCATGCATTAATGACTACTATAGTTGCAGCAAAAGGTCTGGTTATAAATAAATAAATAAAAATTAGCAGGCATAAAATAATACTTGAAAATACTGTTTCAGCAATTTTTTTAAAACAAATAGATCTTCTCTAGCTTTTCCAAATTACTGCAATTAATAAAGGTTCATTATTGCTTTTCTGTGATTTCCATGTCTTGTCTGCAACTCAGCCACAATTATTTGACAATCATCCCTCGATTCAAGTAGGGTCTTACTCATAAGGAAAGCTTCTTCCTAACCTCATTAGCAGTTGGCTTATTTCAAAATTGTCCAGTACTCATTGCTCTAAAGCACCTGGCTCTTGTCACTGTCAGAGACAGAATAGACAGATCCCTGGACTGGTGTGATCCAGTATGACACTACTAATTAATTGCTACTTATCCATAGGGAATGGCCTTATTTTAACAGATTTTTTTCTTGAGTTAATCTTCACAAATATTTTGCTGTGTGTAGTGGCATTATAGCCATCTTGGTCCCAGGATATTAAGGAGACAAGGTAGGGTAAGGCAATATCTTTTATTGAACTAAATTCTGCTGGTGAGACAGACAAGCTTTCAAGTAGTTGACTGTAGAGGTGTTAATTCCCCACTTCACCTAGTATATAGATGTGACATTGAGTATCTTTCCCAGACCTGAAGAGGAATTTTGTGCAAGTTTGAAATATTTTGCTAGCAGACTATTGTTTTCCTACAATATTGTTTTCAAAGACTAGTTTGTGAAAAAACTTTATCACTTCTCAATTAATATTTTCCCTCTGGGCCAGAAAACTGCCTTTCCTCATCATTCTCTTATTGCCCTTCTTTATTGATCACAAGATCAGAAAACTTTGCAGAACTATCCCTGGCATTAATACGAGTAGTTTGATTTGTTTATAGACTAGTTTTTCTCCTGAGCCACGTGAGCTTGACTCATTTGTTGCAGAATTAGGCACATTGACCAACACTAACCAGCTGCCAACACAGTATTCTCTTGCCAAGAGGTAAAGGTGCACTCAGGTGTGAATCATAGACACTTTGATGAAAAAGACCTATTTAGGAGGGTTCTGAATGCTCTTCTGAGTATGTGATCGTAGAGGCCAATGTGTCTAGATTAAGGGATTTAAACAGTTAGGGTTCTTGCTGAACTCACGTTGCATTCTGTTTCCCCACTCATCCCGTCCTCAAACTCAGGAGTACAGTGGCAGAAAAGGGGTACTTCACTAGTAGTAACACAGACCTCACTGGGCCATCATGGTGGGTTTCTGGATGTTCATATATAGTGGCCAAGAGAAGCCATGATGCCATCATTTTCAAAAATATCTGGATTTATCAAAAAGGTTCTTTGTTCCCCACTATGGTTTTGGGTGACCTCACATAACCACTTTTGCTATGGTTCAGGAAGCCAAGTACACACGTCATCTTTTCAGCTGTATGCTGTGCGGATGAGGTTGGTTTGCTTCTTGGGACACAGACGCCTGCTCCTTCATCAGGTTTGTTATACAGACATTTTTCCTTATCTGTATGTCACAGCTGCCCCATTTAGAGTGTTTAAGGTACTTCTAGCCTCCCCCCACTGGCACAGACAGTGGCGCATGGACATGCGGAGTCTCATTTTCTGCTGTATGGATGGAAAAGCCAGAGGTTCCATTTGGGGTTCGTAAAGGGTATCCAAGGGAAAGCCAATGTTCTATGAAGCACTCATTGCTGAAGTGGGACTTAGTGCTAAGATCAAAGGGAGGGAAGTCCTGATTTGGCTCGGGGTGTGCACTGTGACACCCCTTTTTTCTCTCTGTAATCTATAACATTAGCAGCAACAAAATGAAGATCTTCAGGTTCTAGGAGTGAACACTTTGTGGCAGAACATTGCTTTCCCTGTGGAGATGTTTTCACTCGTCATGACAGTTCAATGATGAATGTGTAGTGATTGAAATATTTGCCTGTTGCAGTTTTGCATAATATATGTAAAAGCAAAAATGGTGTTCCACAGTGGAGTTAGGTGCCAGCAGGTTGTGCCCCTTCTAAATTCAACTGGCCAGATATGCTGTTGCACTTGAGGCTGTTGGTTCTGTTGCACAGCCTTACTATCAGTGTGCTGTGTAAGTTAAAAATACTGGGCACATCATTTCAAACTGGTAGCAGCGAATTGAGGATGAATCATATAGATCTGCAAACTAAATAGTATCAGATTTTTTATGAAGTTATTTCTTGTTACATTGTTGCTGCTTTCTCTGATTTATATGTATGCTTTATTAATTATCCCATTGGCTTAATTTGTATGGTATGGTAATGGCATATAGTGATGGAGCAGTAATTAGTAATTACAGCTATGAAGTATGTCTTTGTACTTTGGTGGACTTCAGCTGTTTATGTGCTAGATTCTCATGATTTATTAACTTGTATTAATTATGTTGAAGGAGTACAGCAAATCAGATCCCTTTAAGGAGAACAGGAATCATACTGTATGCTAGTCTTTCAGAATTCACTTTGTATAATAATCATGGAAGCCAGTTGCAATGTCCAGTTGGGATAACAGATTTGGCTATAGAGGCAGTAGGGATTGTATAGTAAGAGGACATAGCATATGATGTGCAGATTCCAGTGTTCTTTGCCTCATTGATCATTTCTGTGATGTGTTGGAATGTCTTTGGAATGGGCATAAGGAAGCGGGAGAGTTGGGGCAGTCCAGTATGTGGCAGTGGTCTGAGTCAGTGGTGTGTTTTAGACAAGCGATGGAGGAACAGGTGCAGGGCCTTGCTGTGGGACAGTTGTGCTCTCATTTTCTTCAGCCTTTACATCCTCATTATATTTCTCTATGGAATTCAGTCCTCAAGTCTGATTTCCCTCTTGTTCCTGAAATAGTCCAGCATGTGTTATCTTCCTGTCTGAACCGATCCTGTTTACATAACGTAAGTAGTTTCTGTCTTGTCCTCCCTGACTTGCAGCATTCTGGCAGACCCATTTCATTTCCCCTGGATGTCCAGGAAAAGTTCTTGTCTGTTTGTTCTTCTTTTTTTTTTTTTCCTTGATATCTGCTCAGTGAACCACCACTTGGCATCTTGTGCCTAATATCCGCCACGCTTTTCCCTGCTCCAGGAATTTTTTGGTGCGGTACTGGTCAGTACAGTGACAGAGACCATAGCATGTTAACTGTAGCACTGACTTGTCAATATTTTGAAATACCAAGGAATGCAATAAAAGCAACCATTTCAGTCCATTTTCAGTTCACACGCCTTCCAGAAGATGTTAAATTAGTGATTGATAAAATTAGATTTCACACACACAAGTAGTAAGTGGAGGCTATAAAGGTAGGTGTGGGGAAGGATTACTGGGAGTGTGGCCAGTGGAACGGGAGGTTTTTGAGTCTCAGAAAGGGAAATGGACATTCTTTGAAAGTACAGAGGGGTAGGCTGTTAAGCTTACACTAGTGGCTTGTATCAGAGGCCCAGCTCTGGGAATGACTTGACTGTGAGAACTTCTATGGGAGTGAACTGAAATATGCATGGCCTCAGATTTGATTGGCATGCTAGATAACTGGCTTTTGTAAATGATTTTCAAACACAGCTTCAAGGCCGAAGGGAAAATAAGGGCTAAGATTAATTGGTATCCTCTGAAGAAATCTAGCATGACTTTGGTGTCTGGCAGCAGGTAGGAATGGTAGTGCACTTATATCTTCAACCCTCGTGACCTGTGTTGTACTGTAGTTTGCTATCAAATTATACCTGACTGTTTTTCATGCATTAATTAGTAATGTAAGGATGAAATATTATTGTTGGTGGATAACAGCATGCTAATTAGGTGCCCCAGTCAGGGATGGGGCTGATGGATAAAATAATAATGCAGATGCTTTGTCCATGGTGTTCATAGTGGTTTTGTGCAGTAAAATTCTCTTGTTTACAGTTTGTACATTATAGTATGCAACTTTTTATTGTGGTGGCTGACTCTGCAGGGATAGGCACTGGAGATGATGTTCTGGATTCTAATGAAAACTTTTGCCCACTGCAAAATGACATCTATTCATTTAACACTCAAGCAACAGAAGCATTGCTGTTTGAGATTGCTCCCTGACTCTACATGTATGTATTTACGGTTATGTTCATATAGATCTTCTCTCTCAAATTCTTCCAGACTAAATCTCACTTTAGTTTATACTTACATTTTTTTGTTTTTCCATTGTGGTGGATGTTCACAACTTTCTAATTTAATAACATCTGCAGATCTTATTGTGTATTTACTTTTTTCTCCAGATTAATAAGGATATTTAATCAAACCACTACTAACATCAATCCCCCTCATACTCCACTGTACATCCCCTGGCATTTTTCACACTGCCAGCCAAATGAAAGCTTAGTAGGTGGTTTGAGGAGCTTAGTTATGGTAGTTTTTTTAAATCAGTCAAAATGATCCAAATCAGTTGTTCCTGATTTGATTCCCCTCCTCCCCCTCCAGTCTCTGGTAGCTCCTTGGTTCTCCATGAAACTTCTTAAAGACTTGCCAGTGATGCTGTAAGTAGAAAACTGATTCTTTAGGACCTGCATCATCCAGATTGGCTGATTCGTGTATGTTCTGATCTACCCAGTGTTGATTTAGCTGCTCTTCCCTAGTGGCTCATTTTACAGGGGCAATCTTTCTTGATGGTTGAATACATTTTCTATACATTTTGGATTGAAGACTAATTTTTAAAAGCAATTAATTCTTTTTAGTCATCTGTCAGTCAGTAATTGCATCCTCTTGCTTATTTGGCCTGTTTGGCTAGTATTAGATTGTTACGCCTTGTTTTTGGTTTTGTGTGGTTAGACTCCTTTTTATCCTTAACTACACCTTTAAAATGTAGGATGATCTTTAGCCGTATACTTCCCTTGCTGCCCACCCACGTCCCATCCCCCAAAAAAGAAAGTTTCCTGACTTTTCCAGGTTCTTGATCCTCCAGGCTGACATCTTTTCACCTGCTATTAATCTTTATTCTAAGCTGTTAGCCACTGGTTCCCAGCCAACAGGATCAGGCCTGCATGTCATGGTTCTGTTGCCAGGAAGTGGGACCATCAAAGGTAGGCATGGAGGAGAAGTAAAAATAAAATAACTTTTACTTTAGAAAAAGTACCTTACTGCTCTGGAACTTCTTGAATGAGAAAAGTGAAATTACGGTGTAGAACCATACTTGGATTGATTACACTGGACAACAAATTTTTTCAAAAATGTTGCTTCCTCAGAAATGTTTTTGATTATGCTAGTCCACTTGAAGCCGAACACCAATATAATTTTAGACTACTTATATCATGTAGGAATTTGGAGAAACAAGAAATTGACTTTTATTGAATGTAATGCATTTGATCGCATAATGGTGCTGATTCTTTTCAGTAGTTCAGCTGAGCTTAAAAGGTTTTGTTGATGATTTTCATTTGTACTCAGTGTCTGAGGCTTCTCGTTTAAGTGTCCAACAATAATCGGCCAGCATTGATGGATTCCAGTTGCCCTGATACCGTTTTTCCATGATCGCAATGGCCTGGTGAAACCTTTCACCATGCTCATCACTGATTGCACCAAGATTTGCAGGGCAGAAGTCTAAATGCAAATGCAGAAAATGAATCTTTAGTGACATGTTGCACTTCATGGTTTTGTATGCTTGAAGCATGTTGTCAGCCAGCTGCACATAGTTTGGTGCTCTGTAGTTGCCAAGGAAATTTTCAACAACATCCTTTAATGCCTTCCATGCGATTTTCCCTGGCCCTACTAGAAGTTTTTCAAATTGCCTGTCATTGATGATCTGTTTAATTTGTGGACCAACAAAAATGCCTTCCTTAATCTTGGCATCAGTTATTCTGGGAAACATCTGTCCCAGATATCGAAATTCTTCACCTTCCTTGTTCATTGCTTTCACAAAATTTTTCATCAGACTGAGTTTTATGTGAAGAGGAGGCAAAAATACCTTTGTCTGGTCTACAAGTGGTTTATGTGCCACACTTTTCTGCCCTGGAACCAACTGCTTATGGAGTGGCCAGTCCTTTTTAATGTAATGAGACTCTTTAGCATGGCTGTGCCATTGGCAAATGAAGCAGTACTTGGTGTATCTGAGCTGCATTCCTAGTAGCAGCGTGACTCCTTTCAGATCACTACAGTTGTAGTTGCTGTACTGTATGTGTTTCAACAAAACTTCCATGCTTCTGTAGGTTTCTTTCATGTATATTGCATAGCTGATTGGCATTGAAGGGTGGACATTGCCATTGTGTAACAACACAGCTTTCAGGCTTAACACTGACAAATCAATAAAAAGACGCCATCGTTGTGGGTCTTGCTGGCAACCAAAAGCAATGAACAGCCCATCAGTGTCAGTGCAGAAACACAGATTATCACCCTGACCAAAGAATTGTGTCAAATCTTCTTGGCGGCTGCAAAAGACAAATTTTCATGCCTGGTGACAGTAGACCCCATCCTTGCAGTTTTGAACCCAGTAATTCTGCTTTTGCCTTTAACAAACCCAAGTCCCTGACCAGGTCATTTACCTCAGATTGAGTTATCAAATGAGGTTCACTCGACGTAAATGGTTCAAAATCTGGATCAGTGTTTTTTTCCATTCATGGCTCGTGCATCACGGCATCTTCATCTGCCTCCTCTAGGCTCTGTATCTTTGGTGGCTTCGGTACTGGAAGGCTGTCGTCATGCGGCAGAGGTCTCATGGCTGAAGGGAGATTGGGGTATTCAATGGATTTCTTGTTTTTAGCAGAGAACCCAGACACATTGGTCAGACAGAAGTAACAATCTGTCAAATGATCCTTCTGCTCTTGCCATATCATCGGGACAGCGAACGGCATTGACTTCCGAGTACCTCTGAGCCAAGCTCTAAGATCGACAGTGCATGTTGCGCAACAAATGTGGGGGGCCCAGGCTTTGTCCTGATCACCAATTTTACAGCCAAAGTAGAGCTCATACGCTTTCTTAATAAGTGCAGTCTTGCTCTGTCTTTGAGGTTTAAGTGTATATTCGCCACAAACGTAACAGAACGTATCGCGGCTGTTGCGAGATTTGTGAGACATTTTGGTATTACAGATCCTTCTGAAAATACAATTGCTTTATTATTGTGAGTACACACAATATGCTATGTGCCTAGAGCATCAACATGAATGCAAACTGATATAAACGCAATGCATAGAATGGTGTGTGCGAAGTGCTTTTATAGCCTTTCTGAAACCTGTCCTGCCAGCATCCACCCTGCCTAAGCCTTAGCATTCCCACTGCATGTTGTGTGGCCTGCACTAAGTGCAGTGTCACTGCGTACCCAGGCATGCTTGGACACAAGATAGAAAGCTTTTCAGCTTACGTTGTGGGCAACATTTTAATAGACTTAAATTATTAATTGAAATAACAAATATAGGCAATTTAAAAAAAAACGGTACATGATAGGGAAATTTCATGGTGATTTTCGTGATCAGCAGCCCAAAATCCATAAGATATATCCAAAAGTATTCAGGAAGAAAAATCTTCGTTGTCCAGTGTTATTTGTGCTGGCTTTCTTTCTCTGTTTTCCATTTCTAGCATCGGCTTTTTTTATCTGTGGACCAGTGAGCCACTTGTCATGAATCTGCGTTCTTTGCTAGTTAATCAGACATGACTTGGGCCACTTGACGCTTAACTTTCTGCGTGCCATTCTTAATGGAATGCTCTTCCCTTACAGCTCTAACAAATGTTGATCTTTCTGCAGTCTGATTGATTCAAATGTTTCTTCCAGGTATCTTTATAAATCTGCAGGGAAGCTGTAAAGCACTAGAATGAAAATTCTAGCCTCAAAATTGACCTTTCTGTTCACTCCCTGTGAAGTATCTGACACTGGGTAGGGTTGGAAGACGGGATTACTGGGCTAGCTGGACCATGGGTCTGACCCAGTAAGTCTGTTCTTATGAAAACTCTTCTGAAAAGAATAGTATACCGAAAAATCTCCTGACAAAGGTGACTATTTGTCTTAAAGCACTTTCAGATACTTCCTTGCTTTCTTGTGTGTTACAGAACACCTGGTTTAAGAACCATGTAATATAAAATAATCTGAGTGAACCAGGCTGGTGATGGAAGATAGAACAGCATGTGAGATGCGTGAAGGTGGATCTGTAGAGTTATGCAGTACCATTGTCTGTTAAAGCCATGACCTGTTCCAAGAATAAAAAATAGCATTTAAAGACCTGATAGAATCATTAATTTCCATAAAATCTTTTGGGAGGAAAAGGGAATAACTTTGCCTGAGGATTCATTGAATTAGGTCAAGGATAAATCCTCACCAGTCTGGCCCATGGCAAAACTATTTGTGGAGTGGAGAGGGAAAACTTGCTTTTAACTTTGTTTTTTTTAAAACTGCATAGTGAAGAAAAACGTCTTGACACCAAAAATCTTTAGTTCCTCCCATAGCAACTAGGAAACTCCAGGTAAGCCTAAAGTCCGGCGTGCGCCTCATTGCTTGAGTATCATATTGGTTTTGCCCTTACTGCCACAGAATAGAAGTTTTGTTGTCACTTCCTGCTCATCCTCTTACATTACAGCTTTTTATCTTAGCCTTGCTGATATTTAATAAAAAAGTAATTGTACAAATAAGACATGTAATTCAAAGATCAGTCTGGTCAGCTGTCGTTGTAGTAGGATGTGACAGAACTGAATGCCTGAATTCGTTCTCTAGTGTGCCTTTCAGTGGCACACTTTTTAAAATCTTAACTTAGTTCTTAGTCAAAGCGGGACCAGCGGGACGCTTGTACATTCAGAAGGTGGAAATGGTGGAGTGTTGAGTTCTCTGTGTAATACAGCTTACATTTGTTTAAATTAGTTTGTGTCTGAGGGGTATTACAGTATTTGAGACTAAACCAAAGGTGAATGGAGGTTTTCAACGAGGGGGACATTTTAACAGTTCTGGAAAGAGCTGTGAGAAAGAACAGAAGAATTATTATAAGAGGAGGAGCAGACATCCTGTAAATTGTTACCTGTTGAGAGTTTTCCTGGATCACCTTGATTTCTCTGGGGTGGGTCCCAAACTGAAAATACTTTCTGGCTGATGGAACATCTGTGTCAGGATTTGTCCCAGCAGGAGAACCTTGTAAAGATGGCAACTTGAGGAAGCAAAGCAAATACAGTGAAGGGCGGTAATGTGATTACAGATGCAAATGGAAGGCGCATATGAGTTTGTTCTCTGATTGAACCACTTTTGAATTCAAGACAAAACATGTTCCTTGTGCCAACAGGAATTAAAAGTTCTGCAGAAGCAGCACCCTTAACCCATGTGGGAAAGGATGTACATTTCATTGTTCTGTAGTGAATACCTCAGACCAACAAAATATCAGGATTAATAGGTTCTGAAGGAGTCCCATCTAATCCTTTCTAGCCAGCATAAGATTTCCTCACTGCATGATCCTGAATTAGAATGAGCTGTTCATGAGGAACTCCCTATCCCTCCCATTAAAAAAAACTGATAAAAAGAAAACTTGGGTAAAATTGAAGGCAAGGGGACAGAGGAAGGACAGAAGAGAGTAGCTTTAATATTTTGATGGCTACTAAGTCAGCTGCCAATCTTTTTATTAATTTAGTAGTTTGATAAGATCAACTTTTTCCCCACTGCTGCCCCCAAACGTTCAGATTACGTTAAACTTCTTAAAAGAGCTCTGTTTACAGTATTTCCAGATGATGTTGAATATCTGTGAACACAAGACACTCACTGCGCTAACTTTCTGTCTGAAGTACTGATATCTTTTTTTAAATTCAGATTTAGTGCTTCTAATTTTGAATAGAAAAATCGGAGTTTGGAATATTTAGGTATTAATCTCTCAAAAGCATCTGGTTGTCTCTAAATCTTCATAAGCAAGTCAAGTTTGTTAGTGTAGTTTTTTTTATACAGTTTAATTACCAAAACCTGCTAGGTCATGTGTTCTGCTGGTGTGCAGTACACTTTATGGCTGGGCAGTAAGACTAAAGCACAAATACCTTCAGCTATTCAGTAACTGACATAAATCCAGATTTATTTTTGTAAAACTCCATACCTCCACCAAATAATTAATTTGTAATGGAGAATGAAAATAAATATATTACAGTATATTTTTTGTGATTAAGTTGAGGTCTAATATAAAAGTAGTAGTTTTGCATAGTTTGAGTAGCACTGAATTTGCAGGACAAGGAATAGTCAGGATTGATCTGGGATTCATTTCTTTTTAAATTAAAAATTGAAAATGTAGATGAATTTTGTAAAATACAAAACCTTATAGTAAAGTCACTTGCTAAAAGCCTTTGAAAAGCCATTGCCCTCCAAAGATGTCAACCTAGTTGTTGCTGTCCTGTCAGTAGCTTTTTTTTGGCTCCTTTCAACTCAGCAGTACTCCATGAGTGGTAACAGCAGATATCTGCTCATGTAGAAAATCCACATATTCCAAGGCTCTAAGGTTTTGCTGCGGGTTTCCCATAGTTCCTGCTAAGCATTCATTTCAGAATTTTCTCATTTCTGATTATGATAACTCCAGAATTCAAATCACTGCAGTGTTGTCTTGCGTTTGCAGACTGAAACAAAAAGAGGTACAGACTTGTCAATTTAATTCAGTTTAACTGGTTGTCAGAGGTTCATAATTAGATTCAAAGTTCAACATAGTTAACCTTTTCATGTACTTTTTCATGTCGTGCTTTCTTGTAGGAGAAACACCGAGTTAATGTCTTCATCCATTAGGGCTGAATGTACCTGTCACATCTTTGATTCCTTTTATTTGAAAACTTCCTTCACGAAAAAGCTTCAAATTTTGAATGCATAAGTATTTTTTTTTGGAGCAGGCCATTGTTATAATGCTTAAAAACCAAGGTAAAATGATATTCTGGTGTAAGTCATCAGTTTCTTTAAAAAACTCTTGTGGGACTGCAGATTTTGTACAGAATTGTTTAAACTAAAGATGGAATAAATGTTTCTGAACATAGTCTGTCTATGCTCGTGTCAGCCTAAAAAAAAAAAAAAGTACTCTGAGGATTCAGCTGGGCTTTGAACCCATGATATCTCACCACCTAATCAAGGATCGTACCCCTAACCCTATCTATGAACCGGATAAGTGTGGTTCAAAAGCAACAATCAGTCTGTTCAGTGGGGTATTGCCCTACGCCTCCGTTTGTCATCCAGCTTTGTTATACTGCTGTCAAGAATTCACTCCCACCTCTTCAGCTTCCTTTAGCCACATGGACTAGAGTAGAGCCTACTTTAAGTTCCTTCCCTCCTTAGCTGTCTTATTCTGTGGGTCTTTGAAGGTGGCTCCCTTCTGCCTCCTAGAAGCAGCTGATATTGCTTTAAGAACCTTCTTTCTCAGCTGTGACATTCTGCTCTCATAAATAGAGCATTTATCTCAATGGTTCATTCATTGACTCTTCAATCTGCCAGTTCCATTATTGAGGTACAGGGGTAACAGATCCAATGCATACATACACCCTGGGGTGAAAAAATTAGGGACATTTCGGTGACTCTCAATAGCAGGTGGTGCCGGTTTGGGGGATAGATGGAAGGAAATAAATGGACTTTCTCTGCCATCCCCATTCTCTCTAGCAGCAAGTAAATTTGAAGCCTCATTTTCCTGACACTAACTAAAATTGAAACAAAAGATTTTGTGGATGAGAGCTGTAGGGTCATAGCTGCACACTCCCAGAAGCCAGGAGTGAGGTTTGTGATGCAGGGTTTCCCTTTTGGGTAATTCTACAGGACTGTGCTCTTGCAGGTATGTGCAAGGAATCTTAGGCCTTGTCTGCGTTTTGTAACATCTTCAAACTATGTCACTTGGCACACAACTACTAAGCTACAAAAAGCTCCCAGAACCATTAGAACTTAAGGGAGCAAGGAGAACACATCACATGCTATGACCATATTATTGTCTTGGTATTTGTCTTGCTTTTTGTAAATAGGATAAATTGCTAGTTTAGGCTTTCTTATAAGAGCACAAAGATGAGCGGCATTTAGATAAATCATACACAATGGCTATGAAAAGAATTCAGAAGCATAATAAACAGTCATGTCCGCAATATATCTGGATGTCACTCCAGTTCATACCAAATGGTACAAAAGGACACATCTTACAAATGGATTAACTCTTTGCAGAATAGTCACATGGCTCACTACTGGTGTCTCTACGTCATAATGTATCATAGTGCACAGGTAGAAGGGAAGGTTACATAGATTTTCTGTGGGAACATTAATTCTGAATTTCCTGACTTTTGTGGATTTAATTTCAACCCTAATTGTGACTTGGCATAAGCTTCAACTTTTTCAGTGTTACATGGGACCTGTATCTTGAAGTTTTTCTGGCATTGCTGCTTTGAGATATGAAATGTTCTGTTAGTTAGATATGAAATGTTAGTTAGATGTTAGTTAGGTATGAAATGTTCTGTTAGTGCGGAAGTTGCTTGTGCTTTTAGAAATTCATTTTTGAATCCGTGTAGTCTTTTAGAGTTCCTGACTTTTGTCATATCAATTTTTAAATGTATATAATTAATTAATTAAATTGGATCTTCCATAGCTGTCAGGCCAACTATTTTGCTTCTTGTTTGGCAGCAGCAGAAACAGACAACGCAGGCTGTCAGCAAAAAAAGTAGTCCATGGACTCTGAGCTGGCCTATTGGACACTGGCATGATCAGCTCAGGGTGGAAACCTTTGTGTGTTTAGGATTTAGGGAGATGTAAATGTTGCAACAAATGACACTGTACAAATATAGCATTGCATTTGCCAAATTATGGCATTAGAGACTGCAAAATTTTTCCGTTTATGGCCAGCTCTGTCATGAGTTGAGTGAAATTGAAATATTAAACAGATCTTAATTTGTATGGGATTTGTTTCTGCCACTAATTCCCTGTTACAATCATCTCATGAGAACTGATTTCTTAATTAAAGCCAAGAAAAAGTACTATTTTTTTTTCTTAATGACAGTAATTTATGAAAAAGTTAAGATTTAGCTTTAGGTTATTTTGTTTTCAGTTCAGAAAAACATAATTTGCTTTTTAAAGGCATGCTTTTTTATGTAGTTCAGAAAATTACTTTATCTTCATTTTCTTTCTAATGACAGACAAGTTTGGATGGAAATTCTGTTGCTTAACATAGAAGGCAATTAGCACATATTATGGAGTTTGGAGTAGCTGTATTAAATAGTAATTTGGAATGATGAAGAGTAGCATGTTAGCATTTTGTTAGTTCGGTGCATATCTGCCATCTTCTGTAAACTCATGAGCTATCTTTTATTGTTTGGACTGCATCTCTTCTAAGACAAAATCCAAGAACCAATGTTCCAGGATAAATATGCTTTTATGGACATTTTGAGGTTGGGGAAGGGGTATTTAAAATGTAAATGTAGTTAGTGCTAAGGAAAGGTGCTAGATGAATGGCATTACCAATCAAAGTTTTTTAGCCAAAGGACATCTTGAAAGTGTCTCTCTTACCAACAGAAGTTGGTACATGTGGCAATAATTACCTGTTACGGATCACTAGGCTTTGCCCTCTCTGCCAGCTCACTGAACCCTTTTGTTTCATTCTCCCATCGGTAACTCTGTGCCTATTTTCATACGGTTTTCTGTAGCCTCCTAATGTGCCTGGCTGCCTTGCCCTGTTTACCTGTCTGTACATCTCTCTCTGGATCTGACCCCACTCACCTTAGCATACAAGTTCGCTTTTCTAAGACTGTCTTAACACACTCATTTTGGCCACAAACCATAGAACCCTGCCTTCGTGACTCTCAACCTCTTTCTTTACCAAACTTTTAAACAAAATTTAAAAAACAAACTAGGCCCTCAAAAGAAGCATGGTACCGATTGCTATGTTTTTATGTTGCACCCTTTCCTCCTTCCTTAGTACCGGTAAAATTATGCAGTTGGTGGTCTGATCAGGAAGAGGGTGTTGAAGGAGATCGTTTCCCATTATTGCCATTTCATTGATTTAATTGCTTCTTTGAATTTACCAGCACCCAAACTTTTAAAATAACACAGTAGGGCAACGATTAGGGAAATGGTTGCTTGACTTACTGAGTGCTTCTTGGAATAGTTAGTCCTAGAGCACACAAGAGGAAAAGTTATTCTTGACTTACTCTTAAATAAGATACCAGAGTTGGTCAAAAAAGTAATTATAGCCAAACAACTATTAGTGACTATAATTTAAGTAGCACATCTCTAGGGAGGAATTTCATATAAAAACAAACCTGTCACTGTGACACTTAGCTTTAGAAAGGGAGATTGGAAAAAAGGGAGATAGTAAAAAAATTGGAAATTAAAATGCTTTGCCTATTTTGGCTATAAACGGTGTGCATATGCCTAAACTAAAAAGGAGGCAGGATGGTAAAAGAAATGTGGTTAATTGCTAGAGATCAAGAGGGTATTCAAGCCAAGCCAGTATTCTTCAGAAAATGGAAATGCAACAGTAGTGAAACTAATAAAAATAACATCCATCATGGCAGATGAAATATATATATGTATATGTTATGAAGAATGAGGAATTTTTGGAGAGCAAATAATTACAGACACACAGAAACAAGGAATTCTTTGACTATATCTGAAGCAGAAAGCTTGCAAAAGAATGAATAGGTCAGTTGGACTGTCAGAGAGTAAAAGGAGAAATGCGTAGATGATGATAAGGCCATAGCAGAGGAGCTGAATTTTCTCTGCATTAGTTGTCTTTGCACAGAAGATGTTGGGAGATAACTGTCCAATACCTAATTCGTCAGGTAATAAAAATAAGGTGGTGTTGGAGCCATTTGGCCCCCTCTTGTCCACTAGAAATCTTTAAGCATCAGTAAAATAGGTGGTTGGATCAGGAGAAGGGTATCGGACTAGATATCTTTTTAAACTAAAAATTACATTGACTTAGCTGACGCTTTGGTCAGATTCTTTTGACATTTGTTAATTTCCAGTATTGCGCTAAATAATTAAAGGATGAGATGCATCTGAGCTGAATTAGCAGAACTAAAATTGGCTTCAATATAAATCAGATGTCTAATAAGCTGTATAGTGATCATCCTCCTGGTGCATGTTTGGTGAACATGCTGAGATAGAACTCTATATGGCAGCCTATTGAATGATTGATAGATGGGATCCCATTGGCATGAAATTTGTGCTTAGCTAGGAACATTTTTTGAAGAGCCCATACATCAAAAGAAACTTTTCATTCTCTGAAACCAAATATTTTTTAGCTTTGTATCTGTGTGCTCCACTTCAGGTATTGATGCGTCCTTGCATCCTCAATCAGAGACTTCTATTAGCAGTGCTTGTGTTGGTCATGCATGCATTGTCCCCATTTTGTGGCGCCGTTGCTGCCTCGTTTGGTGCACGCATGACCTGACTCCCTAGTTCCTTCTCAACTGTCTGCGGTCTGACACGGAGCTTTCAGCAATTTAGATCTTTAGCTCTTACTCATTCTTAGCATCTGACGAAGTGGGTTAAAGCCCACGAAAACTTGAGCCCGCAAAAATTAAATTTGTTAGGCTTTAAAGTGCTAGAGAACTCTTGGTTTTTTTAGTCATTAGATAATCTTTTTATAGTATGCCTCATTTGTTAGTTAGTTTTGCCCTTTTACTTACTCTTAAAAAAATGTTTTCTCCTTCTAGAGTAGAATAGTTTCAGAGCACCAGCCGTTACGGCCCTGGTTCCAAACTATGTACGTCTTGCAGGGACACAATACCAGCATCGGATGGACACTCTCACCTTGTCCAATGTGTGGGAGAGGCGCATGTACTGCAAAAGCACACTCATTGTATAAACTTAAAATCTAGAGCCAGGGAAAGCGACTTTCAATTTAAACTAATTCTAATGGAGAAGTCATTGAAACCTGCCTCAGACTCTGGCCAAGAAACCTCAGCATTGGAGTCCAGAACAGCTCATTCCTCAGGAAAATTTTCAAGGAAAAAAACACAACCCCATCTCAGAGAGAGCCAGCAAAATCTCTCTTCTATACCAGTTGTGCCATGATTAAGCACATGAGGTGCCAGGGTCCTCTGGTGCCACCTGTTCAGTGACACCGAAAGAGACACAATGTTCCGGTGCAGAGTTGAAAGTCAAAAATAAACACATTCTCCATAACGGCACTGACAAAACAAATGGCATTGAGACCATTAATGCAGGTCATGCTTCCCCTGACTGCCCTGACAGCAGCGTCTCCACTGGCGGAAATCTTGGCACAGAGACACACATCCAAGTGCTGTTGCCACCAGAGCCATATACCCATAACTTCCACACCACATTCACCACTGTTCAGCACAGACACATCTCCAGTGAACATCACACACGATCAGGCTCTCCTATACCATTCTCGAGTGACAAAGAGGAGGTTGAAAAGACCCCTTCTTCTTTCTCATCAACACTCTTCACCTACCAGACCACCTACTGAATCCATGAAATATAAATCCTGCACCAGTTGGGTTGCCAGTTCTGCTTATACAAGACAATATAGCAGACCCCCAAGCTCTTACAGGGAATTAGATCACCGTCACAATCAATCACTCCGTCCTCATAACCACCACCAGAAACCATCTGAGAAGAAAGAGGAGAGCACTGAGAGAGAGAACCATCACCTCTGACCAATCTTCACCAGATGGCCATCATCTTCACTGGATGAGGTGCTAATACCTCCACCTCCTACAACTGCAGATGACTTCAAGCAGTTCCAGGAATTATTCAAAAGGGGTGGCAAAAATCCCACTTGAAGAGGTTTCCAAAATGCACCACAAACTACTCCACATCTTTCTCACCTCTGTCTCATCAAAAATCGCTCTAAAAATGCACTATTAGAACCAGCCAAAAACATTTGGCAAACACTGGCAACCATTCCACCTAAGTGTAAAAGGGCGGACAAAAAAATATTACATCCTAGTGAAGGGTATGGACTTCCTTCTTACACACCCCCAACTAACACCCTTGTCATAGAGGTGACGAACCAATGGGGCAAACAGCCCCAGTGTAGATCCATGTTTCAAGATGAGGAAGGGAAAAGGCTAGATCTATTCATTTGCAAAGTATATTCATCTGCTACTTTGCAACTCCATATAGTGAATTATGCTGCATTATTATCAAAATATGACTGCAACAACTATCCTAAGATCATGGAATTTATTAATGATATGCCTGAGGACAGGCAAGAACAATTCAGAGCGCTTGTCAATGAAGGACATCTCATGGCTGGAACTGCTCCACAAGCCTCTCTGGATGTAGCTGAGACAGCTGCAAGATCAACAGCTACAGGGGTGGGCTTACCTAGGACCTCGTGGCTCCACTCACTGGGACCACCTAAAGAATTACAAGCCAACATAAAGGATCTCCCTTTCAACAAGGAAAAGCTTTTCACCGCAAAGACTGATGAGGTTTTGCCCACCATGGGCCACACTGCATGCACGTGGCATATACACACCTTCAACAAGATGAAAACAACATAGGGATCAGCCATATCAAAACAGGTACCAACAATACACTCAACAACGAAGACATTATGAACCACAGTGCAACAAAGACCATGAAGGCGATGTAAAAACCATCGAGAAGTTTCAACCTCACAACCGTCATCTACTAAACAACAATTTTGAAAACTTGGTCGAGGGTCTGAACAACCTCCCTCATCAACCAGTGCTGACGATGGCAATCATCCATTTTGGACATAGACTACGCCGTTTTCAACACAGGTGGGCTTCTATTACAATGGGCAAATGGACATCAGAGATTGAATGCTCAGTATGCTCCATTGCATTTACCTCTGTTCCTCCTACTCAACCGCCTTCCCCATCCCTCTGCAGGGACTGCTCTCGCAAACACCTATTACAGGAGGGTGTCAATCACCTTCTACATCTAGGTGCTGTAGAACACAGAGGAAAGGGGTTTTATTCTCCCTACTTTTTAATACAAAAGAAAAATGGGGCTAGAGAACCATTTTAGATATCAGAAGGCTCAACAGGTTTGTGAAGATAAACAGTTCAGGATGGTCACGCTATCTGCTATAATAACAGCACTGGAAGGGGGGGACTGGTTTACAGCCCCCAACCTGCAATATGCCTACTTCCATATAACAATCCATTCAACACACAGAAGATTCCTAATATTTATGCTGGAGGAAGAACACTATCAATTTGAAGTACTACTTTTCACAGCACCAAGGGTATTTTTCAAAGATGCTTGTAGTAACAGCACCCCTACACAAGTAAGGAGTAATAATATTTCCTTACTTAGATGACTACCTAATAATAAAAGCACAGAACCAGATGGAAGCCATCCAAGTCACTCAAGGGACAATGCCAGTCTTTCAAGATCTGACTAAAAATAAACATTAAAAACATCTACTTCGAAATCAATACAACAACTGGAATTCAGAGGTGCTTACTAAGAGACAGAGCGTCATTGCCAGAGAAGATTTATCACCATAACCAACTTAATATCATTGGTAATAAACCGTCTGATCATAACTGCACACACGTCTCCAACTTCTAGGACACATGGTGGCCACCATGTTTGTAGTGCAACACAGCGCTGAAATTATGAATTGGTGCATCGAACACCACGACAGTGGCTATCAACAACCGGCATTTCAGCCAAAACCACTAAGGGGAACTAAATGAGATGGTCCTGCAAGACATATTTCAGTAATGTGGTCACCCAATCATCAACCTCTTTGCAACAACACAAAACCACAAATGCGCTCGATTCTGCTCAAAAGCAGTCCTGGGAATCCCATCAGTGAGGGGGTGCCTTTCTCGTCAAATGGGACACAAGTCTCCTTTATGCATTCCCACCCACAGCAGTGATATCCAGAGTAATACACAAAATACACGTTGACAGAGCAAAGGTAATACTGATTGTGCCCCCGTGTCCCAGACAAACCTGGTATTCCTATATGCTCCAGTTGTCGGTATGCACACCAGTCATTCTCCCACTGCAGAACGATCTTCTATCCCAAGAGAACAGGAAGATTCTCCACCTGAATCCAGACAAACTCCACCTGAAGGCCTGGCTCCTACGTGGTTCTATCAGGAAGAACTGTAGTGTTCGGAACAAGTAAAACACATATTACTAAATAGCAGGAAACAAACAATACAGAAAACTTACCTTCAAAAGTGGTATAGATTCAATATATGGTGCCAAAGCAAACAAGTTAATGCAGTATCCACAGCAATCTCACTGGTACTCCAGTACATTCTAGAATTAAAAAAATCAGGACTCTCAATGAGTCCAATCAAAGTTCACTTAGCAGCCATCACCACATTCCATCATAAAGTTGATGGCATCACACTGTTCACACACCCAACAACTAAATGCTTCATCACAAATATTCAAAATGTCTACCCTGATGTACATTCACCCACAATGCCATGGGGCCTGAACTTAGTCTTACGAGGTCTAACCAAACCTCTGTTCGAAGCATTAGCGACATGTTCGCTTATGCATCTGTCCATAAAACTGGTATTTCTAGTAGTCATTACATTGATCCGTTACGTCAGAGGAATAGTGGCCGTCATGGAATAGCTAAACTGTATTTTTCAAGGACAGGGTCACTTTTTGAGACCTCATCCAAAATTTGTACCTAAAATAGCATCGTCGTTTCATATTAGCCAACCGATTCACCTTCCTGTGTTCTTCCCAAAACCTCACGGGAACACATAGGATGCCTTATTACATACATTAGATATTAGATGCACATTAGCATTTTATCTGGACAGAACCAAACCCTTCAGGAAATTGTCAAAGCTCTTTGTATCCATCATGAAACGATCCAAAGGCATGGCCGTTTCACTCCGAGACTATCAAAATAGATATCAGGATGCATTCACTTATGTCACCAACAAAAATCTTACAAACACCACAGGTGTCAGAATATGTTCTTCCAGAGCAATGGCAACATCCATAGCATTCCTCAACAATGTAGCAGTCATTGATAAATGAATAGCAGCTACTTGGGCTTCAGAACATATGTTCACAGAACATTATGCTGTCGATCAGGCGTCTGTATCAGACACGTTGATAGGCCTAGAAGTATTATCATCTGTTACCCAAGCAACTCCGAAGTCCCTTCCATCCACTATGGGGCATTGCTCTAGAATCACCCAAAGTGGAACACCCCCAGCGACACCACTCAAAGAAGAGAAGGTTACT
Organism: Mesoclemmys tuberculata; assembly: GCA_007922155.1. Classification (NCBI taxonomy): domain Eukaryota; kingdom Metazoa; phylum Chordata; order Testudines; family Chelidae; genus Mesoclemmys; species Mesoclemmys tuberculata. The sequence goes on along the minus strand of ML675650.1, from coordinate 3,341,819 downwards.
CACTCTGTGCAATAACTGGCATTCTTCGATGGGTGCTCCACTATTCCTCCCTCCTCTCTCCTGTTCTTCAGAGTTCAGTGTAAGGACCATAAGGTAGAGAAGGAACTGAGGGGGTCAGGTCATATGTGGACTGAATGAAGTGCCAATGGCACCACTAGATGTAGATGATGCATGCACTGCTGATGGAAATCTCCAATTGAGGATGCATTTAACATCTGAAGTGGAGCACCTACAGGAGGACACATCTCAAAGAAACTGTTACTGCTCAGGGTCAGTAACCTTCTCTTCTGCCTCAACTCTGGAATTTAAAAAATATTGCACTGAATTCTGTAACAAAAATATATTTGCAGTGGGGGAGCCATAAAATAATCATAGAATTCATTGCCTTTCATGGATGTGACAATTAGACATTTAACTTTAATGTGGTACTTTGTTTTGAATTTATATAGTTTACTTCAGTTTTTTTCCCCACAAATGTAAACTTCAATAATCCAGAACAGTGTGTGCGGGCTATAAGTCATTCAGGTGGGTTTATTTTTTGCATTTGCACAGAGTGAAGACAGTCCGAGTCCCAAGAGACAACGCCTTTCTCATTCAGTCTTTGACTATACAGCAGCATCAGCAGCCCCATCACCACCAATGCGACCATGGGAGATGACATCAAATAGGCAGCCTCCTTCAGCTCGACCCAACCAACATCACTTCTCAGGGGAACGATGCAACACACCTGCACGCAACAGGAGGAGGTAAGTAGCTGGATTAGTCAGGTTTTGGAGTGTTTTCTTGCTAGCCTTTTTGGTCATTCAGGAAGAGGCGGCCTGTTTCCAGGCAGCTGTGGTTTGCTAGCATTAGAAGTGAAGTATTCCAAGGAGAACACTCCTAGATATATCAGACTATATGATAAATATTATTAAATAAAATATCTGCAGTAGTAGTTACAAAAATTATATAGGCCTATCTTATCTAATGATGTACCACCTTGAACAAGTGGATTTTAGTAGTAATGCAATTTTTAGGCATTTAAAAGCAGTCACAAACACAAGGCAGACTTGAATACCTTGGACAAATTGATTTTATATTGTAACTGACTGTGTCATACTGAATGTACACAACCTTAAAGCTAGATTTGTATCTGTGTAGCTTTGATTGTCTTTTCTGACTATGGAAAGCTATGAGTAAATCTTTTCAGATGATACCAGTAATAGCTACATCAGTATAACTATTAATTATGCAAACATTTATAAACATTATAATAATAGGTTCTTAAAATGGAGGAATACAAGGGAGAAAATTACCTACTTGAAAGGCAAAGCCCTCCTATAGGCACACATTATTACAAACAGGGTTAGTAACAACACTTATTGTTAAGATTGCCTGACAACTTCCCATTATAAGACAAAGTTTTTTTTAGTTGCTTATAACTTTGCCAAACTTTAATCATTTGGGCTGAAATTTTCCATGCTGGGTATTTGTCTCAGAATGTGGTAGGGGGAGGGGTTTCCACAACATTTCAGCCAAAACAGTTTTAGTAGTTTTTGAATTCGGTGAAAAATGTTACTTTGCCCATGTTAAAGCATTGTGGTGTCTTTTTCTTTGAGAAAAAGTGCCCTCATGCTTTGGAACAGACACCTGAAAATTGGCAGGAGGGTGTGGCCTGTCAAATATGCCTTTTCCTGTTCTTGTGAAAATCTGCCCAAATTTGGCCAAATTATAAAACTTGGAAAAACTGCAGTTTGCACGTGCTCTGTAGAGACTTGCTAGAGCACAGCTAAATTTCCCAAAGATTTCATCTGCACTGGGCATGCACCTGTGACCAGGAAGTCACTTAAACCAAACTTTTTACAGGTAGTCACTAATTGTGTTGCTCATTTTCTGGGTGCTGACTTGAGACCCTAGGGTCTGATTAGCAGAAGTTCTGAGCACTCACAGTTGCAATTTAAGTCAGTAGGAGAGCTGTACTTGAACACAGAAAGATCTATATAAATCAAGCCTTAAGTATCTCAAAATTAGTGGACACTTTTTACATTAATCTCTCTCAGTTCCCCCATCTACAAAATGGGGATAGTACCACCACCTTCGTTCACTAGAAATAAATGAAAGTTTTGAAGCATTCAGCTACTACATCAAGTGCCATAGAGAAGCCCGTAAAGAAATTATTAATTTTGTCTTCAGAGTAGGGTTTGAATAGTGTGTGTGCAGTAAATAAGGCCTGAGGCTACACATTGAATAATGAGGAGAAAACAAAATATTGAATAGCTGATTACTTAGTGAGCGCCATCCATTGTGTGCTAAATGAGTCAAGGGTCCTTTGCAAAAATTAGTATATGGTCCTGTCTTTATAGACTGTATCATAATGCATATGTAGAAGGAGGCCAAACTAAGGTTGCACAGACAACCTTAATCCTGGCATTTCCTAGCTTTTGAGTGCTTGACTTGGCAACCTTTGTGTTTGTTTAATGTAGTTTATGCATACAATATCTGTATAAAAGTGCTTATGTTAAAATAACTCACGCTGGTTTTCCTGATGGGTGTAAGCTATTTCGGTAGAAGCATTGAATACTGAAATAATTTGTATCTATAGTAAGACAGTGTACCACTGTCTGTTTTAAAAAAAATAAAAATATGTATCCATATAATCACACTCCTAGTCCACAAAATAATGTTGGTAGAACTTTCTAATATAAATTTGTCCTTGGTGTTGAATTTTGTATGATATTTAAGAAAGAGGCAGTTTGTGTGACATCTTCCCTTTTAACGTGTTCCTAGTCCTCCAGTTAGACGCCAGAGAGCAAGAAGGGATCGTCTGTCTCGACATAATTCCATTAGTCAAGATGAAAACTATCACCATCTCCCCTATGGACAGCAACAAGCAATAGAAGAGCCCCGAGCCTTCCACCCACCGAATGTATCCCCCCGTATGTTGCACCCAGCCGCTCATCCACCACAGCAGAATGCCGTGATGGTCGACATTCATGAACAGGTATGAGACTATAGAGAAGCTGAACATGGTAAGGACACTTCATTTTTCTAAGAGTTTCAAAAACTCCAGTTGTTTGACATTAAAGATATAATACTCTGGTAACTGCTGCTGGCAGTTTGTTGTAGGGCAGTTCCTTTCAAGAGTCATAATGGTGTGCTAGTAACATACAGCAATTAAAAATATCGTAAAATATTGGTTATATTTTTTAAAAAATAAAAAAAATAAAGCCTAACAGAGGGGAGCGAAAGTTACCAATTTGGCCAAGGCAGCCATCAGCACAGATCCAAAGGTCTTCAGATCACACTTTTGAAACATAATTTTTCTGCTTCTGAAGTGAATTTAGTTGGAAGGGATGTGGTAGTTATAACAGTGTATTTTATTTCAGGGTTTATGAATGCCTACCTTTAGTTCTAGGTGCTGTTACAGAATGAAAGTAGACAATATAAAAATAGAATTCACAATTGCATATAGTTGACTGCCTACATACAGATAGGATACAATAAACTCCTCTTTTTAGCCCCAGATCTGTCACTCTAACACTCAGCCCGCTCCCTCCCCAAATGCCCCAGAAAGAAGTTAAGCTTTGCAGCATGTCCCGAAAGTTAACAATTTTGGATTGTGAGACCCAGAGGTGAAGCAATATTGTGTCTGGAATTAAGGATCCTTTGGAGAAAATGTCACACTAGAATAATCCTGTAAAGTGATGTGGTCAGGGCAAAGCCCTACTCAGTAAACAGACATTGACATTGTGCACCAATGTAAACTTCAGTTGTACAAGTTTAAGATAACTGTTCTTCTGGCCTTCTCAGAACTTTTCCTTGTGTCTGATAAGTGATCATCCTGCTGGAGCACCTCAAAATGAACTCCAAATTTGTTCTCCCACTCTGAGATTACATCAGGACTCGTTTTGGGGGGAAACAGGTCCCACAGCACTGCTTCTGTGCCCTTTCCTGCTGTGTTGCCGAGATCTAATCACCATGGTGACTTGAGTCCTTCATGGTGGTCTTTGTCACTGACTGTACTTCAGGGAAGAGATCACTTCCTGGATGCCCTGCTTGGTCTAGTCCATGAGAGGAGTAATCCTCCTGATTTACATTTGGCACTGCTTGCAGTGTCCAGCAATCATTGTCCAGAAACCTCAGCCTGGGCTAAATCAAAGGTCAGTTAGACTGTCTCCACAGAAAGTTTTTATCACAAAGGCATGCAAGACCAAAGCGTAAGAGTTCTAGTCAGTCAGCTCTGTAGTGATAGTCATTTGGTTCTGCAGCAGGTCAGGAGAGCGGTTGTCTTTATATTTATTCCCACCTCTGTACTAGGTGGTTCCTGTTTGTTAATTCCCCAAGAGAGGGATCCATGCAAGCAGTTCATGAAGGAAGAACGGGTTTTTCAAGATAATTATTACCTTTTATGGATTCACACTCCGTGTCTCTAATTTTTTGGAGCCTTTGCTAGGGATTTCTGATTTAGTGTAAGAAACTGAGCGTTGATTGTATCCACTGTCTTAGAACCTTGGGTTTGAATGTTGAGTTCTAGTGTGGATCCTCAGTGGCAGTTACTCAAAGCACACAATTACAGGTATATAATCTTTCCCTGGTTGGAGTTGGTTAGCCTTTGGTTTTATTGACCTCTGTTACATTTATTTTAGACATCTCTCTGAACTTTAGCCTTAGAGTGGGAATACACAGAGATGTTTATCTTGGGAGAAAAAAAAATCTGAAGTTCTTTTTCTTGGAAGATATCTGTGTGGAATATCATTCAGCCTCTCTTCCTGTCAGAGTCTGGAAGATTGTTTAGCTATTTGTACGCTTTTCCTTCTGATTTTAATTGGCTTTTATGTGGGAGTTACTGCTCCTTTTTGAAAGGAACTAACTCGAGCACATGAGAGCTCTGCAGAATCTGCAGTGTACTGATCATGCCTTGAAAGATCTAACAGTTTGTGTTGAGAGTTCCCTCCCTGGCGTTGTTCAGGAAGCACTGATGTAAGAGTAATCATCTATTGAGGAGAATATTTTTCAAGAACAGGAATTGCAGGTTTGTAACTTTCTTTTATACCCTCAGCATAAAATGTGTGTTTTCTGATGGGTAGGTGAAAGTTTGCCATTTTAAATGTCAGAACCCTCTGAATTGTGTAAATTACCAAAATTACTGAAAATTGTTTGTTTCAATGCAGATCCACCAGGGTACCGTGCCTGTCTCATACACAGTAACAACGGTGGCACCACATGGGATTCCGCTGTGCACAGGCCAGCACATACCAGCTTGCAACACACAACAAGTCCCAGGATGTTCTGTGGTTTTCAGTGAACAGCACCTTCCCGTTTGCAGTGTGCCTCCTCCTGTAAGTAGGTTTATCTAATGACACAGGTTCAGAGACGGGCTACTAGGATGATTCGAGGAATGGAAAATC